>CM030867.1:12297661-12848457 GCA_018105865.1 Metaphire vulgaris | reverse complement strand
TAATTTAATTTTAATTTTAATTTTTTAATTTTAATTTTTTAATTTTTTTAATTTTTAATTTTAATTTTTTTAATTTTAATTTTAATTTTAATTTTAATTTTAATTTTAATTTTATTTTTTAATTTTAATTTTAATTTTAATTTTTAATTTTAATTTTTTAATTTTAATTTTAATTTTAATTTTTAATTTTAATTTTAATTTTAATTTAATTTTAATTTTAATTTTAATTTTAATTTTAATTTTTTAATTTTAATTTTAATTTTTAATTTTTAATTTTAATTTTAATTTTAATTTTAATTTAATTTTTTAATTTTAATTTTAATTTTAATTTTAATTTTAATTTTAATTTTAATTTAATTTTAATTTTAATTTTTATTTTTTTAATTTTAATTTTAATTTTAATTTTAATTTTAATTTTAATTTTAATTTTAATTTTTTTAATTTTAATTTTAATTTTAATTTTAATTTTAATTTTAATTAATTTTAATTTAATTTTAATTTTAATTTTAATTTTAATTTTAATTTTTAATTTTAATTTTATTAATTTTAATTTTAATTTTAATTTTTAATTTTAATTTTTTAATTTTAATTTTAATTTTAATTTTAATTTTAATTTTAATTTTAATTTTAATTTTAATTTTAATTTTTTAATTTTATTTTTTTAATTTTAATTTTATTTTAATTTTAATTTTAATTTTAATTTTTTAATTTTAATTTTAATTTAATTTTTAATTTTAATTTTAATTTTAATTTTAATTTTTAAATTTTTAATTTTAATTTTAATTTTAATTTTAATTTTAATTTTAATTTTAATTTTAATTTTAATTTTAATTTTAATTTAATTTTAATTTTAATTTTAATTTTAATTTAATTTTTAATTTTAATTTTAATTTTAATTTTAATTTAATTTTAATTTTTAATTTTAATTTTAATTTAATTTTAATTTTAATTTAATTTTAATTTTTTTAATTTTAATTTTAATTTTAATTTTAATTTTAATTTTAATTTTAATTTTAATTTTAATTTTAATTTAATTTTAATTTTAATTTTAATTTAATTTTAATTTTAATTTTTTTAATTTTAATTTTAATTTTAATTTTAATTTAATTTTAATTTTAATTTTAATTTTAATTTTAATTTTAATTTTAATTTTAATTTTAATTTTAATTTTAATTTTAATTTTAATTTTAATTTTTAATTTTAATTTTAATTTTAATTTTAATTTTAATTTAACCCTTTAACCCTAACCCTAACCCTAACCCTAACCCTAACCCTAACCCTAACCCTAACCCTAACCCTAAAACGTCTTCGTTCCACGGCAACGTCCAACCCTAGCATCAACCCTAGGCAATTAAAACGTCTTCGTTCCACGGCAACGTCCAACCCTAGCATCAACCTAGGCAATTAAAACGTCTTCGTTCCACGGCAACGTCCAACCCTAGCATCAACCCTAGGCAATTAAAACGTCTTCGTTCCACGGCAACGTCCAACCCTAAAGCATCAACCCTAGGCAATTAAAACGTCTTCGTTCCACGGCAACGTCCAACCCTAGCATCAACCCTAGGCAATTAAAACGTCTTCGTTCCACGGCAACGTCCAACCCTAGCATCAACCCTAGGCAATTAAAACGTCTTCGTTCCACGGCAACGTCCAACCCTAGCATCAACCCTAGGCAATTAAAACGTCTTCGTTCCACGGCAACGTCCAACCCTAGCATCAACCCTAGGCAATTAAAACGTCTTCGTTCCACGGCAACGTCCAACCCTAGCATCAAACGTCGCAGGTTATTTACATAATTTTAAACATATTGAGAGGCAATTTGAAGATTCGCTACAAATGGTACCAGAAGTGGGGTCGTTTATTTCCTGTGGAACCAAAAATTCGCTTTTCGAAAAAAATTACTTGCGGCAAAGACCCAAAAAACCATCATCTTTCATCCTGAAAAGCAAAGAAAACCACTTTCTCTCTGGACCAAAAATTTTCAAAATTTTCCGAAAAAAAAATTACTTGCGGCAGTGACACAATAAACGTTCAAATTTCATCATGAGAAGCAAAGAAAGCCACTTTCCCTGTGGACCAACAATTTAAAAATTTTCGGAAAATATTACAAGCGCATGTGAATTTGGAGGAAAGAAGTTTCGTTTAAAATCCTTTCTTCACGTCGCAGAAGGTTATTTACATGATTTTAAACATATTGAGAGGCAATTTGAAGATTTGCTACAAATGGTACCAGAAGTGGGGTCGTTTATTTCCTGTGGAACCAAAAATTCCCACTTTTCGAAAAAAATTACTTGCGGCAAAGGCCCAAAAAACCATCATCTTTCATCCTGAAAAGCAAAGAAAACCACTTTCCCTGGGGACAAAAATTTTCAAAATTTTCCGGAAAAAAATTACTTGCGGCAGTGACACAATAAACGTTCAAATTTCATCATGAGAAGCAAAGAAAAGCACTTTCCCTGTGGATTAAAAAAATTTAAAATTTTTCGGAAAATATTACAAGCGCATGTGAAATTGGAGGAAAGAAGTTTCGTTTAAAATCCTTTCTTCACGTCGCAGGTTATTTACATGATTTTAAACATATTGAGAGGCAATTTGAAGATTCGCTACAAATGGTACCAGAAGTGGGGTCGTTTATTTCCTGTGGAACCAAAAATTCCCACTTTTCGAAAAAAATTACTTGCGGCAAAGACCCAAAAAACCATCATCCTTCATCCTGAAAAGCAAAGAAAACCACTTTTCCTGTGGACCAAAAATTTTCAAAATTTTCCGGAAAAAAATTACTTGCGGCAGTGACACAATAAACGTTCAAATTTCATCATGAGAAGCAAAGAAAACCACTTTCCCTGTGGACCAACAATTTAAAATTTTTCGGAAAATATTACAAGCGCATGTGAAATTGGAGGAAAGAAGTTTCGTTTAAAATCCTTTCTTCACGTCGCAGGTTATTTACATTTTTTTAAACATATTGAGAGGCAGTTTGAAGATTCGCTACAAATGGTACCAGAAGTGGGGTCGTTTATTTCCTGTGGAAACAAAAATTCCCACTTTTCGAAAAAAATTACTTGCGGCAAAGACCCAAAAAACCATCATCTTTCATCCTGAAAAGCAAAGAAAACCACTTTCCCTGTGGACCAAAAATTTTCAAAATTTTCCGGAAAAAATTACTTGCGACAGTGACTCTATAAACGTTCAAATTTCATCATGAGAAGCAAAGAAAACCAATTTCCCTGTGGACCAACAATTTCGAATTTTTCCATACAGAAATTACAAGGGCATGTGACATTGGAGGAAAGAAGATTAGTTTAAAATCCTGTGTTAACGTCGTAGAAAGTTATCCACGTGATTTTTACAGATATGGAGAGGCGATTTGAAAATTCGCTACAAATGGCACCGGAAATTGGGTCATTTATTTCATGTGAAGTAAAAAATCCGACTTTTCGAAAAGTAATTACTTGCGGCAGTGGTCTTATATTTGAGAATTTAGAGGGAAGATTAATGGTTTAGATCGTTTGATAGCGTTAATTTTATTAACATGGTTTTATACATAAGGAGAGGCAATTTGTAGGTTCGATACAAATTTCGATATATATATATATATATATATATATATATATATATATATATATATATATATATATATATATATTACATACTGAGGAGCACAAACTTCTTTAGTATAAGAATACAGCCTACTGTTACGTATTTGTCTTCGACAGAATTTGGTATATCGGAGAATACGAATAGTGTAGAGATTCATTCGGTTCCTTTGAGAACTCTAGTGACTAAGATAGCTAGGTGTTTGACTAATTTGTCTTTACTGAAAGCTGTACTTATGGCTGCGCAAGCCTCGATATGTATGAGCGAATGCATGGATCGGCTAGATTAGATACCGGCTGTAATCCGACTAGAGAAGAGCCATCTGGCGAATCTGCGAATTCCTATGGTCTTGTAATTGTCGGTCTATTTGAAGTCGCGTTCGCTGGAAAAGTCCGAGTACAGTATCTTCCCTATAATTTCTATCACCAGGAAGAATATCCTGGTGGAATGGAGTGGTTTGAATAATGCATTTTCTGGCTGTGAGTTGCTGAAAGAGTTCTAAACTTATTGCTGTGTGAAGTGCACGTATCATCTAGGCTTATCGCGAGCGCGGAATGTAATTATTACAGTGCGTTTGAGTAGTTGCAGCCTGTTTGTGGCTCAGTTTACCGTAATCCTATTGGTTGTCCGGTACTGATGACGTCACGTTTGATTGACGTTTGATTGTCTGAATAATCTGAATAAATATGATGTTTCTCGGCAGCGCATTCTCTTGTCCGGCAGGATCCAAACTTACAGGAACCTGGGAGCAAGCGAGTATGCTCTTACGAGACATTTAACATCAAACATGTCTCTTTTCAGTATAAACATATAATATACTAGACTTCTATCCTGGATTAAGGTATGCAGGTAGAGGGTAATTTGTTCTATTATACATGTTTCAGGTGTACGTAATCATAAAAGGTTAAGAAGGATTGTCATAGAAGCAAGACACTATCACAGCCTGTCAAAGCATGAAAACTGGCAATGCTGTGCATTCATCAGGGCCAGGAGCAGTTGCTACTTTATGAATTGGGATAAAGCGCTTATGTTGACCAACACCAAAAGGTACTCACGGCTCATCCAATTTCTACTGAAAATGGATTGAAATCGCCAGCACAACAACATCGGTGCCCTGTGTCCTAATGGCAAGTCTTAAACAACTAAACTGTGATGCCTGCAAACAATGTATAACAACATTAGTGCCTGCTTCTTTGTGACTACATGGACTAATTACATCAGTGCTTAATTGACCAACAACCCCTTGCTATGTTACCGTGCTATACAAATTGTCATAAAGAACCGAACAGAAACAATTTAAACACAATTTTGGCGTGATGAAATATAACAGAAATTAACCAAACTCACCATGAAAGTAATATTTATAATCACAGCACCATATTCTATGATATCCAAAAATTATGCTGTTTGTCAATTATTGCATCTTTTGCTTGCATAATTATCTAGCTTTAGTTTGAGCTTAACTTCTAAAGTGCACATGCTACTGAAGAACCTGCACGCCTGTATAATATACAAGATCCTTCTGTATCAATATGCAGAATGTGAAACAATGGTTTAGCAGATGCCTTTATGAAGATGATTTCTATTTAATAACGTATGGTAATAATGACCTTGAGTCTTGAATTTGATAATTATAGAAAGAAAACTCAAACAAACTTTGAAAAATTAAAAATAATAGCCATATAATGTAAATATACATGTGATTTTCACAAACCACACCGAAAATAAGAATGACCAATTTATATATATATATATATATATATATATATATATATATATATATATATATAATATTAAGATCCTTGTCTGTATGTCTGTTACCTTCAAGCGTTCTCATTGGTTGGCTGAGTGAGCGTTCTGATTGGTTGTTCTGGAACCTTAGGCTTCGCGAAGCGAACGGCGACGCGAAGCGAACAGCCACACGAAGCGTTTGACGAAGCGTACGTTGCAGCGTCATACTGTGTACAACTCGCGAAGCGAACGGCCCCGCGAAGCGACTGGCCACGGTACGCGAAGCGGTTGACGAAGCGTATGCAGCGTCATAGTGTGTACAACTCGCGAAGCGAACGGCGACGCGAAGCGTTTGACGAAGCGTACGTTGCAGCGTCAGAGCTTGGCTACGTGGCGTATGTACATCATTGAAACGTTGTTCAGCAGCATGAATTCAATGATTGGGTTTTAGTATTATCCTGCACTGTGAGCGAAGCAAGCGCGAGCGAAGCGAGCATCTTTCTAGTATATATATATATATATATATATATATATATATAATGATGGTGCAGGCCCGTCCTTTGCCAGTGTGAGGCTCCTGGCACCTGGCGGCCTGAGGGGCCCCGGCGAGGGTGAAATATGTCTTTTCTGATGCTCGAAAAAGTTAGAGTAAAAAGGATCATCATGATTTTGGTGCTTGATCTTTAAATTAATTTATCCTCAAGCATTGTGATAAGCAAAAAAGGTGAGAAAAGGTAAAAACATGAAAAAGCTGGAGCACGTGAGGTCCCTTATGGAGCGCAGGGCCCTGGGTACAGTGCCCAATTTCCAACACATACCATAAAGACGGGCCTGTTATGGTGTCAGTGCAAAAGTCCAGATCATGAGATAATAATGACATCTTCATGAACCATATGAATATAAGACAATTTAAACAGACATACATTATTGCATAGATATGATTTAAAATAAGTTAAACAAGAATACATACACAGGAACATACAGACACGCATGCTATGTATACACGATAAATAGACTCCGCCTCACCATCTTTGGACATGCTGCCCTCCTTGGAGAGATGGCTTCGGTTCACTGCCACGTTGACCTGTCTATTGGTCGTCCACCTGACAGATCATAGAAGCTCTGGCCTGGTTGCCCCAGGAAAAGATGAATCGACCACTTCTATACCCAGACCAGTGAGATGCAATCAACTCTCTGGAGACATGCCATATGGCGGGGTTATGGACAAGGGGTGATGCAACAGCCTTTTGTGCTGGTGAAGAAGAAGAAGAAGAAGAATAATAATAATAAGATGATGATGATGATGCTACACACATGCATAATAAAGTAACAATGCCTAATACCTAATCATTTGTAAGACCATTCCAAAGAATTAGAATGACTGAGTCATAAGTCACCCGGTGTCATCACAGCACCTGAATAGGCCATCCACATTAGACATTAACTGGTGGACCAGTGGCAAAAGCTGATGCTTAGAAATCCACTAGGCACGAAGTCTACAGTAAACCATTTTCAACGGCAATGCTGATGAACTCCAGCAAAAGTTTTCATGATTGACTTTTCTACTGTTTTCATGAATGCTGCAACAATATGGCAATCAGACATAGACTTGTGCAAATGAAAAACACCCTAAAACTATTTAGAAAGTGCATCACTAATCGCCTTCAGTTTGCGCTTTCGACTCGGACCAGCTATTTTGGTCACCTTCGTGTAATTATTTAGTAAAATATTTGCAAAAACACGAATAGATGAGGAAAGCAAGGTCGTTCGAGGAAGTGAACAACTGCAAACCTCATCGGTTGTAAGCTCAACCGATGAAAAGTTCTCCTTTGACAATGTGCACACAAGCATCCTTTGGTTACTGTATTTTAAAAATAGCTCCTCATATTTCTTAGAAAGCAACACTTGCATTACACAGTAAACTCTATAACCACACATAACTCACATAACTAGCAAATAAGATGGGTATTTTTAAACCATCTCTGCTAAGCTCATTGATGTAGAAGGCATCGACTTCAATGTCACTTGATTCAATATTCAAATCTCGGTCACTAAGCAACACTCCTTTGCATTAATGGCAAGATAATTTACTAGCCCATTTAAATACAACATAACCAGCAATGTAAACAAGGCATCGCTCATCACAGCTAAACGCAATGTCAATGGATTCAGAAACAATATCTTCAAAATCATGAACCACATGGTCCACTTGTAAACTAAGACTGCAGTCTATGTCATGAGTCTGGTCAGGGTAGCGATCAAAAACCTGACGAATACTAATAATGCCATGTTTTGCTGATCTCATGGAAAATAAAGAGGACACCCTCAGCTTTTCTCTGCCTCTAACACTTGTGCAACAGACACATGATAGCTCCACATAACTGACGATATAGACCGAACCTACGTTCCAAATTGTCACTCTGCACTTTGCCTGGTAAAAAGTACCGGTAATCAAGATGTAATGAATTCTTAGCATAAATAATCAAATTATGCATTGTTTTAGTAGAATGTAACAATGCTCTAAAAGTTGGTATTGTCAGACACGCGACTTTGTCACGATTCCATATTTGCAGCCAATGAATAAATTCCTGTAAAAACCGGAGACGATCGTCAACATCACAAAATGGCAAGCACATATGATCACACAATCTTACTCCTTTGTTACAACTCTTGATATTCTTTATTTTCCACCAACTAAGAATGATCCTATTGAACTCCGCTGTGTCCCTAGCGGCATGATCTGATTTTGACAGCAAAGCTTCAACAGTTTTATCGTTCAAAATACCCAGTACAGGTGAAACATTTTGCCGTTCTAAACTGCTAGGGTTCAAAACTTTATGTTTAAGACCAGGTGCCTCCTTTAACAGAGCCTGCCTTTCAGAATTGTACTGCTCCTTTAATCAAGCAACAGAAGCCCTGCCTGGTTGCAGATTTGTCGATGACACAAAGACTATACCAGAAAGTGAAGAAACTACAGAAGCTTTGCTGTCAAAATTTGGGTAATTAGTTGTTGATAAACAGCTCAAAGAAACAGAATTTGGTGGCATCAAAGAACTGGAATTGGCAACTTCTGAAGACTTTCCACTGTAGGTTGGAACAGGTTGTGGATACACAAAAGTCCGAGCTGAGTCTTTTGATTAAGCCAGTTGTTACGAATAGATTTTAGAATATGTACAGTATCAAAATAAAAAATATTCTGTATTGGGGAATTTTGGATTAAGAATACCACTAATCATATTACCTTCCCCACCACATAACTCCTCGAATGTTTTGACATTTACATGGTTGTTATCTGAAGCAACAACACCGACTACAAATCCACACAACTGAATAACTTCAATGGCCTTAATTATCATCTGAGATAAAAGACTGATGTGGACTGTTTTACAGGAACCAAAGCAACAATTTCACGCATGCGACCAGCAATTGATAAAATCAAGAAAGCTTGCACAGCATTAGCCTGTTCATTGGAAGAGTTATGTGCCACACCAATAATCTGACCCCTTTGTAGTTAAATCCCTGTGCAACATGCATCTCGTCAATCCGCAAAACTACAAATTTTTCACGCTCAGTTAGACTGTCAGCCCTTAGAAGCAGATACTTCAACTGTGCATGGTCAGATACCTCAATGCCTAGAGAGAAATTCAGCACTGCAGAGAGCTTCTGTAAATTCCTAGGCTGTGGCAAAATAACTGTCTTGCTATTGATAGAATCCGATAACATGAGAAAGAGTACACGAATAAAGTAAACTCAAAACGAAGCATGTTGTTACTGTATCGTCTACCGTAAGGAGATCCACATGACAATTTCAACTGCTCAACACAAAATTTAACTGTGCCTATATTGAAACTGTTGTCATCGTTATCGTCATCATCACAACCCTCGACATCACTATCAGCATTCTTGAGCTTATCAGTGACCATGGCACAGATCAATTTTATTGTCTCCTCAAGAGTGAGATCATCTCTGACTGCTTTACGAGACATTTTGTAATGGCTCAGAAAATTTTCCAACTGAGACCACTTACTCAAAATAGAATCTGAGCCAAGAATCCACAACAACCAGCTTCTGTGTTCCTGGATTCCATCAATATAAACAAAACCCTGCAAATTCGAATGGATTTTGATACATGACGCAATGGAAGGTTTTTCATCCAAATCAACAGTATAAAAACACTGAGACTTATCTGTTACTTTCCATTGCCAGCTGGTGACCAATTGCTCTGATAGACGCTGTTGGAAACCGTCTAAAATCGTGGTGAATTCCTCGATGCGATCAGCAGCCATCCAGTCGGCAAAGGCTTCTTCCGCTCGCTGTTCTTGACGTTGGCACCGAGCTGCTGGATCGGTTCGTTGTGGCAGAGCTGATGATGACAAGCATGCAGGAATATTTGGAAATATCGATGAAAAAGCATCATTGGTTAGTCTTGGACGCTCTCTCTTCATCCGAACATAGCCAAAATATCCTCTGTCACCACAAAGCGATCCTCAAAATGCTTGACCCAAATCATTGTGTGTTTTGTCACAGCCAAATCTTCTCTAGGAATTTCCTTCAGCCATAACTGCTGGCATTCAGGATCTGTCAGAAATTTGAAAACAGAAACATAGGCTCCTGAATTTTTGTAATTGGAATGACATCCTGGAGCACAGCACTTATCCGGCATACCTGAAAAAGAAGCAAATAGATCTGTACTGTTTCCATCTTAAACCAGTACCGCAGCAATGGGTTGTAGCTTTTGCTTTCAAAATATGCTGAATTTAATGGGAAAATGACACAAATTGAACTGCATGTCATGAACAATGCACTCACTTAAGCAGAGATGTGACCAAGACAGTAAGTGGCAAGACAGAGAACAAGACCAAGACACCAACCATGAAGACCAAGACATCAGGTTCAAGACCAAGACACTATCAACATCAGCAATAAAATTAAGAAAATTAATATAGCTATTACAGCATTGTCCAACCGTCATGCTATTGCGGGCCGTACAAAAAAAGTTTAGACCCTTAGCGAGCCAAAAAAGTTGTAGCACTTAATATGACATAATTTTTATAATATTATATGTATGCATGCGATATAAAACTGCTATAAAATAAGACTATATACGACTAGTATAAGACTAAGTGTTAACCAATAAATAAAAAACACTTCGGCAGTAACTGTTGCACCCAGTGGATCACTGAACAATTCAATGTTGCTTCTAAGATTATCAAAATCTGAAAATCTGGTTGAGAATTCGTCGATTAATGTACCAAAGATTTCTGCATAAGAACAAACAGCTGCATGATCAATCACTTTACTAAGTTCAAAACATTAGGCCTATGTAAAGTGAGTCACATCAGTAGTTCTCAACCCGTGGTCCGCCGACCAAAAGTGGTCTGCGAGAGGGGCTCTAGTTATCTGCGGCGAAGTCTGAAAAACGTAAATAAAAATTAGACATATATATATATATATAGGCCTATTTTCCATGTGAAACATCTGAAAAGTGAGACGAGCAAAACAAGGTCATCAGCACAAAAAAGTTGTTGGCATATTTTGTGTATTTTGTGCATTTTCAACGTGAAAAAATTTGACAAGCAAAAGGAACAGAAGGTCATCACAGCTTTTTAGGACCAGGTGACTGGTCAAATTATCAGGTGGTCAGCGAGAAATGTTTGAACTCCAAAAGTGGTCCGCGAGGCAAAGAGGGTTGAGAACCACTAAGTTGCATCATTTTCGGGGCACATTAGCAAGTACGATTCTTAGTTCCAACTTCCATACAACTTCTAATAGCCTACTTACACTGTACACGAATTATATTATTTACATTAGAAAACTGCTCAACACGGCGTCAAATTTTAACTGAGCGAGAACAAGACTTACAGTGAGATGACAAAATGTCAGTAAGTTAGTAATAAGTAGTAAATAAGTAAGTTTAATAACCGTCGTCACCAGTGGAGGTTGGATAAATAAGCAATTTGGTAAAATAATGGTAATAACCGGTCCTATAGCTAAGATTATTTTCCCAAACTCGGTGGCGGGCCGGATGAAACTGTCCCGCGGGCCGCCAGTTGGACAACCCTGAGCTATTATATAACACGGGTACGTGGTTTTGGCCTAAAACCTAGCTACACCGCTGTCTTAAACATATATAATTAAGCATTATATTCGTCATCGTCATCAACAAGATCATCATCGTGATCATCATCGTCGTCGTTATCATCATCATAGCCTTCCTTTGTCTAACGCGTGCACGTGTTTCATTGAACGAACAAAGAAACAAAGAAACAACGGCGACCAGTTCGCATCAGTCTGTCGCCGTAAACTTTGCAAGACAATCTTACCTGAAGTTGGCATGTTGACGAAAGATGTACAAGGATCTGGTATATCTGAACTTGTTGAAATTTTAAACAGTATGTTCCAGTTGCATAACATTATTGCACATTTGCCAAATCGCTTAAAAAGCACAGTGCTTGTGTTAATGTGATGCATTGTTAATAAGCAACAGTATCCTTCGCTCGTCATCTTGATAATTGTGACACTGTCTCTGCTGTGCTGCTGTGGCTGAATGAACCTGTCTTGAAACATTGGGCATGTCAAAGTACTCGGGATTGGAGACACTTGATGTAGCAACGGGATTCGCCGAGTGTTGATGTTTGGATTGAAGTTCAAGTGTTTCATCTATTTGATTGTCAGAATCTATTAACAGAATGTTACAACCTTGTAATTCTCATGTCTTTGATATTATTAAATAACTACATGTTCCCGGCGACACGTTGCTGCCGCAGAGTTGGCATTACTGCATAAGCAACTGCCAGTGTTTATTCTAGACCTTCTCTGGGGGATTTCCCCACCACCCAAGTTTGAAAATCCCCCCATTTTTGATATGTTGCATGGGGGTATAGAAATTTCTCCCTAAAGTGTGACCACAGGGGCTTTTATTTTTTTGGAGGGGGAAAATGTAAAAACGACAACAATTTTTTTGTCTGCCAGGGTATTTGAGAATTTGAGAAGGGTAAAAAGATTAGGAAGGTGGGAAGGGCAGGGTAGGACGACCTTTTTGCTCGTCACCACAGTTTGAAAAGAAGATAACCTGTTTTTTTTTTGCTTGTCAAGGTTTTTGGAGACTCAGACCTTGTCCCCACAAACATTTCAAAATCCCCCAATGTCAAGGTGGCTAGAATAAACACTGAGCAACTGCGAATGGCAGCCTCTCCCTCTTCCCCTCCCTCTCGCCCTTCCTGCTGGTTGCCGCCATCCCCTCCCCAAAACCTCCTTGGTTGGTTTGGGCTTTCCCTTAACAACCCAACCTCTATCTCCAGTTAATTCTTTTCAAAAACAAAAAAGTCATGCATTAACCCCTTAACTGGGCGCACCAAGTCACGCTCTTCCATTTTACATTGAGTTACAAATAGTTGCCAAGTTAAGGGGTTAATGAGTTAATCTTCTTTTAGCTGTTTTCATTGTAAAGACAATGCTGTCAATATTGATGTTTTCAGTAGACATCAAATAATTGTAAATGAAACGATAAATCAATAAAGCTAGGTAAATTAGAAAAACCTCAAACTGGACATACTGTGAGAAAATGGACACCACCACCTGACTGCATAATAATAAAACTATGACAGATATAAGCATTTAAATTCTGCATAAAGAGGACATCATCATCATCATCATCATCATCATCATCATCAGAGGAGGAGGAGGAGGAGGAGGAGGAGGAGGAGGAGGAGTAGGAGGAGGAGGAGGAGGTACCTGAAGGCTGAGGTCCTTGTCCTTCAGCTGGACTCTGTATCAGTCGTACTGACACTTCAGTTCTCCACATATCCTGTGGTTCTCATCGGCATTAAGACGAGAATTGTCACATTCCTAAAATAACATGCTAATCATACAAGACCATAAATAGTAATGCTCTGTCAGAGCCATAGTTAAGTTCTAAGTTTAACAAACAAGTAACATCACTTGCAAATTCAACAGTACAACTCCAGATGCACATACACACACACACACACACACACACACACACACACACACACACACACACACATGAGCACAGCATACTACGACTGCCAAGGAGCTAACAAAACCCAATTAGACTTCATACAGACATGAATTTTTAAAAGCTATAATTTCTATGGCTAAGCTGCTTAATAATGTCACTTAACCTGGCCTCAGAATTAGCTTCATGAGTGTATCCTGGCCAAAAAGAAAATGGCTTCGCTGACAATTTCTTGAACAACAGCAAGCCACTATTACAACTTGGAAAACATAATCCCCCACATACAACATGCCACTGGTCTTTCTGCATCATTAATGATAAAGTAATACAAAAACTATCATACAAAGTTCTATCTATAAAATGGAACGAGTCTTAACTAGCAAATAAATGCTGCAATGGCTGAGCATCACACAGTGTGGAAGCGCATACCTTCAACGCAGCGGTCAGTTGCTGGGTACATTGTTCAATAATATTCACAGCCTCCTCGTAGTCAGCCTTCTGCTTCTTAATCACAGGAGCTTTCTCTTCAAACTCCTGCAATCAAACTGTAACTGCATCAGAACTATAGACACTGGAAATACTCATCAACACAGAAAGATCTCTAGACAACAACCTTCAAAATTCAAATTAATTCAGAGAAAAAAAACAGAGTGTATGAACCAAATCGATGAAATACTCAAACTGCATATGAGACATTAAGCACCTTAAGAATATTATCAATACAATCATTGAAGCGGTCATTTTCTTCTCTCTCATGTTGAAGAAGACTCAGAGTCGCTAAATATTGACCGTAGATCTAAAAAACAATAACAGCTCAAGCACAATAAATAGAATGCAATAGCAAAAGTTTACAAACTTGAAACGTTAAGTAACTCTTCAAATTTCACAGTGACAAATGCATGTTTACACTTCTGAACTTCATACAAACACACACCCACCCCACCCCAGTTCATCAAAATGTACAAATACACCATCAGCCAACACATCAACTGCCACTTGGAGCGATCTAATCTAATCCAAAACTTCTATGATGCCAGAGACACCTAATCAAAGTCATTCAAGATCCAAGTCAAATACAGGATATCCAGGTGAGAGTCTAGGGTGGATATGTCAGGTGAAAAAGATGGATGGAACTGCAGGTCAACACTCCAACTTACACCCAACTACAGAAAACTCTTGCCCTCCTCCAAACACCCAAGCACTGTGGATTTTCTGGATTTCAAATGACTCTTTCTACAGAAAGCAACAAGCAAAGGTGGACCATCACAAATTACGTTAAAATGTCAGCCTGTCAACAATTTTTATTTGTCTTGATGTAAGGAGTCTATGACCTTCTATCCTTCTATGGAACAGAAGTTAGGGTTAGGGTTAACCCTAACCCTAATGCTGCATTTCTGTCTAAGCAGTTCACCTGAGTTTGTAACTTCTCTGTTATCAGTTTGCGCCATAAGGACACTTTCCTTTTTCCAGTGATGACTACAGTAAGACTCTGGTCTCTGGCAAGACTCATATCGATGGCAACTCCTGCAAATTCAAAGCATTGAGTCTTTTACTTGTTTTTTAATGCAACAATGTAAAGATACTCTCTTCACAGACTATTCTCAATAAAACTGATACCTATAAGCAAAATACAAGTAGGCAGTGGCGGCTCTAGGATTTGGCAAGTGGGGGCCGTTGGGGGCAACTTCTAATCATGGGGGCCAACCATTTGTTGTTTAATGTATGTAGCATTAAGTATAGGGTCCCAACTGGGGGCCAGGCTCTCAATAGGGGCACGGGCCCCTGCCCCTGGTGGAGCCGCCACTGCAAGTAGGTAATCTTTCTTTACATTTGTTAAGGGCCAAAAAGACTCATATTAAAAATATATATCTAAATACCTCCAGAATGAATTACTTTATTTCTCAGGGACTAAGTAATTCAAGAAGAAATTAATGTATAATAATGAGGGGAGTTATTATTATATGGGAGTCATTATAAAAAGCTATACTGGGAGACAAGATACAATTGATTTAATAAAACTCTGACATCACACAATGATAATCGTCTGATAAAAATTTCCAGCGAAAAACACCATAGGAACACAGAAAGTAAATTTCACCACTGTCGCAAGAAATTCAGAAATCTTCAAAATACGGTAACATACGCTCTTCCAACAGCATAATATGTATTCATCGGCTGACAGCAACCCTCCTTTTAAAATAACTCGACATATTTCTTCGTATTTTCCTAAGAAACACTGGACTCGTTCGCCAGAGAAAGACAACTCGTGTCAAAGCCTTAATTAGATTCTCTCCAAAATCTCACCTCCACATGAAAATATCTAAAATTCCAGGGTTCAGTCCACTTTAAGGCACCTATTTCTTATAAACGAACGGCTGTTGACGAAGGATGTCAAACGCAAACGGTGATTTTTTAAAGATTTAATTAACAAAAAATATAAACGTCCATAACAGCTCGCAAAAGTCGGAAACCGGAAGCCCTTCTTCTAGTGACCTCTACACCATAGATTTATTATCATCACTAGATGCCGTCTATCTATGGCAAAAAGTCAGACCAAAGTTGAAGCCAAAAATCCACCATTTTGGTACAATGTTGTCATGGTAACTATTGTCTATATATATCTACAGCTTATATATTTGTTTGAAACACACGACAGCATTAGACTTTAATATCTATTATAATAAATCTATGATGACAGCATTGTATGATTGTACTAAAATCTAGTAAAATGGCAGAAATCTGGCTTCATTTTCTGATACCATAGACTCTGTCTTGTGATATTAAAGTCTATGCTCTATACAACTCAATGCAATGAAACC
Source organism: Metaphire vulgaris (assembly GCA_018105865.1). NCBI lineage: Eukaryota > Metazoa > Annelida > Clitellata > Crassiclitellata > Megascolecidae > Metaphire > Metaphire vulgaris. The sequence goes on along the minus strand of CM030867.1, from coordinate 12,832,332 downwards.
TTAACCAGTAATTAATTCAATAAGTAAGAACTTCCACAGAAATACAAAATAGCCACACATAACAAATTATTTGAGTTGAGACACTCATCTTGGTGTTTGCAATTGTAAGCCATTCTTTTGCTGAAAGTTCAATCTAAGATGCATGTATAATGCTTAATAAAGATCAAGTAACTACAAGATTATTCTGTCTGTACAATGCATGATAAAGAATACTAACAGTCTCATCTAAACAGGATTCGTCAGAGGCCAATGCACGACACTCTCAACTAGCCTTCCTCAGTCTCTCACTGTTTTTCTCATATTGATCCGTCTCATATTGATCCGTTCTAGAGCTCTATTCAATAGGTGTTATATACTGCACTGTGTTTATTTATCATTTCATAACATTAGTCCAAACAATGCAATTACTGTAAAAAAACAAATAAAATATTGGAATAACAATTAGGAGTTGCATCAAACAATTCACCCAATCCTTTAAAGTCGCGGAGCACACCTGACGAGAGATTCAGAAATTCGTCAGATGACAATTCCCAACACTAAGAACGTCCATTGACTTGTCAACACTAACAAGTAATCAATCTGCACTAATATGGTTTCCATCCAGAAACTAAATGGACAAATTATCTCTCACTTAGATAATACTGCACAGGGTAAACATTCAAAATGAAAAGGACTTTCAATCAATTGAAACAAAAAGACGAAAAACAATGACAATACAAACACAGTCAGGTGGTAACGTCGTTCAGCCACTCGAAGGGTTTATCCGCAACAATGACCCAAAAAGAAAATGCTGAATTATAGGAAACTTTGCAAGAACCTACAACACAAATCACATCAACTACAAAACTGTAACAAAATTCTACTGAAACACAGAGCATAAAGAAAATCTTACCATGCTCTGTTCAAGAGTTCAGATCATGGATGGTCTCAAGATATTGTAGCATTTAATTGGGTCTTTCAAATAATGGATTTCTAATCATTAATAGCACCCTTCAATTGTCTATTAATCAGTACATTAGTTCACACTCACCAGTGCACAAGACCACCGTCTGATCCCAAAATACGACAAACAGCATTTGAGAAATTAGTTTCTGCTTAGTGAAGCAGCAAAATATAAGTTAGAAAAAGCATCGACACAAGAAGCAATTGTCCGCTAATTTCCAGGATACGTAAACTTCTGTCTGAGGCAGCAAAATGCTCAGATAGGTTCCACTCTTCGGCATTACTGACCTCTGCTTTGTACATTTTGACGAGACCGGCATTAACTTTGCTCCATGTTGGGACTCCACTAATATTCCACAGTTGGTTACAATGTTTTGCAAACGGTCCTGTCTTCACCTGCACAGACAAATGTTCTGTCATCTTCAAAACAGCTTTGAAAGTGTAAAAAGGTATCAGAAACCAGTATTTATGAAAGTCGAATATTTCTTCCTTAAACATAAATTCATTAATATTAAATTTAAACTATATTAAACTTTTATATATAAAAATATTTGAACTATATTCAAATTCAAATTACAAATGTAACAAATTGTTTAATTGTGCAAGCCTAGACAATGACAAAGGAAGAAATACTATTTTAGATATCAAAGCTTGCAGCATAATACCTTGTGAACATACTGATTACAGCCTAAGAACATGTAATCTTTTGAAAAGGAACCACATATTTCCTGATCAAGAAAAGATTTGGCTTCAGACGAGGATGATCTAAAAGTTCCAACAGCACAATTTGGAATTAACGTGCAGTAAAATTACTGTTGTATGAATATAATTAGAAAAACGCAAATAAGAACCAGGAACAAAGAATCTGGCTTACCTAGAAGCTGAGAACTTCCCCAAATAAAGGGAACGAACTGATAATCATCAAGATTCCAAACTCCTTGACTGCCAGCAGGCTCCAGTTTGTACGTCACCTGAACTTTACGCATCAGCTCGATATACCTGGGAAAAAGCAAATCAATGGACCTGGGAAAATAAGATGCTGCTCCTGGGAAAAACATAAGAACAGATATACAAATGTACAAAGTTATTGATATGAATGTATATTTAAGACAGATGTACCAGATACTTCCTAAGGCAAAGTTAGTGCCACACTGGAATGTGTATGGTCTGGCACTGAACTCTCCACGCACCGGGCAAGCAGTGATGCAGATGGCTTACGACATTAATCTACAGAGTACTTTGCATTGCTTTCTCCAGACCCATGCTTTACCTTTGCAGCTTAACGCTGTTACCGATTTAACTATTCTTAAGCTAAGAACGACTTGGTTGGCCACCGGCACCAAGACTCAATCCCAGGATGGTCAGTGGTCACCCATCCAAGTATCTGCTGTGCTCAATATTGCTTAACTTTGGCATCTTCAAAAGAATCAGTTATGCAACTTCAAGCAGGTGAATTAACATATCTTTAATCAAAACAGATATTTCTAAGTTAGTAATATATATTAACTAATATATATATATTTCTAAGAAACTTTATGCCATAAACATTAGCGAAAACCTTTTGAAAGCAGAACTGAATGAGAGATAGAAAATGAAATCAGTCTTCACCTGGCAAAGACCTTCAACACGATGGCACAATATTCGTCTGATGTACAAGCTCCGATCTTGAAGAGACACCAGAGGAACGCAACGAAAGACATCTCGTGGCCTAAATACATACAGCATCGTCTAACTACATAATTATAGCCTCCTCATCTATGATAACAATAATAACACCAGAAACAGACAGGGTTCCAACACAAAAACAGCAATTTTCAAAATTTTTAAATATCAGTACCGGTACTCGTGCTTTTCTAGAATTACATGACAGACTGTATCGAATACAAAAACAGAGCCAGATACCTGTTCCATAATCAATTTGTGTTGAATTTCCAAACCCCTCAACAAGATAAACAGAAATTTCTGGAGCTGCTTTGTGAAATTTGTCTTCAAAAACTTCATTCAATAGACTCTCAGCATTCTGAAAAATATCCATCAAAAACTGTTGACAGTTCAAATAAATAAAATCACAAACTATCCACAGGCAAAAGATGATAGACTACTTGTTTAGCCAAGAAACTTGCATCGCTTCTTACAAAGTCATTACAACTGAAGCTTAAACAAGCAGCTGTTTACTTTTAAAATGCCCAAAACCACAAAAAACAATGTACAATATGCATACTAGCAATCAAGCATTTTAGCAAAGAATGACATTCTGATTTTACTGAATTTAGCCATTACAAGTCACTGTTTATACACTCCCCACACCCCCTTAATCATAACTAACCTGTTGCAGCCGACCAGACCAATCTCTGAATGCTTTGTTTCCAAATCTCTGTGGCTGCTCGAGAGGAGGAATTTCATCTACATATTTGTCGAGTGTCTGAAGGAGAATCAGATTTTCCGTCCCCTAAACAGTCACATCATAATTACATCATCACTCAAGACCAAGTATAAACGAATAAGACGACATAATTAAAAACACCTTCTCTGTTCACTTGGTTGCAGCTTTTAAATGCCACACCAAATCACAGCATCTCTCATTTAGTCTAACAGTTCACATATTGAGTGTGTGTGTGTGTGTGTGTGTGTGTGTGTGTGTGTGTGTGTGTGTGTGTGTGTGCACCATTGTAAACAACTCTAAAACAGATACATCAATACAAAGTCTCTTCAACAACTGGTCATAACTAAACACACATTCACAGATAACATTCAAAGAAAAAGCACTGAGAATAAGATTTAAACTATCCAAGAGAAAAAGCAACAAAGACTTAATTTTGACAGATGGCAGTTTTATCTCAGCTTCTTGTTTTTAACTGCACCATTCGTGGCAGAGATGAAGCCAAGTAAATCTAGATAAGCCTAAAATCAAAACCTCTACCAGTCATTTCAAATTGAAGTCTACATATTTCATATTTAAAGAAGTTAACTGACAGTTTCAAGGACTACCAGTAATACTAATTTTAGCTCACAGCAAATGGCCCAATCATATGCCATTTTCAGTGCAGACACTGCTGCAGCAGCAATAGGCCTCTTGAAGCACATTTCATGCTTCAAAGCAGATAAAGGAGTTTGCATGTTTATCGTGAGACTGAGATCGATCATCTATTGAGGCTTTCGTAAAATTGCCAGACTTAAGGTGAGCCACAGTTAGCGGTTTCAAAGATTGGATCGTGAAGCCGCCACACCCTTGGTTCAAAATGTTCAATGTAGTTTTATTACAGTTCAGTATAAACATGGTGAGAACCTGCTATATCCATCTATCCATCGTTCCATCCATCCATCCATCCAACCATCCACCCACCCTTTCAGAGCAATTAGAAAACATTAATCTCTTATCAAAATCAATTAGGACTAAAATACTCTCATTAAAACACAAAAAGTCATATCATATTCGTAATTTCTTATTACCTCTGATTTTTCCCATTTTTGCCGATATCCTCAGGCAGGTGGGTTTCTTTCTTTGGTTTCACAAAAACATGACTTTCCAAATTGATGGCCTTGACTTGAGTTTCTAAAATCATAATTACACTTCACATTCAATCCAATAAACCATAACATAAATAAATAATAACAAGGTTTAAAGTGGTTAGGCCCTGTGTGTCCTCTAGTAGGCCTCCTTGTCCTCTTGTCTTTAAATCTACATGTGCAAATCTTAGTAGTATATAATATACAAACTGCCATAATATACTGTATAACTGCTAAAACAACAATGCAAGATTAGTCGCGTTGGTCACCATGTCCGGCAGCGAGTTCCAGAGGATGGGATTCCCCCGGGTGACACCAGACCAATCGGCGGTTTAATTATTTTGCGGGCAGCCCGCAAAATAGACACTTTCTTGTATATAAATAACATCAAGCTAAAATACACTTATTAAAGATTCTCAACGACGGACGTCAGTGACCGTCGACAGATTTATCTGCGCATCAAGTATTAAGGCGCTAAATAAATGCACCTCTTGAATTAAAGACGCTACATAAATTCGTCGATTGACAGGGTCTTCCTGGTTCCCTCTTAGATTTACTAATATTATTAAAGTCTATTAATTCTCTTCACCTCGTGTATTATTACTCCAAGACCTCGATCTTCGGCCATGTTGGTTAACAGAGAGTGTTGTCGCTGAGCTTTTTAGAAATCTAAGTAGAACCTATTTTGCTAAGGATTGGGAGAGATAGTTGTGGCGTGGCGTCTTAGCAGACTTGTCAGAATTTACAGAACGCTAAGAGCACCAGTATTGCCTTCGAGGGGGCCACCCACTTATAGTAACAGTCTACAAGCGACAAAAAGTATAGGGAACTCGTTGACGACCTTCTTTTGCCCGGCCGACAACCCACCTTGCCTATAGCTATTTCAAGAAAGATTAAGCGCATAAGAAAAGCAGCTTTTACTGTACTATACCCACAGCGCTATATAGATTTACGAGATCTTACATACTTACTTTATATACTTGTTTTCTTATCGTGTTTTGAGAATCAGCGTGCAACAAAGCTGCCTCTCGGGACCTACCTTTGGGCCGCGGCCCACAGGTTGAAAAAAACCGTTAATTAAGCTGATATGAATAATAATAATAATAATAATAATAATAATAATAATAATAATAATATTAAACTTCTATAGCACCATTTCTAATATCCGTCGGTGGTATCAATCGATGGTACTTTAAATCCGTCAGAAAAATACCAGGTCATTCCAGAGATACGTCAATCTCTTATGATGTAAATATTTTAAAAATTCGCTATTGGATGTTTTAAATTTGTCAAATTATTATGATTGGCGAATGACCGACAATTTAGATAAATAACATGTCGACATGTGCATTACGAAGTGGTGTTATAGAAGTTTAAGATTATATGAGCCTAAAATTTGCTTAATGTCCGATGACTTCTCTACACGATCGAGTTGTTTCAAGATATGACTTGCCTGCATGCGTACTATGTGGATGGCCCCTATCACTAGTCTGGGTATTCTATCTCAATTTTATCCTAGAGAGTTCGAAATGCCACAAAAATGGTGAGTCGTTTGAATCGACATTAGGGGCCGTCCATATAGTACGTACGCAAAAACCTCATATTTGCAACCCCCTCCCGCTGTTGTACACCGTACGTTTTGGTTTAAAATTGATACCCTGTTTGATATTGTTCTGCAGAAGGACTATTCCACCATACTATTCCAAAAGATATGCAAAAATTTAGAAGAGCGATGAAACGAATTAGGCCTATATCCAAATTTTCTTGTGCCCCCCATCTTCATTGTATCAAACCGTGCTAGTATAATCAGTATATTCTATCTCAATGTTATTCTAGAGCGTTCGAAATACCACGAAAAATGATGAGCCGTTTGGGACGACATTAGGGGCTGTCCATATAGTACGTACGCAAAACCTCATATTTTCAATCCCTCCCTCTGTTGCACCGTACATTTTGGTTTAAAATTGATACCCTGTTTGACATTGTCCTGCAAAAGTACTATACCACAGTACTATTCCAAAAGATATGCAAAAATTCAGAAGAGTGATGAAACGAATTATATTCACATTTTCTTGTGTCCCCATCTTCATTACATCAAACCGTGTTAGTATAATCAGCATATTTTATACCAATGTTATTCTATGGCGCTCGAAATGTCACGAAAAATGATGAGTCGTTTGAAACGACATTAGGGGCCGTCCATATAGAACGTACGCAAAAAAGACATATTTTCAATCCCACACCCTGTTGCACACAGTACATTTTGGTTAAAAATCTATACCCTGTTTGACATTGTACTGCAGAAGGACTATTTATTCCTACAGTACTATTCCAAAAGATATGCAAAAATTCAGAAGAGTGATGAAACGAATTATATCCACCCACCCACCCACCCACCCACACACACACACCCACACACACACACACACACACACACACACACACACACACACACATATATATATATATATATATATATATATATATATATGAGATCGCCGAGAAGGCTAAAAATGATCATCCATGACAAATTAACAAAATCATCAGTCATGCCACATTTGTAATCAGAAATTTGAAAAATGATATGGACAATAGATATAGTTCTAAAGTTTCTATTTAATAACTTAATTTTGCAAAAGAGAGAGAGAGAGAGAGAGAGAGAGAGAGAGAGAGAGAGAGAGAGAGAGAGAGAGAGAGAGAGAGAGAGAGAGAGAGAGAGAGAGAGAGAGAGAGAGAGAGAGAGAGAGAGAGAGAGAGAGAGAGAGAGAGAGAGAGAGAGAGAGAGAGAGAGAGAATCAGTATATTCTATCCCAATTTTATTCTAGAGCGTTCGAAATGCCACCAAAAATGGTGAGCCCTTTGAAACGACATTAGGGGCCGTCCATATAGTACGTACGCAAAAACCTCATATTTTCAAACCCCTCCCGCTGTTGCACGCCGTACATTTTGGTTTAAAATTGATACCCTGTTTGATATTGTCCTGCAGAAGAACTATTCCACAGTACTATTCCAAAAGATATGCAAAAATTCAGAAGAGCGATGAAACGAATTATATCCACATTTTCTTGCGTCCCCATCTTCATTGCATCAAACCGTACTAGGGTAGGAAATATATTCTGTATCACTTTGATTCTAGATCATTTGAAATGCCACGAAAAATGGTGAGCTATTTAGGCAGTGGCGGCTCTAGGATTTGGCAAATGGTGGGCCGTTGGGGTGGCAGCTTCTAATTATGAGGAGCCATCCATTTGTTGTTTAATGTATGAAGCATTAAGTATAGGGTCCCAACTGGGGCAGGCACTCAATAGGGGGCCACGGCCCCCTGCCCCCCGGTGAAGCCGCCACTGCATTTAGGTCGACATTATACAAAGTCTTTCAGATATCTATTCTGTCATGTGCCTGAAAAGTCGATCGAGAGATAAGAAGGGTCTTAAGAGAGCTGGTTTCTTGTATCACAGGTTTAATAGACCACAAAAAATATTATAACAGTGAAACCCTGTTTGACACCGTTCCGAAAGAATGGAGAACTGCGTCATAGCCATCAACGCACTGCGGATAGCCGTTTCCGCACTGCCTATAGACTTTCAGAAATCTATTCTCTGTCACTCCTAACCCTAACTCCTAACCCAAATGCCCCATCTGACCTCAGACCACCTATCAGATTGGCGCAAATCCGGTGAGAAAGTTTTATGTGGAGGAGTGTGTGGAGCTGGAGTAAGGAATTTGACACGCCAGCCTCTTTCCCTCCCCCCAACCCAAAATTCCAGGCGACTCCGCTGATATCTTGTGGAATGACTATAGTCGGTCGATCGAGGGAAGGGCTGCGTATTATGATATCTGGTTCATTATACAACAGGTTTTATATACATCACAAACAAGTTTTAAAATTAATTCGCTGAGAGAAGCCAATGCCTGTTGAATAGAGGGCGTATAGCACCTAGATATGCAAAAATCTAATCGATTTGAAGACATTCTCTGCCAAAATCCATTATTTTCCTCTTGTCCCATCTTCATTGCTTTAATCTTTGCAAGAATAACAAACAACATCAACCCCAATTTCGACCTACAGGGCATGAAATAGAGCACTCCATCCATTTCATACTACAGTACACACTAACACCATTTATTGTAGGAGAACGAGGGGCATCAACTAAATGAAAGTCCTGCCGAATATCTTGCATTAGCGTCGTCACGTGGGAGGGGCACAACCGCACCCCCAACCTGACCCAAGACCACCTATCAGATTCGCGCAAATCCGGTCGGAAAGTTTTTTGTGGAGGGTGTGTCGGGTAGGGGTAAGGAATCTGACACGCCAGCCCCTTTTGCCCCCCTCACCCAAAATTCCTGACGACACCACTGCAGATCATACTGTGGCCATCAAATGGTACAACCGTACCATGGCTAAAACGATTAGTCCAAATCGTGAATCGTTCACCAAAATTCGTAATACAGTGATGGGCACACAATTTTATCCGAGGGCCGCAAAAGTGTCTCCAATGACAGCAGAGAACCGCGTATATTTTTCGGCATTTAGAATTAAATTTTTAAATAGTTTCCAAAACGACTTTAACACAGCGTATTACACTGTGCAGTGTAAGTAATTGTTAAAAAACCCAAAACTGTCAAGTCGAAGAAAAGTTAATAATAATTATTAAAAGCATTATTTATGCAGTAGTTAATGATCAAGCGCCAAAGTGAAAATCCAATTTCAATGCTTAAATTTCCACTAAGGTGTTGTTCAACGTTTTATGTTTTAGACGGCTGCACATTAATGTAGTATCTCCCGATATCGGGGGCCGCACAAAAGGGCTTCGAGGGCGCATGTGGCCAGCGGGCCTCACTTTGCCCATCCCCGTCTTAATAACAGCCAAATAACTGTTTACAAGGTGCTATATTTTCAATGTGGTTCCTCACCTTGAATTCATAATTGTTGGTGATTAAGAAATTGAGATGTAAATTATTTCATTTCCAATAAAATCAGTGAAATGTGACCGAAAACATTAGGAACTTTCGACATGCAAATTAAACATATTTAGGTCAAGCCGAGGTCAGCCACGCCTATTTTTGGTGATACCCAGAGTAAGCAAGAAAGTCAGTTTTGGTGATGATAATAATAATACGAACGAACAAGCATTTGGTCTGAAATGGCCACTAATTGGTTGGGGCATTATTAAGTCTGTTTTTCATAAAATGCAATAACTGCGTCAGTCATTGTCGCATTGAATACACATGTCGTCATAGAATTGCGCAAATGTGAATTTATATTAAGAATGTGCACACATTAACAAAACGCTATCTTGGACTCTTGCAGTCACCCACTCCCAAATTTGAGGGGTACATAGGAGCAAAATCTTCTAACAGTCCAAGGTATATGAATCAGCAATAAAAAAAGGTGGGAACAAAATGGTCACGGATCCCGTTGAAATGGCCTTCAGACGACTCTACTATGGGTTTTTAGACTTTGACCAAAACACACCAGAAACCCCTAAGCCCTTCAGAACCAGACTGGCCTTTCCCCGGCATCACCTAAAATCAATCAGTTTTCACGCATTTTATGATCAGACTCTGTCAAAGGTCGCTTTAAAAAATACAGTATTAAAACGACTGTAATGCAGTAGCAGATTACTAAAAACTGCACAGTTCTGAGCTGAAACTTTATGAGGAGTTAAATTTAGTTATGGTCACTGTTGTGAAATTGGTCAATTTTCTACCATGCAATTCGGCGCTGAAGCATCATATTTTGATTTCATTCCTTGAAAATGTGTCTGCAGAATTTGAAGATTTACTACTTCACGATGCCATCGTACAGTTGAGCAAAGAGAGAGTTTCGGAACGATTCTGGAAACTGGAAGAAAATATTTCTGAGTTTCCTCGACCGCTACCACTAAAAACAAAGAGCACCACTGAAGTTTTGAATTTTTGATCAGGATATTGAAAAGACTACATAGTTAGCATTTCTTCTTGACATCATGGGATGTCTGAATACATTGAATTTGCCTGATGGTGATTGGACAGATGTTGGGAGTTCAGTTTTTGCAAATGTTGAGCAAACATTATTGCAGGCTGAAGCAGCTGATTTGCATAAGCACCTGATATTTTGAAGCATGAAATCGGTGAAGTTGTTATAACTCACTTTTGAGCCAACTTTGTTCCAGATTTTCGGTGTATTAAGACGAACCGCAGTTACTCGTATTTGCCTGCTGTGCCGTAGTTGTCACAAGAATAAGGGCTTCCCTTGTAACTAGTGGTCCCGTACGGACGATGTAAGACTGGATGTGGACTGCCTACAAAAATGTTTGAGTACCGTTGCAGTAGCCTATCTGATAAGCAGAATTCTAAACATAACCAGAACTAATAATTGCAACCTTCACAACAATAAACCAAAAGTGCTGCATATAAGCAAAGCCTCTAACGTATAGCTTGTACGAAATTCCTCCTACAAAACATTTAAAAAACAGGCATGGGTGGAATAAAACATATTTCCACGCCATAAATTATGGTTATTAGCAAAAATGCTAAAAGTGCAAAGCATAACAGCAAGATAGACTGAATGAAAGAAAGAATGAACAAATTAAGCAATTGCAAATAGCACCATAATAATTTATCAGTCATAAAAATGGCAATTATAGTTATTGCTCATGACAATTTATATAGCGCCGTAACATAGCAAGGGCCAAAGTCAAGGGTGCTTTACAATAAACGTGGAACACACGTGTGCGTGTGCGAGTGCGTAAAATATAAAAATACGTGGAAATACGTAAATAGAACTATACACAAGCGGATTAACGATTAATCGGACAACGGTTAAATTAAATTGGCGAAAATAAATTCTAAAAGACCAGAAATACCGAAGATTCGACAATTTACGAACGATCGACATTTATTTTATAAATCAGCCATTTTACCAAGGACGAAAAACCATAGACTTTAATATGAGAAGAACCATAGAATGTAAATGAAATCTATGCCTTATGTAAGTGATTATTATTATTATTATTATTATTATTATTATTATTATTATTATTATTATTATTATTATTATGCACTTCTATAGCACCACTTCTAATACCCAAGGGTATCAATCGATGGTACTTCAAGTTCAAAATCCATCCGCAAAAGATCCAGTTCATTCCACATCATTCCAGAGATCAGTCAGAGGACAGGTGAAGACTTGAAGTCAAAACTTAAATCCAGATAAATTATCTAGCGCAAATTGATAAAACTATCGCAAATTAGCGCAATTAACGCAAACTAGCGCAAATTATCTAGCGCGAGTATAAAAAGCGCTAGAAAGGTGAGCGGCGAAGCCATGGAGTTATTATTAGAGGAGACGGCATTACGTCATTTGGCTGAAGCCAACTATTTGGGAAATTCCCAAACGGCAGCCACATTGGTAGACCCAAAAAATCATCAGCTGAGCCATGGGGAATAGCTGCGGATATGTTTTATCAATGATCTAAGAACTTTTTATTAGTATGTAATGAAAATGGAGATTCAGATCAGTGGAGGCTCCAGCATTTGGCAAGTGGTAGGGGGTGTTGGGGTGGCAACTTCTAATCAGGGGGTCCTACCGCTTGTTGTTAGGTATGTAGTATTAAGTATAGGGTTCCAACATGGTGGCCACTGGGGGCCAGGCACTCAATAGGGGGCACGGACCCACCCTAGGCCCAGTGGCGGCTCTAGGATTTGGCAAGTGGGGGCCGTTGGGGTGGCAGCTTCTAACCATGGGGCCTACCGTTTGTTGTCGGGTATGTAGTATTAAGTATAGGGTCCCAACAGGGGCCACTGGGAGGCCAGACACTCTCCAAGGCACCAAGGGGGCCCCTGTGGAGCCGCCACTGATTAAGATGCTATTGTTCAAAATTTGTGTTTGAAAATAGCAAGTGGACAGCCTATTGGATGACATTAATCGTGTTTTCAATAAGGCATTGGGGTTGTCCATTAATTATGTCAACAATTTTGGACAATTTTCGACCCCCTCCCAGGGATATTTTACACCCTCCTAACACCCCTCAACACCACCACCCCCATTTGAGGTCGACACCCCCAAAAATTTGGTAATGTGACAATGCAAAATGGATACTAATTAGCTCTGAACACCCCTCCCCCAATGGAGGACACCCCTTCTCCCAAACTTTATTGTCGGATGACCTTTTTTGTCAGCCTTTTTCCGGGGAGAGACTTAAAAATTCCGACACCCTCCCCCCGATTTTCTCGTCACCACCATCCCCCAAATTCAAAATTCTAGAAATAACACTGCCCTCCCCCTTGTCATCAACTGTCAACTTTCAGTTACCCCCACGTCCGATTCAACCACAATGGCCGCTAACAATGGAGGTGCTATTTTTAGCCTACGCGCTACTGGCTTCACGCAGCCTGGTTAGAAATGACGTAATGCCGTCTCCTCTAATAATAACTCCATGGGCGAAGCCGGCGATTGAGATTAAAATACATTGAATTAAATAAAAATAATTTTACGGAAATTAAACCATAGATAAACGCATAGAAATTTTAAAAAACAAGGTATTGTGATAATCTAAAACAGTGGTTCTCAACCCGTGGTCCGCGGACCAAAATTGGTCCGCGAGAGTGGGTCTAGTGGTCCGCTGAAAATTTTGAAAAAACGTTACTAAAAATTAGACATACAGTATACAGTATACATTTTCCATGTTGGGTGGTAGCGGTGCGGAGGATGTAGTGGTGGGGGGATGCAGTTGGGCAGTGGGGAGAGATTCCCCTCTTCCCTCTACAAATCGTGCCCTGCTTGTACAATTAAACACGAAATAAACGTTGCCACATTACTGACAGATTGAACACGCTTTCCCTCAGAATCAGCTACTTCGTCAAATTGTCTTAAATATGATTAATTACTATCAATGAGATATATGTGCTTGCGGTTTTGCACCCACTGTCAATTCTTTATTGTATTTTGACAAGCACGCACGCACGCGAGTTAATTTCAACGAAAAGTCTCGATCTATATACTTCCTTTTTCAGTTTTGTTTACTTATATTTAATATGGCTGAGACTAAAATCATGCGAGGATTTTATTTGTGCTTTTCACGTGTTTACTGTTTGTTTAAAATATTCTCAATTCGTCTGTTAGCAATTATGGCTTAAACTCTATAACCCTGAATAGCGGGTGATGCTCTGTACTTCACTATTATTTCTGATTGTTGCTGATGTCTGGTGGTCTTTGCTTGTGATTGATAGAGGCAGCTCTAGGGGTCTGGTGGCGACCAAGGGAATTTGTTGTCAGAATTATATGAAAATAATTACTGACACGCCGTTCATTTCTTTTTTATTTCTCCAGGCCAGGCGGCTGGTAACTGACTATACAGTGGCGTGGGCAAAAATTTTTTCACATGCTTTTCCATACAGTTTTCATTTTCGGACGCGATTTTGAAAACCCCCTTGGCTGGCTGCCGATTGAAAAATTTCTAAGTGCTATAAAAAAATAGACAAAATTAGAAAGAATACGAAGACGACGATTTTTTCTTGCTTGTCAGCTCTAAAAAGGAAAAATAAGAAAAAGTTTGCAAAGTTTGGTCACGATCGAAACCACCCCATTCCGGAAATCCTGGCTACGCCACTGACTGGCTAAGCACCAATACGAGAGCGAAATATTTCTTAAATGAAACAAAATCTGTTATGAATAGCGTTCTCAATAAAGACTTTAAATAAAATTAATTGATGTCGTCTGCTGGGCCCTCTCGCACGCTCTCGCGAGGTCTCCTTGGATTCCCCTTTTACAGCTATTATTATACTCCGGCTGGCGGTGTAGACCTATATCTAGATAGGCCTATTATTAGGTGGCTTTAGTATATTATATCTTAGGATTTATAATAGGTACTATTGTTATTGGTGGTTTAACAGGCACACAGAATTATTTGGGAACAGAGACTGCTAATGCTAAAACTATGAAGAGCTACAAAATATTTTGGGAGGCTCTCGCGGATCCCCGCCATATCCTTCGCGGACCCCCTGCGGTCCGCGCGCGGACCACAGTTTGGGAACCGGTGTCCTAACAGCTTTCTGTCACACGATTCGGCGTCCATTTCTCCTCTTCCGTTACGTCGCCGCAAGATTCCTCTTCTTTCGACCAACTCTTCTCGCGTCCAGATTTCGAAAATCCGAATGAATCTCTCTTCTCTCGTCTCAACCCAAAGCCACTTTTCTTTGTCTTCCTTTCCTTAATATTACATAATACACATACATTCAAAAGGACATGCAAACTGACTCGCACGCGCACACACACACATACATTGACCGTTGGCTACTCTACAATCTTCCATGGGCATCTATGTGTATTTAAACTGACACACGCATACATTCCCACATACAATTACACCTACCTCTCTAGTCACCGGCCAACCGGCGATCCTGCCCCTCCCTTTCTGAGAATCAGAGCAGCCCTGCAGAGGGGTCGTGGTCCTCATCTGCATATATTATAATGACGGTCACCATAGCAACCGTCTTTCCTCTGGCCGACCCAGTCTTCTAGCCAAAAGCATCCACGCATCCATCGATAGAGATTCACGCTGTCATCCACAGGTAGGCTACAGGGTCCAGCCGCTCGGCTATGGCTTGACCGTGCGTATCCCCGCCGAAGCCGGAGCGGGGATATCTGTCCTGTCCAACTATTCTCCTCAGCCTCGGCCGGCCAGTCCACGGGGGTTGCAACGGTTGACCGTTTTATGGCTTTCTGTCCAGCCGCCTCTCAGAGAAAAATACCATTGTCATAAGAAATTAAGAAATATATTTTAATACCAATCAATTTCTTTCAATTTCAGTAGAGGGTACTAGTCCTCTGGACCACATAACTCAAAGATTTAGTCACTCCTTCCAAGATATCGAAAGTTATAGGCCTAAGCGACTAGAGGTCCACAGACAAAACGACATAGAACAAATACCATTGTCATAAGAAATAGATTATTAAAGCAATCAATTTCTGCCAATTTCATTAGAGGGCAGTGGCGGATCCACCGGGGGAGGGGCAGTGGAGCCCGTGCCCCTATTGAGTGCCTCGCCCCCAGTTGGGACCCTATACTTAATGCTACACAAATTAAACAACAAATGGTTGGCCCCCATGATTAGAAGTTGCCACCTAACGGCCCCCCACTTGCCAAATCCTAGAGCCGCCACTGGTAGAGGGTAATTCTGGACCATATAACTCAAAAGATTATATAGGCTAACTCAAAGATTTAGTAGTTCCTTCCAAGATATCAAAAGTTATAGGCCTAAGCGACTAGAGGTCCACATACAAAAGACATAGAAAAAATACCGTTGTCATTTAAGAAATATATTTTTATAGCAATCAATGTCTGCCAATTTCAATGCAATAACGGCGTCATTGAATACACATGTCGTAATAGAATTGCGCAAATGTGCAAAAATGTGAATTATATTAATAATTTGCATATATTAACAAAACGCTGTTTCATGTTAACAATAATTATTATCGCTCATGCGAAAAATCTAATATGGCGGACGGCAGTGGCGTAGCCAGGACTTTCAGGTAGGGGCACCAGGGCGAGCGAGGTGGCCTGGGGCTGATAGTCGCAGAGGGGTTGGTTTCGACCGTGACCACTTTTAAAAATCTCGACAAGCAAAAAAACGTCATCGTCATGCCAACAAGCAAAAACGGTCGCCAAATTGAAGCGCAATTTTGAAACTTACTTCGTCTTGTTAGAGATCGATTTCAAGTACCATATTGATAGACTATCTTTAGCATCGTCCAGTAACTTCAGTACATCGACATCAATCGCTATTGCAAACTTTGGCCATCTTCTCTTGTATCTAGAACGCAGTGGTGTCGCCAGGAATTTTTGGTTAGGACACAAACGGGGCTAGCGTATCAGATTCCTTATCCACCCCTCACCCCCACAGAAAACTTCTCAACGGATTTGCGCGAATCTGATAGATGGTCTGGGGCAGGTTGGGGGGTGGTGGTGGTGCAGACCGTGCAGTTGTCCCCATCCCCCCGAGGCGACGCTAATGCTTTAGCATACAATTTTTGTTGATCACAAAAATTGACGATGTTAGTTTTCAGCCGCCAATTGTTTATCTAAGTTCCAATTTACGCTCACAAAAGTTAGCAAACTGTAAGACCAAGCCATCAGTAGATAGGCTTAATGAAAGTAAAATGTAATTTCCACTGTTGCATGCATCAAAGCTTTGGACCAACGTCACTGCCAACATAATAATAATGCACTTCTATAGCACTAGTTCCAGTGGCGGCTCTAGGATTTGGCAAGTGGGGGGACCGTTAGGGTGGCAACTTCTAATCATGGGGGGCCAAACATTTGTTGTTTAATGTATGTAGCATTAAGTATAGGGTCCCAACTGGGGGCAGGCACTCAATAGGGGGGCACGGGCCCCTCTGGCCCCCCGGTGTTGCCGCCACTGACTAGTTCTAATAGCCAAGGGTACCAATCTACGGTACTGTACTTCAAAATCCATCCGCAAAAGATCCAGGTCATTTCAGAGATCAGTCAGAGAGAGAAAGACGGACTAGAGAGTTCCAGGTTTTAGGCCCAAAAATAGAAAAAGCTCTCTTACCAATAACAACAGTGTTAAGTCCGTCAGATGGCTGATTTGGTCCATGACGTAGTAAATGTGTCAACTGAAATATTTCAGTCGGTGCTTTTTTTCCTGATGTTAGCAAATTACGAATTTAGCGTTAGCAAATTCACCGCAATTGCACAGGCCTAATTTATAAGACATCATACTGCAGCTGGTGGTATAATAGTGACCTACTTCGAGCCTACGACTAACTACCGGTAATCTAGGCCTATGCTACAACCATGTACGCGACAAGCATTAAACAGCAGTAGCGTCAAGAGGGGGTGCGGACCGCACCGGGTGACACCATCTAGGGGTGACACCCAAACAAGGATTACCTTTTTGCTCATCACAGCATCCGAGAAGCTCTAAAATATAGACACGCTGTCAACGGCAAGTAGCGCCAATCAGCATGGCAAGATAGCCAAGATGCTCAAGTTACTGAAGGGGGATAGGGTATGAACTTTCTCCCCGGATTTGCACGATTCCCATGACCCAGTCAGGCTAAGGTAGGGTGGGCACGTGCCCCCGCCGCTACGCTAATGGCGGACGGCAACCTTTTTGAAAAGTATTTACCAAAAATTTGACATAACCATCTTATAGTATTATTGCTAACCACCGTGCATATTTGATCAAAAGTTTTCAAGTTATTTAGTTTAATCTTTCGGCATATATTATATCCATTGGCGGCCATCTTGGATTTTGGACTCTTACAGTTAGCCACCAAATTTGAGAGGGACATAGGAGCTAAATCTTCTTCAATAGTCCAAGGTACATGAATCAGCAATAAAAAAGGCCAATTTACATTTTAAAACCTCACAATTCAGACATTTTGAAATTTCGATGTAAAAAATGACACAAGTAGAGGTTTGACGTCTGGTTGTTTTTCGTAATGAGTGTGTGTGTGTGCATGGAGGATGGATTCAGCCTGTAGAATAGTCGAGAGTGAGGTCGAAGCTGGGATAAGAAAGAAGAAACTGGTTTCACTGCTCTTCCCTCAATCAGCGACTCGGTAGATCAACGACAGCCCCGCACCATCCACATCTGAACTAATGCCAAGTGCAAAATAAGAAGCCAGAAATCAAGTACAGTATTACTATCTTTTGATTTGGACTACTTCCACCTTTAACACCAAAATCTGGTTAAAATTGGTCGTGCTTCACCAGATGCTCCAGTCCTGCCACTTTCTCCAGCATTGCCAGGAGGACCTGTTGGTCAAGGACACCATCCTTGCCTGGTTGACCATAAAAGAAAGCAGTTAGTGACAAATGCTAAATTAAAAACTTTGGCTGTACTCCTGTCAATTGAGATCAGCATCAATTAACAAAACATATTAAGCGCCTGGCAAATTTCTCTGTCTGGGCTAAAGAACATGTAGAAAATGGAAAATTTCAAAATTTACCACAGTATAAAAAAGCAAGACACAATAAAACAACATAACACATTGAAAAACTGTCATGCATATTATAAATAGTAAAATTATCCAATTGTGAAAAATTTTCATCTGTATTTATCAAAGCAAACTCAAGGGCTTCCGTTGCTAAGAAATGCCCAAGTACCATAGAACTTTTAGTAAGTTAATGCATCGGTTAGGGCTTGGGTTAGAGCAGACAAGGTCAGTTGTGTACTGCCCTATATCGTCCTTCTGCTCCTCTGTCAGGAAGAATAAGTGGCTATGTTGAAATGTCTCACACCATTTGCCACAAGTCACCTCTACATACTGTATATTTATGCCACACAATAATAGTCTAATTGTGTTACAGACCATTACTACATAGGATGTACATATACATCTGAGGCACTGAATGTGTTAAATGTGTCATGAACTGCATACCACCCAATATATTAGTAATCAAGTTGTACAAATTCTGTCACAGTTCCAAAATAAAAATAACTGACTCATAACATGAACTCACTAACCTCCTGTTTCCCCAGTCTGACCTTGCCCTCCTGGTAGACCAGGTAATCCCTGCCCAAACTCATTGTTCATCAAGCTCATCTAGCAAAACTCAAAGTTCTGCATGGTGTAATAAGCTGCCCTGACCAGATTGATGTTCATTATTATTAACCCTAACATTATTATTAACCAGTTTAAAGTTATATTCAAAACTGTTTACTGCTTTTATTATTGCTCAAATACAACATGGAGTTTATGTCATAAGTAAAGTACCAGAGGCTAGAGCATGTTGGTGGCAGTGCGATCTGTGGTTGCCAGTCATGTGAAACAGGATGAACGCCTGGTGTTCCGGTATGTAAGTTGTTGTTAATGCAGTAACTCAGTCAGTTGTATTATATAAACGTTTGAAATGCAATAACAGTAACTAGATATGGTAACTAGTAACTTGCATTACTAGTTACTAAATATTGTAAATAGTTAATGACAATAGTTAGTTACTCTTGGATGACTAACTAGTTACTCCACTTACCGTACTCAAAACAGTAACTAATCATAGTAACCATGACTACTTCCGAACTTTTAGATGCGGCCGAGAGACCACAAAGTGTCGGTAGAATGAATCAGATGACAAATTCCTGACAGACTGAACAGTAAATGACTACCAAAATAATAGCTATTCAGAAAGCAAACAGATAACAACAAAGACAGGCAAGCAGCAATAACAAAAGAACATCACAGTTACAACTCTGATGATGATAAACTTTTTTCAAAATTCTGCCAAGCAAAACCTAAACCATTGAATCACAGACAGCCTAAGTATAAATAAAGTCCTAGTAATTAAATTTTCAGTTTTTCACTGGCAGTGACAAATGTCAACCCACCTGAGTATCAGTATCACATCGATAAGCTTTTGGCAATCCCTTGGCTCCCATTGAAAACAGCTGCTGGCTTTTGCTGCAGAACAAAATCTCCAGATGATATCAGGAAGCAAGGGACGAGTCTGAAGATTTTGTTGACCTTAAGTCAATGCCAAATTACAAATTCACTCCTGAAATATCAACAAACATTTCTAAAATTCAATCACATGGTTTATCCGACCGCATAATTTAACAACAAGGAAATGGCCACCAAAGTCATTCACCCCTCAACTGGGCAACTATTTGTAACTCAATGTAAAATGGACAAACGTTACTCGGGGCACCCAGTTAAGAAGTTAACAAGTATGACCAAGCATTATAATATCTAATCCACATCCAACACCTCATTCTGCTTTATCATAATTTGTGGAACCAGGTTTTCTTTTTGGTAGACATCAACAGAAAATCTAACAAATAATGCAGGTGGTTGAATAATTATAATTAAAAATGACCATTAGCATACACAGATTCTAGACAAAATTTCTGCTTAATTCGCATTGTCTAAATGGCTTTATTTGGTGTTGCCTGACTGGCTTCCAGTAGAACACCAAAGTCAAGCAATCTTGATATTTAAGACTTAAATCAAGATCAGCAGAGTTTCAGTCCTTCGAAGTGACCTGATGTTTTGTGGAAGGATTCTGACGTCAATCATTTTCTTTTGAGTATTAAAACAGCTGCTACAAAAGTACATAATTATCAGCATTATTACGGCATGTATAGCTACTCTGAATGTTGATCATAACAAAAAAGTCAATTACTTACAGTTGCTTATAGAAATATGTTCAAATTCTCCACACATGAATGAGACTGAATCACCTTTTATTTGGCAAATATCCACAGACAGAAGTTTCTCCCTGCAGCTGCAACACAAAATTATAATATTTCTGACTTTATGTAAAAATCAAAAGCTAATCTTATTCAAGTCAACATCAGTCAAAAGTAACAGAATTATTACTGACATGATGACCATTTACACATGTTGAGCATTTCCTTAAGAAGCAATGACTCTCGTATAGAGCCAGTACATTTCTTCAAGCACCAGTGGTGTGAGAAGGAAATCCCATAGAACCTGCTGCCTAATGATGTCATACATCATCTAATCAGGTGCATGGAAACCTGAAAGTCATCCAAGGACATTTAAGACGTTATTGATTAATTGCAATTAATACATAAAGCTATCATAATTCATAACAAAACAATTTTAACACAAAGTAAACAGATATGATGATTCCAAGAGTTGTATCAATAGAAAATTAATGAATTTGATTGAACTAAATCAACAAGAATAAACACCATCACATAAAATCAATTGTGAAAGAACGACTGATATAAACTTACCGGTGGAACAGCGGTGCTGTTTGAGCCCAACAGATGAGGAAACAGAATATATCACATAGGTGGTGAATTTTGCTGACCAAGCGACTCTGGACCGATCAAGACTCTGGCGGGAGAATCACTTTGTTAGTCCAATAGTTTTCTCACAAACACACGCAAATAGTCAATTGCAAACACCAACATATTTCTCTCAGTGCAATTCAGTTGTCAAATACCTTCAGAGCCTCTAAAGGTTTCCTTGTAGGGGGTGATAGCTGAAACAACATGTTGATTAAAACAGTCCACATCAACAGTCTGAATATGAAATAAACAATACATGTGAGTCAATAGATCCTGCAACCTTTATATTTTATTTATATCTTCTTTCTTCACACACTTCAATTGTAGGTCATCATAAATAATGTGTCGGGCAGAGTTCTTCACAGCAGTGGAGCCACAAGCCAAAATGGCCGAATTTACACTCCTCTGATTACACCTGAGAAACGTACTGTTGCAAATGAAACTGCTTTCTTTGAACGCACACAACCTTCAGGAAGTCAGCAATAGATTCCATAGTTGCATCCAAAATGGGTTGCGCCATTTTCGGTGAGTCAATTACAGCACTTGTCGCAAATATAGGGTTAATTTGTTAACTAAATGATAATTATCCATTAATTAAATGAATATGTTGCAAATCATGTCCAGAAGAAAAATTGATGGAAACCAATCATCTGCTCTTTCATTAGCACAAAAAATGGTTTTGGTAGGTAATCTGTTGCCTGACTACAGATCCATCAATTTAAAGCCATCTGATTCCACAGTGACTGAGTTGCAGTGTGAAAGAGGCTTGATCTGTATTTCATAGGCTTGAGGCCCATTCTCCGTGTTGGTTGCTGAAACTGTGATGTCTTCCTTTGTTTTTCCCCCTCCCTTTTGCTCTCTATTTTTCTCATTTTCAGATCAACAGCAACAGATCCCATCAACAATCAAATTTCAAGTCATCTGATTCCACAGCAATTGATTGAGATGCAGCATGAAAGAGGCATGATCTGTATTTCAGAGGCTTGAGGCCCATTCTCCATGTTGGAAAATGCGCACAAAAGTTTTAAGAAAAATTCAAAGTAAGCACTGTCAAACGATCCTCAAGCAGATCTGCATGACGGATATACAATCCTGCCCAACTCACCAAACGAGCAGAATGCAAATCCGCCGTACAGAAATACAATCTTGTTCAACAAATCAACCAAACAGTATGCAAATCCGTGCGACAGAGATGCAATCTCATTTAACTAGCTGGCACGAGCCACATGCAATTCCGCACAGCAGCGGATATACAAATCTCGTCCAACACGCCAAACGAGCCACATGCAAATCTGCGCGACAGAAATACAATCCTGTCTGTCCGACCCGTTGGACAAGCCACATGCAAATCTGCACAGCAGAAATACATTCTCGCCCGACCGACAAATCGGTGAGGATTGTGTATCAGTCGCTCAGATCTGCATGAGGATCATTTGAAAATGCTGACCTTACATTTTTCTTAAAACTTTCGTGCACTCGACCTACCCCTCTGGGTTAAAAAGCCAAAAGCTTTAACACACTGACTGGAAATATTGTGAGAACCACGCACCATTGTTTCTTCTTCTTTATGTGTCTTCTTCACTTTGAAGGTCGACACTTAAGAAATTGTCCCCATTGATTCCTGTCTTCGGCACATCTTTTCATTTATCCATAGTTCATTCTAATCTTCACCAGCCACTCTTTACGTGACCTTCCTTTGGTTGGATTTTCCTCGTATTTGCCTCCAAGAATATTTTGGCCTGTTCTGTGCATGAACCTCGCATGATGTGTCCAGCGAATTGTATTTTCCACTTTATTATTTCTGTTAATAAATTTCTTTTTTCTCCTATTCTCATTAGTACTTCCTCGTTTGCTGTTTTTTCCTGCCAACTGATCTTGAAAATTCTTCTAAAGCACCACATCTCAAATGCCATTATTTTCTCTTTAGTGTCCAGCATGCATACATGAATGTCGAACATACCTAGCATTTTAATATTCGTAGTTTCAATTTAAGATTCAGGTTCCTTCTTAATAAATCCTTTTGTCTCCAAAATATGTCTTTGGCCATGGCTATTTTGGCATTTATGTCTCTGGTGCATCATCCATCTCCTGTTATGTAGCTCCCAAGGTACTTGTATTCCCTCACTTGTTCCATTTTGATGTTGTCTATTATAAATTTATGCTTCCTCTTTGCTTATTAAATTATCATTGTTTTAGTCTTTGTTCTATTGATTTCCATTTCATATTCTTTGCTTTTATCCGTTAATTTGTTCATTATAAATTGTAGATCTTTTTCATTTTCTGCAAACATTACTGTCGTCATCTGCATACCGTAGGATATTATATGTTATGCCGTTGATCTTTATTCCCAGTGTTTGTTCTAGTGCTTCTTTTATTTAATACTCTGTGTATATATTGAATTAAAAACCATGGTTTACAAACACAATTTATGTCCAGTCACTTTCCTCCTACATTTTGCACAAAGAGATGTGGTAAGAAATTATTTACTGACCTTGTCTGCATCAATTCTCTACTGATACATGAAGAAAAAGATGGGATAATTCACACATTGAAAGACTGAGCTTCAGTAATTTCAACAACTTGAGAGACTGGAAAAGATTCATTCCTTGCCTAAAACAAACAGTATCCAAAATGTTTGAGAATGCACAGTAAATTGTGGAATGTCAGCAGAGTTTGCAGATATCTTTATATTGAAACTAAAGCTACTATTTTGGATATGACACTTCTTCAGTTCCATTGTATTGTAATAATTTAAAACTAAATATCTAAATAATATAGGAGGGGGAGTTTCTAACACCATCCTTAATATGTATTATGATGATATTCATATTTTAATATCTGATTTTTAAACACTAAACACAAATATTTATTCATCATCAGTTCATGAGTTATACAACATCATACTTCCATATGTCTTGAGTCTCAGTGCTAATTAAAAGATATATATATTATTTTATTTTTATATGCATTGTCTTATATATTTGATTTCAAAAATGAGTCCTTAACTAAAGCACATGATTATTTTATTCTATAAATAATACTTGGAAATCAAAAATCAATTCTGTAATTTATTTTGCAATTTAGGAATGAAGTTGTAAGGGTAGAAATAGAGAAAGTTTGCCTGAAGAGATAGAGATATCTCATAATTTAGGCAACTAGTGTAGTAGTGAGAATCTGAAATAGGTGAGAGCAGAAGCAAATTTTTGATACATAGAGTACTTTAAGTAATAATTTGGATTTACAATTTAGAATTAGTAATTATAATTAATGAAATTAGGGAATATTGGGGTTATTTATTTGGAAATTAGCTGTATCAAGGAAGGGTTGTATTGGAATATTTATTTAATTATTCATAAATTATTAAATAGTGGGAGAATATTAGGGTAAAGTTGGTTGGTCTACTCCATTAGAAAGCCATAAAAGCAGAATTAATTTTTAGATTTTGGGTAAATCAGATTTGATGATTAAGAAGTTAAAACAATATATAGTTAAAATTATATTAAGAAATAATGATATTTATAAACAATAATTATCATATTACAAATAATTTTTAATATTACAATAATAACTCTTCAAGTTAATCATCAAATCTACCTGATTCCCATAAAGACTTTGTGTAGATATGCTGCCAATTATTCTTCCACCAGTTTTCCTGTTGCTCCTACGAATGAAATTAATTTCTGACCTAAAAATACCAATCAAATATTAATAGCCGCTTGTGAACCACGACCAGTCAACATTCCATTAATAAATACTACAAAATTTGTAACACTTTACTAGACACTGCCTTACCGTGTGCAATCCTTACAGGTTTATGGCCTATCTCATATGGCTAAATTTTAAACAGCCTCCGTCGCCCAATGTGAATCAGCTTAAACTAGCAAGGTTCTCTACTATTAAGCATAACAAGAGTGCGATTTGTGACCTGGAGCAGTGGGGGAGGGGGTATGTCGAGCTTGGGGGATGTAGTTGTTGGGAAATGTAGCAGTGGGGGAAGTGGTGGTGGGGGATGTAGCAGTAGAGGGGATGCAGTTGGGCAGTGGGGGGAGGAGATTCTTCCCTCCCCCCTACAAATCGCGCCCTGAGCATAACGATTGCTACATGCTATTAAATTATTTCAAAGAATAATTCCGCTGAGAAATCTAGCCCAAATTGGCAGAAAAAATGTCGCTTTTGCCGATTCTCTCCAGTAATTATTAATACATTTTTGGGCGACTATACCTGGCGACTATAAGTAAGTAAAGTAAAATCTCGTGGATTTCTATAGCGACTATGTTCCCCATATCAAATCATCAGGGACTTACGCCAACAATTTTTTCGCAATTAAACAATAATTAGCATTTTAATACCAGAACATTTTTAATCTGACGTCAATCGCGGCTTCTAAATATTTCTCGTTCATACTTAAACCTCGCTTAAACTAGATAGGGCCACAGTATCGCCTATCTGATGTCAATTTCTACTCCAGCGCTCGCATTTCTATCACATTTAATCACGTTTTGAAACTTACCAAGCCGCATCCTTTGTCCAAATGCCGCTCAGACGCCGCTCGTCTCAACCGTCGATCCGACTCCCACGCCTCTTCAGGCCAAAAGGGCGAAGCTAAGTCACGTGATTAATAATATTCAAATAATATTCAAATAAACAAGAAGATTCTTAATTTCGTTTTCAGTAGATTCCGGTAGAACAACGAGAACCATTAGAAACAGTGCTAATAAATTTAAAACAACTTATTTAGAGATAATCGGACATTAAGCAAATTTTAGGCCAATCTAATCAACTAAATCTTAAACTTCTATAGCGCCAATTCATTATGCACAAAAGCATCAGCATAGTAATGTTCAGTGCGAGTGCATGCAACGCTGTACCTCCGGGTGCCGGACATCCTCACACCACTGGATAATGGATTCCAACACAGTGAGGAAAAGTTTGTAATTCCCGCATACAGCATCTCATTTTCAACAGGCAAAATGGACAAACAATGATTATTTCAATATAACACCTCTGTCTGAGGGACCGTAAAGGGATTACTTTTTCAAAATATCTAACCAACACCTCAAAACACACTGATGGCTCTAAGAGTGTCGATTCCATTTGAATTTAAATTTGATGACTAAGATATGCCATTTTGTGATCAAATAATTGATTGACAAAACAAGTAGCTTATGTGTTAATTTAAAATTAAAATTTTATAAGGTCAGCGAGTCATCACAAAAATTTCTAAGGGACAACCACGCAAGATATCATAAAAAAGTTTGAGAATCGCTGCTCTAGACAATTAAATTTAATAGCTGTAAACTTGAGAAGTCTGCATTTTTACCAAATATTTTACAGTTAATTACAACTTTTCTGATAACTAAATGCATCATAATATTGAAACAGACAAATAATCACAAAGTGCCTGAAGTCTGGTATTTCCAACAATTTACAGCCATTTATACTAATCGCCAATCTTCATTGAAAACTTGTAGTAGAATTACTGCTTCCAATTGTTTTCTCCTTTCAAGATTTGTCTGAACTGTGCAATAGAAATAAGTGATGCTAATCCAATGCAGTGCTAAGCTCAAAGTGCTATTCTGGAAAGTCCTTCTGAGTCTCCAGCTTAGCTTTATGTTCGGCCATTTCATCCGGCTTCTTCCTCACAAAGAAACCGCACTAAAAGGCAAAAGCAAAAACAGTGTTTTACTCCCGACAGACGAAAGAGCAGCTGCACTGATTGACCTTGGCTACAACAAGTCTGCAGCCAAATTAGCAGGCCTTCCAAGATCTTGAGGTAACCGACCTCTTCAACACACGTTTCAAGTGACTACTGCATCCAGACAAAATGCTTTTTTTTCACTGGCATTTTGTTTCTAGTGTTTAGTGATATATGCAACACCTGACACATGAATGTTATTCTCACTGCCTAACACAACATCAACATTATTTTTATCTCAGCTTAGCCATATTGTTTGCACTTTGTGCTGAATTTTAAGACACTGAATAATAATTATTGATGAAAGACAACAGAGCCACAGCAAAGGATCAAAGCTCATCAGCATAAAATTGAGAACCTCATATACATTACACTTTTGAAATCAGCTTTTCTGCAGTTTACCACAAAGACTCTAAAATTAAGCAGAAGATAATCTATAAATACTCTGCAAATACCTTCCAAAGCAGAATAATTAGCAAAATGAAGAGGAGCAGTCCAATGCAAACAGCAACAATTATGATCCACAGTTCTACTGATGGGGCTACCTGAATCTCCTGACTGGGCTGCACAATTGTAGTTGTCTTAAAAAACACAGATAAGTTATTAGGTAATTGGAAATCTAAAGAAATTATAAATATAAACTTTGTTTTTGATCAAACAAAGGTAGAAACAAAAATAGTGATTATTCTAAACACATATGAGCAACAAAAGATGAAGCAGTTTAAACAAATGCTTTGACTGAATTGCAAAATGCATGCATCAAATTCATTTTAAAATATTAAGTCTTAACTGCAATATATAAATACATCAAGATGTGCTTAATTAAGTTATAGTTTAATGTCAAATTTTAACATGACCCATAAGGAACCACATGCATAAACAGACTGGGTGCATCACTCAAAACCACATTCCACAACAACTATAAAATATTAATAACATAGGAAATAATCTAAACATACAATTGCAGTTGACAGCATATTTACAAACTTCTCATTCTCAGAAAATTTTTATTAACTAAATGTTACGATTTGTGCAATTGAAACCTGTTTTCATGGGTTTTTGAAAAAAGACTGCAGCTCACCGTAAAGACATCATTTCGAGTGTTTCCTTGCTGTATGTTGAGCTTTGGATCAATTTTGATCTCTGCTTTTGATGAAAGCAAAACATGATCGACTGACGTGTAGTCCTAAAATCAGTAAAATGAACCAGAAATTATACTTTAAACTGTCATTTGGATTTCTACGCATTCAAACCCTTTAAGCTGATAATAATCATAAGATCAGATTAAATATTTCTTAATATGGAGTATTCATAGAAGCAAACAGGTTGCTCTAAGCAGACTGCATAAGTAAGTGAACCTTATTTCATGGATTTCCCTGAGTGAAAAGCTAAAGTACAGCAATTCTACTTTTTTAAAAACATGAAGCTGCTAAAGGATTAAACAATTGCTCAACTCTTTCAAATACAGAATTTACAATTTATATATTATAAATGACAGGCCATTTAAACTTTAAAAATAGAGCAGTCACTCGAGAAACAGAACTCAGAAAGTTGTAACATTGGCTGATGCCCTGGGCATCATGATAGTGGCGCCATAGAAGTTCATTGATTGAACTGTTTCTAAACGATAATGTTTCATTAGTTAAATCCAAGCATTACTCAGTCTTACTTCTAAGAACGTTGAATGCCACAATCTGAATCGCATATGAACAACAACACTCTGTCCTGCATAAAGTTCTTTTATGTTACAAGACATATTACGACACTTCGACGAATGTCTGTCACAATCCTAAAGGAAATTTAACCAAAATACATTCAAAAATCATCTGCAGATTACTAAAGTTCAACTTACATTGCTAGACACTGATTACAATGATCTCAACATGATATAAAAATACAGACTTGAATTCATAAATCAGATTAAATTGTCAATTATATAACAAACTATCAAATTAATTTGCTAGAGTCAAGCCAGCTTAATGTCACACTGCTTACAAGACAAAGTTCAGAAAGTATTTCCAGAGCTTCTATCCATGTAGGCATCACAATATCACAACAACTCCTCAAGTCTCAAGATTGCTTATTTTTAAACCGTCCCTTGAATGAACTATCAATAGTTTCAATAGCATTTTAAAGCAGGTGAAAGGCAAAAGGAATCAATATTCACAAGACAGATTAGATCACAGCTGCAGATTTAATCATAGCTTCTCACCAAGCGTACAACGGATACGATTCGACCATCTTCGAGCCGTTCAGTTTGAGCATCATCAACTGATCTCTTAATGTGTCTTCCGAGCTTTGCCTTTTTTATGTCCAATTCAAGAAGCGTACTCTTCTTCAGTAAGTCACTCTGAAATATTAATCAAAAATACATCAAGACTTTGCACTAAGAAAATCAATTATAATAGTAATAAACAATAAATGCAACAATGGGTAACCTGTATAATGAGGACCTATGCTCACTTTTTACCTAACTTATAAATTCAGTATATCATCATCAACATCATCATCATCACCACCACCACCATCCTTCCACTCTGCCCCCACACCAGCACTGAACGATGGCATGGGTTAAATGGGTCCATAAAGTCCTAGGTTAGCTCGATGTGCTTCCAGAACTGTCATACTGTGATCCATAGTATTATGGACTTTTCTATTGTGTCTCCCTTGCACTTTCTTTCTTGGAGCCACTCTCTGCTTAAACAATTTGCATTTGTGGCCTCTTGTGCTGCTATAGTGTGCCAATGTAAATAATCGATCGTATGGCACATCTACTTTCCCAGTCATTATTTTGTATGTTTTTATCAAATCCCCCCTCTCTCTCTCTTCTTTCAAATGTTGTCAATCCACAATATTGGTCTTTTTTCTTAGCCTAAATTATGGCATCCATTAACCATCTTCGTTGCTCATCTTTGCACTTTTTCTAAAAGCTCTATATCTTTTCTCAAGAACGGATTCCATGCCTGAACACAGTATTCTAGATGAGGCATTTCTAATGACTTACCGGTATATAGTTCTACGATTATCTCTTTGTCTAGACTCACTATTGTCCTTTTCATCATACCCAACATTTGGTTTCCCTTTTTTACTGCTTCCATACATTGTTGAGATGGATTCATACTTCTATGGATGATTACCCCCAAGCCTCCTTCTTTTACTGTTGTGGTTAAAACCTCCCCCCCTAAAGTATATTCATTGTCATTATTAGATTTCTCAACATGCATTACAGAACATTTATCGAAATTGAAAAGCACCTGCCATTCCATAGACCACTGAAACAATTTCCTTAGATCTTCCTATAAAATTTTAGCATCATCCTCAGAGTCGATATTTCTGCACGTCTTTGTATCATCGGAAAACTTTGCATTTTGGATAGTAATCCTTCATCAATATCATTTATATTATTATATTAGAAAAGGCAATGTTTCATGTTGGCTAATAGTAGTCTTACCATTCCTGCTTTGTGGAGTACTTTACCATTAGTTCTTTTTTCTACACATGAGATGTCTACCGGGTAATCTTTTTCAAAGGCAGTTCATTTCGAATGTTTCTATTCTTCTCTCTTCATCCTTCTTAGGTGTCCATGTCTCACATCCGTAAGTGACAACCCGCCAAACCAAAACATGTGGCAGTTGTACTTCAATTGGGATACTTCATTTTTCACATTTTGTGTAATTTATTCAGTGTTGTCATTCCCATGCCCAATCTCTCCTGATTTTGGTTACATAGTAAGCATCCTCTGGAATTCTAAATCTTGTATATGGAAATTATTTGACTTACCGTATCTTTTCTCCTTCTACCAATATTGTGCTGATTTACCATTCAATATCATGATCTCTGTCTTGTTCATGTTCAGTCAAAAACCGTATTCACTACAGGCAACAACTTAATCTCTCCAGCAATTCTTGCAGTTCTTCATATGGTGTTGCTATAAGCACAATGTCATCGGCATACCTCAGTCCTCAGGTTGATTCTTTTGCCTATAGCCTATAGTAATTATTATTCCAGTAAATGATAAACAAGTCACCATCAGGACAGAACTGACCATTCTTTTCAAAAATAACATGTATATTTCTGACAAAGTGCACAAAAACCAAACGATAGAGCGCATGGAACTTTGGTGGTAATTGTGTGATAGAGAAGAAGACAACAAGCTGGAAAAGATCAAAACAACAGAAGAAAATATATTTTGACAAATAATTTAGTCAATGAGTGAGAATACAGCAGAATACCTCAATAGCAGTTATGTTAAATCTGTTGATATATTTTTCTTCTGAAAAACATTCAATCTCACCCTCAAGCTGAAGATAACAAACAAACAACAATAATCACTCCTCCCAACAATTATTCGTGCATCATCTTCTGTAAATAAGTATATATACATGTGACAGTGATAAACAATATGCAACACTTTATTATCCAAATCCTTACTCAACTATACAGAAAAAATTAAAAGAACTAACTAACTTTTGAAGTGTAGAGCTTATACGTAAGTACAGCTTTGACAAGCCTGAAGAGTCTCAAATGTAACCTCAAATCACACCATACCTTTGGGTACTCCATCAGGTAGAGCAAAGTCTTTCCTTCTGGTTGACCTCGTTCTATCTCATAAGGCCAGTGAATTATCAATGTTGAATTGTCAACTACTCCACCACCAAGGTTCTTCACCTGCAACCATCACAGACTCATCAGAATGATTGTAATTTTACAAATGCAGAAGGGAATTCCTGAATATCTCTCATCTGTGAAAACATCTAAATGATTATCACAGACACTAGTGAAATATGTCGACAACCACCAATGATGCCAATATTAAGAAATAACTTTATTTGGAGATTTCTGTTAAGTATTATTTGCCTCGTAACTGTGAATGATTTCTGATCCAATCTCATGTTCATTCTTCATGGCGCTGGCTCCACGGACAACACCGCCAAAAAACACTTCAGTCGGATTTGACTTTCTAAATGCATCAAGAAACCCAAACAACGACTCAGAAAAGAACAGTCATTAGGTCACAAGACACAGCATGATTGGCAATTGTGCCACGGGATGGGAAAGAAGCAAATTTACCGGTTAAATTCACAACTTTATTCAGAACATTGCATATAGATAAATTTCTAACATGATAAATAAATAACAACACAAAATAATGATACATACCCACGAACTTCAATATCAGCTTCAATGATGACTTTCACTTTTATGATCATCATGTCATTCAATTGGTTTGTTTCTGTGCTAGTCCTAAAATTCAGGTTATTCTAATTTATAAATGTAATAAAACTGGCAAATAGACCTGCATAAGAATCAATAATTTTTATATATTTTAAATGATGGAATAGTTCTTAAAATGTAACTAATAAATTAATAATTGCCTTTTAAATAAAGGAATAATGAACAAACCCATGCTAAATTCGGGAATTTCAATCTGCCAACATTACTATTAATTTTGCTATAATAATTAACTTAATTTTTGCAGGAAAATTCAATCCTTATATAAAGTAGTGAAACAGACTTCAGAGAATGTGACAACTGACAATAATTAATCATTCATCACAAGAACAAGCAAAAAGCAAAGCTAAAAGATACAGAAATAATATTCATAAGAACATTAACAGAAAAAATACAAAACCAAAACAGAACATGAATGCATCTATTTACGTGTTCACCAAAAGTGAGATGTTTAGTTTTTGCATTGTTGAATGAACATTTTTTGGATCAAGTCGAATTCCAAATTTTGCCTGTTCACCAGAATGCAGCGGATTGGCAATGGCACAGGCAACAATGTTCTTTGACTGACTGCATGCATACTGCTTACCCTAACAACATCAATGGTACTGCTTGTTAATGACTACTTTATTTCTTCAGTTAATTATACGAAATGCAGCTAATGGACGAAGCATACGTCTGTGGCCAAATGCCGTCACATGTTCCAGCATGGAAGAAGCCATTCTAAATTATTTAAGCACAACAATTTCCATCACAATAATGATTTCTTCGTTGTTGCTGAAATCAGCATTTCTTGTGAAAAGTTAGCATTAAATAATTTTAAGAAATGCAAATGGGAAAGATGGTCGTCTCTGTGGAGTGACCCTTTCGATAGGCAGACTGTTCCTTTGACATTAGCCTGTTCTTCAGCAGGTATCGGACCATTTGCGTGTTGACAATTTTCTCTAGCACCTTGGACAGAACGGAAGGTTAGATACTGGGCGGCAGTTAGTAACATCTGCCGGGTTGGCCCTAGGCCTCTTGAGTCGCGGAAGGACTATCGCATGCTTCCATGATGATGGGAAATCCCCCATTCTGAGAGAAGTGGACAGAAGCGTTGTCAGGAATGGAGGAAGTCTACGACTTCATTAAGGAGCCATACGGGGAGTGCATACAGTGATTAAAGTTTACATTTGGAAATGCAGAAACTTATTTGTGTGAATTGGGGCCCTTTGAAGTAACCATACATCCTCACCACTACAGACACATTGATCTGAGGACTATATAAGGACTCTAAGGATTTTAGAAGCTCAACTCCAGAGCTGTGCACCAACAGGCACTAACTTCATCTAACCAGTGTGAAGGTTGTCAAATTTCATACCACAATACACAGGTTAAACAGATGAACTGTGAGCATGATACAGTTTCTTGTCTCACACTTCAGTGTTATAGAGAATTCCAACTCACCCTTTCATCCAATCCAATGTAGAGAAGTGAAAGAGGAAGAGTTACAAACAGCATCGTCTCATGTGCCTCTTCATCACTATTTCCAACAACCACTTCAAGTTTGATGTCTTCTGTTTGTCCAACTCTTAAGACATAGTCTCCAAATGTATCCCTGTAGAATCAAATCATTTGCTTAGAATTTTAATAAAGTAAACAATTTAAAGACAAATCCAAGAACAAAACATAATTAAGTCTGAAGACAGAAAACAACACATCAGAAATGTTTGCAACAAAGAAATTTCTCATTTTTACTCCTGAATTAATTTAAGCCCTGAAGAGACTGACTATTGTCTCACATGGGCATATGCTATGGATGTTACAAGAGAAATTGCAGTAAATCACCGGCATGAATCTCTTTCTAAAGAGTGGAACCTAACCTCTCCAAAGAGTCAAAACTTGCATTGACATTAAGATTACTCAGGCATTCTGTGTCATGAGCACAATTCTTTAAGAAATTCACCTACAAAAAATTCAGAGCCAAAAATTTCACAGATGGAAAATGCAGCACAGCCATCCAAGCCACATATCTGTTCATTTTAAATTAAATATTTATGAGCAGCAGTTAAAAACACAAAATATTTGAAGAATTGAACTTTTCCTAGATTCCAATCAGGACTGTTCAGGCAACTTGAAGGAATTTTTCAATTGCTCAAAAATACGAGATTAAAAGTCTGAATAACTAATAATCCATTTAAATGCATTACAGTAAAACATACGGCTAGAGGAATTTCAGCTGCGGCTTCGTCAAGGATAGGATAGGTGTTGATGTCCGGCAGAGGGAAGCCTGGAATCATGGTAGGAGGATGAACTTTGCGAAGTCTGTATGTCAGACGAAACTGAATGGCACTGAGAAAATCCAAGTTGTTTTGCTGAATAAAAAAATTTAAACCACAGACTCGTGTTTAAAGAAAACACAAATGTTGATTGAATTAGTAAAGAGACTAACCACAACTTAGTTCTCAATAAAGAATTCTGACTACCGATAAATTATGCGGTTCAAATGAAAAAAGTCAACAATAAAAATACTCCAGTCTCTACAAGCCTGTGGCTCTCAGAGCAGACCACAATGTAAGACATAAAAAGTCATATAGAATCTGAATGCTGCAAAAAAAGACAATTTCAAATTTTAACATGGGAGAAACTCCAAAAATGTGCCAATAATTTGCCTATCTATGGTACTCATTAAAAAGTTTTACAACCCTATATAAGCTTTATTCTTGCCCTGATGTTAGCAATAATTTATATCTTACAGCAGCAAATAGATTTAGCATCAGCAGATTTTGATTAGTCATGTAGTTAAAAAAATAGAAATTTATACAGTATTGTATAAATTCACAACTACAAAACCTGAAGCAAATGCCACTTGTCTAATTTCTCTGTCCTCAGTAAATTGAATTGCCTCCACAATCACACACACACACACACACACACACACACACACACACACACACACACTTTACTCTATCACTCTATTTCTAACTGAGGGTGAATCATGCAACAAACCTTCACATAAACTATTTGACTGATGCATTGCTCTGCATTCTGTGCTCGAAGGACTGACTTGCGTTCTATAAAGAAATCATCCTCATTTGGAGCGCCCTTGAAGAAAACACGGACAATCTTTGCACCAGTGAATTTTTCCGCTTCCACTCTGTATTCAATGTCAACTGGACCAGCAAATCTACAAACAAATACAGCAAAACGCTTTGAGCAAAAGGCCTGAATACCAGGTTGCATACAAAAAAGTAGAAATTTAAAAAAACAAGGTTGAATGTGGCCACATTTTTTGGAAATATTTCTGGCTTCCAATGCATCATTTGAAGAAAATCACAAGTTTTAATGAAATATCACTGAAGAGTTACAATTCATATTCAGCTGGTATCGGATGAAATATTTATCATTATTTATACTCAACTCGAGTCAACTGTATGATAGATAAAGATAGTATTATGAGTAGCAACTCCTGATGTCAACACTTCTGCTAACTCCACTACTAGCTTCTCAGTAAGAAAGAAAAGTAAATAGTAATTCACTGACAAAAACAAACCTATTACGACCATCACAAGAGATAGCAACGTCACAATTATATTACAGCAGCCAAAGTGCATTCAATGACAATCTGCACCTCTCTTTTGGTTCAGCCGTGTATTTGAAGCAAAAGACCAATTCAAAACAGTTGTTCTTTCTGTTGTCCTTATGGCAACTTTTAACATTTGGGGCTATTTTCTTCGGAGTGCTGCTAAAAGACGCGTTCACATTGATCACCGGACGACTTCGCAGAATAACAACTTTCCCCGCATCAAAAGAACCAACAACAAGATCAGGATATCCATTAAAATCCAAATCTTCACCACCAGACAACGAATAGCCAAACGTCTTCAATGGACTGGCAGATGGTAGGTCAGAAGCGTAGATGCGCTGAGAGAAATCTGTCTTGAGTCCTGAAGGAGAGCCATGGAATATATAGACTGCACCATCTCCTTCATAAGGTGCACCAACGGCCAAGTCTAAAATGGGTAATTTACAATTAGGTGTAGACAGTGGTTAAAGTGGGCCGGGGCCCGGCCCCGGCACCTCTGTTATGGGCCCCGGCACCTCATTGATCGGCCCCAACAAATATATCCCGGGCCCAGGGTTTTCACAGCACAGGGCCCCGGCACCTCCAACTAACCACTTTAACCACTGGATGTATAAAAGGTCATTTATATGTTAACTATCTATGCTTTTTCCATATCAGTTTTCTGTCTCTTCCCTTTTGTCATATACTATTAAAAAATATAACATCAAATCAGTCTTTAGTCTCATGCTCCACTCCAAGACATCAAGTTAAACTTGAACACATATTCACAGAAATCAAAGAGTAAACCTGCATCTCTATAACCACAGTGAATAGCTTCCTGCAAGATGCTAGGGCGAATGATCCGGATTGAAGGGTTTCAAAGGAAAAATCATCTTGAAGTCTTGGGAAACAAACAACTGCCACACTGTAACAAAATCCAGTGACAAAAAAACATGAATTCCCACTTAAATGCATGTCAGATTATTGCATAACTTAATAGGCTCACCCTCATATCCGTCTCGATTGATATCACCAATGCTGGCCAAGACAAATCCAAATCTGGCATTCTGGCAGTCAAGCTTCAGACATTCTACCTCCTTCATCTTTCGACTTGTGATGCGCAAATACTTTGTTGCTTCAGTAATGCCCTTAATAAGACAGAGGTTAAAAGCATTGTTGACATTCTGGTACTTTTGAAATCAAACTGAATAAATCTAAACTACATTCAATAGCCAATAACTCTAAGTTAATCCTCATCGCTATGATATTGCATAGAAGACTTATACCTTTATAGCTATCAGATACCATTTCGTTCTTTTTTTGTATTGAAATAATTATATTTTTCCAGTTGCTCGGAATTGTTTTGGATCCATGTACATAACTCATTGGTGCTGAGCGTTCTACTATACAACTCAGAGATATGGATGCTCACATCTGAGTCAGAGCAAAAACTAAAGGCATTTGAAACGAACAATAGATGGCATATCCAAGAGGGAGCACCAAAGAAATAGATATCAGAAAACGGCTAGGAACAGAATGAACGGCAACCAACATAATTCAAGACAGAAGGCTGAGATTCTTTGGACATGTCCACAGAATAATAGATAGAAACAGAATACCATACAAAGCCCTGCTTGGAAGAGTTGCAGGAGAATGATCAAGAGGATGTAAGAGGAAAAGATGGCCAGACAACAGAAGAGAAGACTGCACTGAAATTCAACTAGATGTAAAGGCAGCCACAAGACTTATACCAGACCAGACGCACTAGAAGGAGATCCATATTGAGACTGTCAAGGCATGCAGAAGCATCGCGACGGCATTGATGATGATTGATGATGTCTATGATATTGAGCTTTAAAAATATTGACAAGCTGTAACTGCCATACGTGAGGCCCATTGATGTAAATGTAGATGGCACCACCAACTCCAACTCCATAGTAGAATGGTGCTCCAATGACTAAGTCCTGTTTACTAAAGCAAAATAATGCATTTGTCATTAGATCTAAGTTTCAGAAAGATTACACATTCTGAAGTAAAACTGACATCTTGAGTATTTCTCAACCAGAAGATTTAACAAAGTAAATAGATGTTATCCATCATTATTGCAGGAGTACCAAATAGGTCTTTTAGAATTTAACTTCAGAGGTACCATAAGGCACAAGACGAACGACCAGTCAGTTAAACTAAGTCAGGGACGTCAGAAACTTAACATCAAGAGCTCAAACATCTCAAATATCAGAGCTCGAAGATTAAGAGCTTCGTAGGTTTCAGTCAGTGTAACTTTTGTATTGATTTATTTTTGTTTTCGTTCTAGTTTTTCATTTATTTTTTCCTTTGAGCTTCATTTTTATTTTTTTAACAATTTTTCGTTTTTGTTTTCATTCTAGTTTTCCATTTATTTTTTAATTTTCAGTTTCGTTTTCATTTTATTTGTTAGTTTTTAGTGTTCGTTTTTCTACTACCGGTATTTTTTGTTTTAGCCTAGTTTAAGTTTTCAGGAATTTTTGTTTTTTGGAAGTTCTTATTTTATTTTGTTTCAGAACAAGTATCTAAATGTCTGTAGTCAACTTAGTCAAACCTATATATCAAACAGCAGTGTTGATTTTATCATGACTTGTGAATCTTCCTTGGTCCACCGTAAACACTATGCTGATAATTATCAAATTAAAACACATCATCAGGATGCATCATCTGGAACGTGGTCCGTGGGTGACGTCATCGTTTCCCAGGATACAGCATGCTCAACTAGGGGCCATGCGGTTTCTCGATTCTTAGATCCTATTGTATTCTATAGGACAATTTAAATAGCTTAAATAGCGCGGTAACATAGCTGGGGCCAAAGTCCATAGCGCTTTACATAGAGCAATCCTAAATGACATCATTAGGCAATAGGCATGCTAGAGTTCATTGATTATAGCCTGTTATTATCAGTTACTGGGCTGATTTCATGCCCGTTTAAAGGCAATGTGAGAGCTGCAACATTTCTATGTGAAGTTATACTTGATTTTATATCAGTTTCAGATTTTTATTGTTGAATTCACTTTTGCTTTTTCGTTTTAGTTTCAAAATCGTTTTTGCTTTCTCATTTTAGTTTCGTTTCAGTTTCTAATACCTTTCCTTTTTCTGTTTTAGTTTCACTAACGAATTCATTATTTTTACATTTTTGTTTTCATTAACAAAAATCACACTGGTTTCAGTATCATCAGTGATGAGAGGTTATGGCCAAAAAGGAGGTCAAGACCAGAAAAAAGGCCATGGAAACCAGCTTGTGCATCTCTAAATCCATGCTCAAATTGTGTGATATTATGCAAAGCCAACAATATCCATAGCTGTATAACTAATGCGAAAAGACTGAAGGATCAGGGCCAGAAACACCAGGTATAGGGTCCTCAACAGGACTCGGCAGCCATCTTTTATCAGTCATAAGTGATGATAAGAATGTTCTTGAAAACTCCACCTCATCAATGATTTTGTATAATTCTATTAGTGCAAAGTTAAAATGCAAAACAAGAAAATCCATTCCAATGACATTCACCCATCTGAGTTGAAATCCGCAACTGCAATGTCATAACCAAAGCAGGATCCAAACTGTTCTCCGGTCAAGTAATGTTTTGCTTTCACTCGCAAATAATCTCCATCAGGTTCAAAGAGCAGCACCTGCCCAGAGTCCTTCGACCTTGGTGCACCTGCTATGTAGGTCTTTCTGCCATTGATAATGTAACCAACTTTAACCGATAAACCTTGAAAATAGAAATCATCCAGGCAATAATCATTTTTGGGTGCTCTGGAAATTCAGCATTTCCAGGTTTCATTCTGACAGTTGACAATCAATGATATTCCTATAAAGTGCATTCATATGTCTACTTATTTGAAGTAAAAATTTAAAAATGGTATATCAAAGGTGTCTGAGTTGCTCAAATAAATACCGGACCAAACAGTCACACTAAAACAGAGTACTGAAAGTGCTTTAGGCAAATGCCCCAGTACACTATTATCAGAGTGCCACATAAAGTGAAAATAACAATTTCAGGCAAATCTTAAGTGGAGAAATGATTATAATGTGCTGTTAGGAAGTTTTGTCAATGAAAATGCAAAATAAAACTTATCTGTAATACAATGCTTAACAGTGTTTAATAAAAATACGGTTTTGATAAATTCTTGGCCTTTTAGACGGTCTCAGGTACACTGAGAGGAAACATCCACTGCAAACCTAAGTAGGAGTAAAATCCAACTGCAGGCTCAGGACCAGGAACCCCTGGTATCAAGTCCTCAACAGGGCTTGACAGCCATTTTGCATCATCCGTAAGTGAAGGCTGCACAATGTTCTTGTAAATTGCTCCTCTCCAATTGAATGGCCCAGGAGCACCAATCACCAGGTCACCATCCTAGAAAAATAACCATTGAAATGGTCTGTTGAAAATAATATTCTAACCAGAGCTTAGATTAGCCAATTATGTCACTTAGGCAAAGTAATACTATCCAAAATCTTTCAACCTATAAAAGAGTATTGAAGGCAATCATAAAGTTGTAATTTAGATAAAATAGGATTTTCCTCAAATGTGATGAGCTGCATCTGCTGCAGTTACTCACCTTGCTGATCACAACACTTGCTCCTGCCTGACATAATCCATATTGTCCATGCCCTTTGTCTGATGGCTTTCCAAGACATGGCTCAAAATACTCATCTTCCTCCAGATCATTTGTCATTGAGATACAGAAGCCAAGACCCAATCGAAAGGATGGACCATATTTCTTATATCGATGAGCACATGCCTTATCACAGAAAACATATATCAAGTTCTAATTGGTCACTAGAAAGAAATTCCCATTACAATTAAAATGACCAATAATTCCTTACTATGCATAATGACACTGCGATTGATGTACAACTTACAACTGCCTTTCCTCCCAAAGTACCCTGACTGGCAACAGCAACGCCCAACCACTGGTCAGATTTATCAGAAAGAGGGATGGAATCATCTGAAGTTAAAAGAAAAACAAGCATCAGTCGTCTGCTGCGTCTATCATGAGACAGGGCCACAAGACCTCAACAAAACCCAACCATGTTGAATATATAACTAAGCATGCTTTTGTCTACAAGACCTTCTTCAAGTGTGACTGCTGGCAGAACTGTTAGCCCCTTCATACTCTCCAATGGCTGATGTCCTTTACCATAGTGTGATTTCAATAGCTCTCAGTGGAGAAACTTTCCACTGCAATTACCATTATTTTTGTTTATTATTCAGTAATTATATTCAATCATAAGAGGTCATTTAACACAAATATTTTGTTTTAACTGAATTGTGATAAGCATATGCAATAGCTACATCACCAAGTGCAATGCTTAGGGACCATTTTTCAAAAAATTTAAAAGCCACAGTCTCAATTTATTATTCAAATACCAACCCCTTACAAAACAGTTTTCAGGGCATGATGGGTCTGGAATCCAATAAGATTACAACTTTTTCCAAGACAACAACAATAACAACAGCAGATTTTTATACGTTCTAGTTGTGATACATGATGGGATGAATCAATGCATGCGCAAATGATCAGAAGCCAATCATCATCAAAAACAATCGATCACTTTGATAAAGTTTCTCATCTTATATAAAGAAGGTAATCTTTCCTCACTGTTAGGCAATTAAATTCTAAGTAAAAGAGGGATACTATGAAAGACCCAAAACAGGGACGCTTATCCGTTATCCTGAACAGAGCTCCACATCTGAAATTTCAGTCCTAGGACCTAAGCACTCTGCTCCATTGTTTAGAGTTGGGAACCAAGGTAGGCTATGTAATTAATAAAACAGTTCTGCATGGCGGTCTATTTTGTTGTGGACGTCACAAAGCTGGAAAGAAAGAAAAACAAATAACGAAATCTGCATATGCTGCCACCCTGTGAGTCACGATGTCTAATCTAATGATGGAAAGTTGGAAACACTGTTCACGCTAGCTACATCCCCTCTTCCCCCTCCACAAACTGCTTGCCAACTGCTTGGCAAGAAATCTCAGCAGTCAGCATTCCTATTCCTGCGAATTCCCCCCCCCCCCCCCCGTCTATCAGTCACCACAACCATAGCCTCCTCTAAATATAGGCGGCTCTGCCATAACCCACAGAATACTTTGGGCCTTGCCTGATTCCGTCTGACACACAGGCACAGCCACACTCAGCCTAAGGCCTACTCTCCACCTCTCCACTCATCACAGGCTGGATAACTACTGGCCCCAAGACTGTTGCCTTGTACTGGCCCTGAGCTCCACTTAGATTCCTAAAACACTGGTGGCAAGCTCTGGTTGAGAAAGGAGGACACAAACACACACACACACACACACACACACACTGCAAGCTCTGGTTGAGAAAGGAGGACACAAACACACACACACACACTGCTGCTGTCTCTATAATGACAAGATCTTTCCCCCAAGACTAAAACACACCCTAGAAAGCCAAAATCAGTATATAATTCTCTTTCGTTGCTGAATGTGTTACTTTATATTATATAAAGTAACACATTCAGCAACAAAAGAGGCAAAATACATCAATATACATTATTAGAAGAAGCAGTTTATGCTAAAATGCTAAATTTTCAAGTCAAAAAGCTCAAAATATCTCATAACTTTTCAAGTATAAGTATAGTAATTCAAGTATAAGATATAGTGATCACTAACTCGTTAATTATAGAAATAAGTTGAATATAGCAAACAAGGAACATTTTGTCAATTAAAGTCAATATATTGCATCAATATTTAATAGTAAAACAGACATTTTCAAAAAAATTCAAATGAAATTGAAAACTTGAAAGAGAAAACTGAAGGTAAAATAGCTTCATACCACTTTGGTCGATTCTCACTAATGTACAGTCGTTGAAGTTCGATGAGAAAGGACATTTGTAGACTGCTCCAGGGCTGGAAACTCTTTGCAAGTGGGAAGGTGTTGAGGCATCAGTAACATTAGCTTTTGGTGCTCCAACCAATATCCTCCAGGGAAAAAGAGAACAAATTATTCTTGTTAATTATACAGTATAACAGATAATGCAAATGCAATTACTTTCTGACAACAAGAAATTCAAACTAGTTCTTTAAAGGGCAGTACACTATATTAGAGAGAAATTGAAGGTGCAACTCTAAATAGAAACTTATGCATTTTGGAAAAATTTGGAAAGATTTTGGCAAGGTAAAATTCTTCCCAAGGGAATAAAGAATTCATTTCTGTCTTACACGGCACCATGGATTCATGGCCAACATAACAATCTGGAATTAAAAATTTGCATAAAAATTTGCTAAAAAATATTTGGTCAGAAACATCTGAGAGTTTTGGCTGTGAAATTGGCTGTTTGTCTTAAATGCTACATGTAAACTATTAGACTAATTTCTCATTATGAGGATGCACAGAAAATGAAGAATGTGCCCCCCCCCCAAATTATGGAACAACACTGAACTACTGTACATATGTCTGGAAAAAAAGCTCACCACTTCTGTTATGACAGATGCCTTTCTAGTCTCTACTATTATTTTCAAGTGCAACTTCTTGCTTCTTTTGTTGTATTGGTAATCTGCTAAAAATAGCTGCTGATCTGGCTGCTGCTTTAAATAGATGCTGTCGGTCGGACTAAAATATGTGCTAGCTCAGAGCACATGCACATTCCTAGAGCAAGGTCTAAGTATTGGAAGTGATGATGAATCAAGAAATAGATGTACGTAAACAGGAAGCAAGAATCAAAGTAGAATGGCTGTCCATAATAACTGAGCCTTAATTTTTGAGGCACTTTCAGTAGAGAAAATAGGTTTCACTCACTAAGTCACTCCAGAACCTAATCTTGCGTAGACTGTTCATGAATGTACTACTTGTCATTTGGAAGGAATGTCCATAATTGT
The DNA here is from genome assembly GCA_018105865.1 of Metaphire vulgaris. Taxonomy (NCBI): domain Eukaryota; kingdom Metazoa; phylum Annelida; class Clitellata; order Crassiclitellata; family Megascolecidae; genus Metaphire; species Metaphire vulgaris. The sequence continues at coordinate 12,788,767 of CM030867.1, read as the reverse complement.
TGTCTACCCAGTAAATATCATCAATTACATAAGCAACCACTGTGGTCTTAACAAGTGGGAGAAACTAAAACATTTAAAACCCGTTTCTTATTCTTTATATTCTTATCTCAGAAAAAAGCAATGTCAACAGCATACTATATAAGCTAATCCTTCTTAAGTAAAAACCATAAAACATATAAACTGCTGATAAAGTCACCTACACATTCAGCACACTCAACAATAGTTGATCACAAAAGTGTGTTTATTATCAAACACAACAGATTAACAGGTCTAAACAAAAAGAATAAAGTTGTACAATCATAAACTGACATGGACTGGTGTACAATTGCACACAAGCATATGCACAGTTGCAGTCTCTTTGCTTGCCCTTTTATTGACTCTTTGGATACAAAAGAGACTCTGGTTAAAAGCCTTTTAACCAGTCTCTTTTGTATCCAAAGAGTCATAACATATGTTGTGTATTCAAATTGTTACTGGTTTAATCATCCAAGGTCGAAAGCAAGCCTAAAACTCTGCTGTTATTCAAGCTTTCCATAAATGGAGCTCCTTTTTATGCTATCTTGTCATGACTTCTCAAGATGTTTGAATCTCTTCCATGCAGCGACAAGTTCAGTTCATTGAGTAGATTGAATTTATAGGCTACTAGGCAAGTTTGCGCAGCCAAATCTTATCAACCGTGAACGAAGCAAGGTCATCGTTAAATTCTGTCAGAAATAGGGGCCCACTAATATTTCTTCTCAAAGTTCAAATAGGCCTACACGTATTAGTATTCTGCCATGTGAAATACTCTGGCTGACAGTGTTAGTATTATAATCTAGATAGTATTATGTAGTTTGGCAAAATTATTATAATAGCAAAGATAGATTAGCCTAAGGTCTAATAATAAAGAATACCGGTAGTTAAAGACTAACTTAAAGTATAAAAGTTCTTTATAAGTAGTTTCTCCAATAGTCTTTAGGTGGCACTGATGGTAAGGTAGATAGTTATTAAAATGAAAAAAATGAATAATAATACCGGGTAATAATAATAATAATAATAATAATAATAATAATAATAATAATAATAATGAGAGGTTCCTTAGTAATAATAACTGCTTGAGATGTATATAAAAAGTCTAGGGAGGTTGAGTGTAGGATATTCAGTAGGTGGCGCTAGGCGTCATTGAGTTAGAGACTTATAGTTAGTTGAAGTTTAGCACACCTTCCTTAAGGTAGTATGAGATCCCTATAAATATAGGTCCCGTGAACAGACAAAGAGCCGGTAGATTGTGGTGGGGCGCCCATCCCCCTGGCTGCTGGAAGCAGCTTCCCCCTTTCCTCTCCTACCCCTAAACAGGGGGTCCGACAGAGATTTATCTACATTATTATTATTATTATTATTATTATTATTATACAAAAACTAGCCATATAAGACTCAAGACTGGACATTGACACACCCACAAATTCGTGAGAAAAGCCTGTGGTCTGGGCTATAACCCCGGAAAATTTTTGAAATCAATAGATGCTCGTAGTGAGTTTCAGTGAGTTTTGGACATTAAATCGCACACTTTGGTGCACCAAGATAGGTCTCATACCAGTAACTTCTAATTCTTGATTTCTGGAAATTTCCAACAGCCACAAAGCACTAGTAAATGTAAGTTGAAACTAAAGAGGTATATTGCAGTAATTGCACTGGCAAACTATTCAAAATTACCTGCAAATTATCTATTGACAATATAACCACATCCAAATGCAAATAAAATAAATGTTACTTTGACTGAACCCTGATAAAACTCAACTTATTTGGCTGAAATTGGCTCGATACTAAACAACTGCACTCAAAAATTGATTATGACTTACTGAACTCTCTCTTTCCTAATCTATCTTTCTCAAATTCTATCAAAAACCTTGATAAATAAAAAAAACATGTACAATGTAAGAAATAGTGATAAATTATCTATTCCATTTGCAAGAACTAATACTAGACTTTTCACAATAAAAATATATGGCCCACACACATGGAACAATCTCCCTACTCAGATTAAAAATATACCAAACCTAACACTGTTTAAAAAGAGACTTAAACAAATAATTCTACAGGATTAGACATATTTTTAACTGTAATCTTTAATCTACCTTGATACAGACACTTATATGCTATGTGTATTTTTTTACCTACATTCAAATTATTAAACTAATTCTTAACTTATGTCTGCTATCATTATAAAATTTCATATGTAGGCCCTACTGGTTACTTTTTTGCGGGATCCATGATCCATTCAGTAACCATTTATTTATTTCTTTTTCAATTTGATTTGTTACAATGTTATTATTGGACAAGTACATAAGCTTATGTACCTGTTATTTTTGTTTACATGTTTTGTAAATTGTGGAATAATTATGGAGAAATAAATAAAGAAGAAGTGAAGTGATAAAAAATGGAATTTACTTTGACAGTAACTTGACCTTCAAGAAGCATTTTGATAGACTCTCTTGATCCTGCTTTTACCAACTTAGGCAAATTAGGGTTATTCGTACTTCGCTTTCTTTATCTGCAGCCAAATCGTTGGTTCATGCTTTTGTGGCTAGTAGGCTAGACTATTGCAATTCTCTTTATCTTGGTCTGCCCAAAAGCCTGCTCTCCACTCTGCAATCTGTCACAAATGCTGCGGCTTGTCTTGTGGCTAAAGCTCCTCGCTACTCTAGCATCTCAGACTTTATGCTTAACACCCTCCACTGGCTTCCAATTTCAGACCACATTAAATTCAAACAATTGTTGTTTCTGCAGCACTTGAGGACAGGCACCATCTTACATTACTGAGCTTGTCAAATCACCCTCTTCCGCTGCTCATAGTCAGCTCCGCTCCACTGATCAGAAGAGTGCTTATGTCCCCAGATCACGCACTGCTTGCTCTTACCCAGCGTCGGGCTTTTGCAGTGACTGGACCCTCCCTCTGGAATGCCTTAAACCCATCCATTCGATGGATCCATTAGATGCTGCCTGACATTCCGGGCCCTCAATGATCCCGCCTGCCCAGTCTACTTGGCTGAACTTGTGATTAGGCCATCGCTTACTGTCGGCGGCAGCTTCGTTCATGTAATCGGGTCCAATTGGTTGTACCCCCTCCATCTAAGACAGTGAAATTTGGGGAGAGGTCTTTCACCCGGGGGAATCCCCTCCTCTGGAATTTGCTGCCTGACATTGTGACTAACGCGACTAGTCTAGAAATGTTTGCTACCAGACTAAAGACGCATTTGTTTAACATCTCATTTAAGTGCAATCTGTAAAGCGTTCTTGATCTTGGCCTGCTGTGACTATAGCGCTATATAAGTTGGCATATTAACTAACTAACTAACTATTCGGGAATCACTTCTTACTCCCTCGCTCTGCTCAATGCAAAAGCTAGTCTCATTACTTTACCCCGCGACTCCAATGCTAGGACTAGAGCGCCTCTGAGTAGAAATATAAGAGGCGCTATACAAATGTCACATTACATTACACACACACACACACTCTCTCTCTCTCTCTCCTAACCAAGGGTCGTTGAGGTTCCTCCACTGATTTCGAATGAAATGCTGAGCCACTGAGAAGCCGAAATATGCGTTTCGATCGCCGTTCTTGACGATTGGAAGATCGACGTCGAGGTTAAAAGCGTCGATCAGCGAATACAACTGAAGAAAAGAGCAGAAAAATCCGACGAAGAACGACGACCAGACGCCACGGACAAACGACGCCATCTTAAGAGGCGAACGAAGACCACGTGACCACTGACCACGCTCTATGCAGTCTCATGCATTCTATGGATGCAGTCCCTTTAAACTGCTGCTGACAGCCATCCATATAACTCGGGGCATGGGGTAGGGTGTGAGTATGGAGCTTTGAGGCCTACCTGTTATGCTCACATTCGTGATCTACGCCGCCCGTCCCTACCTTGATATTAAAACTGGCGGGGCCACTTCAATAGTTCACTCAAGACTACTGCAAATGTTTAATCTTCCAAAAAGTAAACTCCAATCGATTCAAAATCTGCTAACAGGATATTAAATACAATATTTCGTTTGTAAACTCAAAATCAAATAATTTTCATTAATTATATTTTCTACCTAAAAATTATTTTCTTAGCTGAACCCTAATTAAAATTTTTATTACAGCTTAGTTGAATCAATCATCTCTAGTTGTAGCTGCTTTTGTATATATAATTGTCAATAGAACATTAATATTTTGTTGCTGTTAGGAAAAGAGCCAAATAAAAAGGCAAGACTAAACAAATATAAACTTGAATTTATTAAAGAAATATTTTTCTTTCTGGCTAAAATCAATGCCTTTATAAAATCATTTGCGCCTCCATAGCCCGTACATCGAGGCCGTAGCCCCTTTTGATTAAATGACCCGGCATGAATGACCCACCCCAGGCTATACAGGCATTTGAGATTGAGGCAGGAATGAGCCCATCCATATAACTCGCGCGCATGAAATTAAGGAGATTTTGGGTATGGTAGCTTTCTTAACCTCGTTCTTGATATTGGATATTATCCAGTACTAAGAAGCCAATATGATTTTAACCTATACTCTGAATGTACTTGGTTGATCACATTGCGGGCTTTGCCCTTCGATCAACCGATTTTTTCTCTTAACACTAGATTTGCATCTAACTAAGGTTACAGTGGTAATTCTGTATCAAATTATTACTGCTTAATCTGAAATTCAGTTGTCTTATATACTTATAACTGATTTAATATGACTACCTAATCAAATTGTATTATTCTGTTATACTACAGTACTAGTAATTGCTACTGGCTACTAAAGTGTTCATGTATGATGTGGAGAAGAAAAAATAAACTGATTCTGATTCTGGATGCGAGCTCGGAAATTTCCTCCGAAATTATTCCGAAAATTTTCGGGAAACTAGCGGTACTTTTTCGGAATAATTCTGGAAAAGTTGATCATTATTATTACTGTTTATTATTATTTATTACTATTACTACTATTTATTATTATTTTTAATTATCATTATTACTATTCATTTGTTGGGCATTTGTTAACTGTCAGCATTTTAGCGCTATGTTTTTATTGACATGCACGCGGCGCTTCCGGTTGCATTTTCCCGGAAATTTCCGAAATAATTCCGGGCATTCTACTTTTCCGGAAAATTTACAACCCTAAGTGCGGGTGCAGTCTGTGCAGAGGTGCAGTACACCCCCTGGAAGATAAGGCTGTTTTTAAAAAATGTTGTTGCTTGCGAGTATTTTTAAACAGAAGATCGCCTTTTTTCTTTATTTGCTTGTAGTAGTAGTAATCTAATCTAATCTTAAACTTTTAGCGCTTTCATTGTATAGCATCAACAACAGCAAATCACAGTCGATTGTCGCCTTCATTAAAAATCAGTAGCCAACAGCACCAGTCGATTTGATCTTGTCATAGTCTTGATCTTGTCCGTGAGTGATTCGTGGTTGTAACAGTAGTAGTCGCAGTAGTAGACTTCTTTAGCGCCATTGTTGTAGTACATCAGCACCAGTCGCTTCAGCAAATAATCGTAGTCGTGATCTTGTCCGTGGGGAATCGAGGTTGTAATCCAAAGGTCAGTCCGTACTTCCAGATTCCAGGCCAAGGAAGATATGCTTGTCAAGGTTTTTCGGATAAAGTAAAGTTAGTGACGACCTTTCTTTTTGCTCGTCAGGGTTTTTAAGAAGCGAACATTTTTTCCTTGTCACAACTTTTTATCTTGATAAAATCTGCACCCCTGCTGAAAATTCGTTCCGACGTGCCTGCACGCGCGCAAAAAGACAGCCGATTTTCAACCCTCTGTTGCACCCCGTACATTTTGGACCCCATAAGCAGATGCATACGTACAAATTAGCTTCTTTACCACCGTCGAGAAAAATTTTTTGCCACAGTGACGAGGCATTTGTTTCCTCTAATTTCTTAAGAAGCTGACAAGCAAAAAAGGTCGTCACCTTCCTGACACCTTTACATTCTTTCTATATTCTATAGCACTTTGAAATTTTTCGGTCGGCAGGCAGCCAAAGAGGGGGCTTGACCCACAAATTCTTGCCTGAAAATGAAAAAATTATGGAAAAGCATGTAAAAAAATTTTCGACAGCCAAAGGGGTTTAACCCCCAAAACCCTCCCCTTGGCTACGCCACTGGTCCAGACTCAAACAGGCCTGGTGTGCCCCAATTACTTTCCTACCAATGTGATATATTTGATCTGTGAAGTAAACTGAAATTGTGCTGATTAGGCTACATGCTCTTAATTTCATCGCACTGCAACTAATAACTCTAGATTGTGAAACCATATCAAAGTCAACGTTATACATGTAGGTCTGATATCTCAGCTCACAAAAGAATTAAATAAACATTTCTCATTCACCAATACCAGAGTTCCACGATATATTCATATTCAATAAATTTTACTTAACCACCAATAATAATGTTGGATGTCAACATCAAGAATTCCCAAATTAAATTCTTCATTCATTTGATCTTCAAAATGTCAAAATACAGAAAAAAATAAAATTTCTAAATCCTTCACCTGAAATTTTAAGTCACACATCAAATGGTTGAATAGAAATGATATATGCTATCAAATATTTGACTTTCAAATAATAATTTAAACAATTACTTTATGCACAAGAAATGATGACAGAAAGCTGAGAAGAAACAACCACCTTTGTCATCAAAAACCAAGAGCAGTGCACCACTGATTGATGTCCTTGACCATCAATCTGCTTCTCCCTGATAACCTGTTGGAAGGATTAAAGAAAGCAATTTCAAGGCATTCCATGCCAAACTGTACTTGGTCAAACACTCAATAAACAATCCGACTTGCATCAGCACAAGTAAACTGTATTTCATCTTTCCATCAATACAGTACATTACATTATACAAATATTCAACTTACATGAAAGTATAAAGTCGAGTGACAAGTGAATTATTCTATCTAGAGTAAGGGGCTGTCCATTATCAACAATTTTTGAACAATTTTTGACCCCTCCCCTCTTGTCTACAACTGTCAACTTTCAGTGACCCCCTATAATTATGTCAAAAACTTTTGACCCCCCCTAAGACCAGTGATGGGTCCCCTAAAAAGTTTAGAAGGTTATTACTTTTGCGGTGATGAGATCTTTTTCCTTTTCTTTTGTTCATAAGTGTCATCATGTGGTGGTGATGACATATTTTTTGCTTGTCATGCTTTTTTCCATTGTAATAAATATTATTCCATGAAATTTCCTATTTTTTATCATTTGTAAAAAAATTGAAATTGTTGATGTCAACTTCTCTTTACCCCTCCCCTTTGTTACCCCTCCCCTCTGTCATAATCTGTCAAGCTTTTTCAAACCCCCTCCCCCTAATTTGTTGACGTAATTAATGGACAGCCCTAACCAGTACATATCTAGAACCATCCAAACGACCTCTGCATTTGGCTATCAGGGCGTCTGCTGGTGAACTGATGAAAGTCAAACGACACTGAAGGCGAATGGTTCACACAATGATCCATAAATTCTTTTTCAATTTGAAACATGTCATTGCAAAGTCCACAACCATACACACTTGCTACGGGAACGCTGAAAATGCAGGCCTGGAAAATGAATTTGAAAAAATATAAATAGCCTGAAAATGCAGGCCGAGAAAAAGACGGACGAAGTGACAGGGGGATAAAATGCAGGCCTAGAAAATGAACGACGAAGTGGCAAGGGGTGAAAATGCAGGCCTAGAAAATGAACGACGAAGTGGCAAGGGGTGAAAATGCAGGCCTAGAAAATGAACGACGAAGTGGCAAAGGGTGAAAATGCAGGCCGAGAAAAAGACGGACGAAGTGGCAGGGGTGAAAATGCAGGCCTAGAAAATGAACGACGAAGTGGCAAGGGGTGAAAATGCAGGCCCAGGAAATAAATGCCAAACTGATTTTAACATATTGCTAATCAGTGGTGGTAAACAAAAATAAAATGCAAATCTCAATGCAAAACTTTTATTTCACGTAACTTCTAAAATATGGCTAAATAGTGGTCGTAAACAAAAATAAAATGCAAATCTCAATGCAAAACTGTCATTTCAGTTAACTTCTAAACATATTGCTAATAAGTGGTGATAAACAAAATAACAAACAGTATTGAAACTACTTGAGTAAGATGTAAATAATCACTAATCTTTGAATGGACTAAGTAAACAAACGCATAACCATAGTAATATCGGAGCGACAAATTGGGCAATGGCCCGACATCGCCGCCACAGTATCAGCACACGTACCGCAAAATCTCGAGTGTCCGTACGGCACCAGCGCAACGGCAACACGAGGTGCCAAAAGGCAAATTTCACATGCGTCGGCGATCGGTTGTGGTTCTTTTGGTGGACTCTCAGAAACGATGACAGCGTCCGCAACCTCCGGCTCTTCTATGCGCTGCTCTTCATCTGTTATCTCCTCGGTAATGCAGCGCTTCAGTATGGGCTCCCATGCTGTGGCTCACAGCTCTCAGAAAATCCAAACGCGTATAGTTACCAGCATTTGAGGTATCCGAAATTGCTTGGCGCGACTTGGTTTAATACAAATATATAGGCTAGCCGTGTTTGTGTGATAATGAAGACTGATATGCTACATGTAAATATGTATACATCTACATAGCAGATTTTTACGTTTCTAACGTTCAAACGGTGCAAAAACAACCAAGATACACTGTAATAGGGCGAATACTTAGCGTTTTTCCCACTCGCCCCTTTGTTACCCCCTTTTTCTGGACCTGCATTTTCACCCCATGCCGCTTCGTCCACCGTTTTCCGGGCCTGCATTTTCACCCCTTGCCACTTCGTCGTTCATTTTCCTGGCCTGCATTTTCACCCCCTGCCACTTCGTCCGCATTTTTCCTGGCCTGCATTTTCACCCCTGGCCTCTTCGTCCATCATTTTACATACCTGCATTTTCACCCCCCTAGCACTTCGTCCGCCTTTTTCTTTTCTCGCATTTTCATGTCCTGCATTTTCAGTCAACCCCTTGCTACAAAAGCAGAACGCTCTCGAAATGGAATCGATTTCTCAGCATTCATTCCAACCATTGAATCATCTTGAGTTTCAGACTCAAACTGACGATTCTTTTCACTGCGATAATTCTCAGACAGTTCATATGAGACTGAATACTCACACGAGTGAGTTCTAAGATGTCGTTGAAATATACAAAACTGGGCAAATGACTTTGTGCAATATCTACACTTCAACTGCTTTTCTCCGGTATAAATCCTTTTGTGCATCTGTAAAGCTCGAAGTTGACTGAATGACTTTCCACAGACATCACACTGCAAACATTCCTTCACAGCAACATCTCCTTGGCTGCGATACTCCCCAGGATAATATCCCATGGATTTGAGACTATCCGCACTTTTGAATGGCTTTGCTTTTCTGTGGAGTCGCATGTGTACTGCTAGTGTCAATATGCTGTGGAATGAAGCTGGACAGTGATTGCAGACAAAAGGAAGGTCTTGTGTGTGATTCTCCATGTGTTTCTGACAACCCTCTGGTGTTGCAAAATACGTGGGACAGAAGCTGCACCGGAAATTCTTCTCTCCAATGTGCTGCTTCACGTGCTCTCCGAGTGCAGCTGACTGCGAAAATGATTTTCTGCAGAAACGACATTGCAGTGTATTTTTTCCCACATGAATCCTCATATGTCGACGCAGACTTGCTGACACCATGTATGAATTCAGACACAACTTGCATTTATATGGTTTTGCTTCCTGGTGCTCTTGCAGGTGACTCACATGCTGTCCCCAATGTCTGAACTGCCTACTGCATATGGGACATCGAAATAAGTTCCTTGTTTTTACATGCAAAGATTCAAACGGAAGTTCATTAACAGAATTGGTGAATTCTGCTCTCTCAGATAAATTCATTTCTCCTTCTGCAAATTTTGCCAATCTAAAACAAAACTCAAACATGACTTCAATATTTCAATCTTTAATTACAAACTGCTATTAAATGAGTAACTGAATGAATGCAGCTGACCAAGCAATGGAAAAATCCATGTCATGAATCTAATAAGGACACACAAATAATTAATCAGAGAAAGCTTCTGATCACTGTTAAATCCCAGGAAATTAGCAACCAGCAACTCACCAGCCCCAGCCTTTCCTACAAGATGACATACATAGCCTATCAGAATGGTTAGAGGATTGGCAAATGGTTTTCAATACAGACAAATGCTCTGTGATGCATATTGGGAAGAAGGGGCAGATCATAAGTTTAAGCTATGTGGGAGGGGAGTCAGTGACTAAAAGTTACAACCTAGGTAAAAGATCTAGAGGTAGGTCATCGTGCACAACAGCTTAAAGCCATCTAGACAATGTGCAGAGGCAGCTAAGAAGGCCAATAGAATTCTAGGTATGATCAAAAGAATGGTAGTTAGCAGTCAAAAGAATGTAATAATAAGACTTTACAAGACATTGGTACACCCACATTTAGAGTATTGTGTTCAAGCACAGAGTCCATTCCTGAAGAAAGACATAAGACGCTTTAGAAAGAGCTCAACACAGAACAACAAAATGATCAAAGGGTGCCAAAAACTAATTAACCAATGAAAAAAGACTAAAATGCTGTGGATTAACAACTTTGGAAAAAAAGAGTGAGAGGAGAGATGAGACAAAACCCGAGGACACAACATGAAACTGTTTAAGAAACGAGTTAGAAGACAAAAACGGCATTTTTAGTGCAAGAGTGGTAGACAGATGGAATAAATTGTATGAGAAAATAGTAATATTAGGTTACTAGTGTAAATAATATCAAAATAAATTAAATACTATGGTATACTATGGTAAAAGGGCAATGTAGGTGCTTTAATTATTTCTAGTTTTCATCTCAAGAAAGCATGCAGAGTGTCAGGGATAGTTAAAGATACCGACAACAGTGGCGGCAACAGTTTTTGTATAAAGTAATTTATGAAGAGAAGTATATATATTGTTCAGTGTCAAATTTATATTTATCAGCATATGTTTGCAAGAAAACCAGTATAAAGTCTTGTCCTTTTAATCTATTTCTATACAAACTTGTGTAGTTAAGAAGGAAAAAGAGCCATGGATGTGTCAAAATGTCGTCGCAATTTCCGTTTTGCTCGCATCCACAAGTTTTCCATGTTCTGAGGTGTTTCCTAATGTTCTGGGTCAATGCAATTCCTCTCATGGACAACCACGGAATGAGTATATATTCCATGCTGTATGGTTTCAATCATACGGTATTCATACCATAAGCTGCCCAATGTCCACCCATTGGAAATGATATGTGTCCCAGGCATTATTAGCTATTGTATAACAACGAGAAATAATTAAAGAGCCTAAACTACACTTTTACCGATACTAGATTGTATGGGCGAAACCTATTGGTTCTCACACAGAGAAGGCCCTCCTGAACCAACTAAACGTTGGTATTATAATTGTTTCCTCTGACTGATCTCTGGAATGGCCTGGTCTTTTGCTGATGGATTTGAAGTACCGTCGATCGATTCCTTGGGTATTAGAAATGGTGCTATAGAAGTGCATAATAATAATTATAATTATTATTATTATTATATTATGTTTATATATTTATCACTATTACCACGTGTAAAATATTCATTCTCAAAAACCGATAATTTTTGCCATAATACATATCAAAATTTCTTTAAAATATTGAAATTCTCACAGACTCAAGCCACAAGTAATTATCACGAATTCACGAAAATATATTAATATATAAATAATCGTTAATCTTAGAAACCAGAAAAAAATGGCGACGAAATTAATTTCGCACAGAATTTTATGAACTTCAAAAAACAGAACAAAGAATAATTTATAGCGCAATTTTAATATACATTTTTTGAAGAGAAATGCTTTTGAGTTTATAAAGCTTTTGAGTTTATAAAGAAAAACCTGAGATGTTGTAAAGAAGGGAAGGAAATTGTGACTCAGAATTTGGTATTTGATCATGGTGTAGGCCTAGACAGCGGAGGGATGCTGGAATTGAGATCCAAAGGTATGGTGCAGCATATGAAAAAAGCACGGTTGCAAATTTTGAGAGATGATTGATTCAGGGGACGAAAGGTGAGAGAGTAGGTCGAGGATGTTGTGTGATTATCAGATTTCGTGGCTATACTGGTTTTGATGTATGAAGTGAGTTAGGCCTATAGCTCAGCGGTTTTCAATCTGTGGTCCGAGGTGCCAAGGGGTCCGCGAATATGCCAAAGAAAAGTTTTAATTTTTAACCATTCACTTTTCTCGTGGCCATTTTAAGAGAGGTTAAGTGTCTAAGAATAAACAGCGGTTGTCAGATTATTTCCACAAGTATTTCGGAGATGATGACATTATGGCATAAGCATATGTTTTGACTGGGGTCGAAGTCCATTTGAATTTCAGTTGGTTGACCGATTTAATTGAACAGGAGCAACAGGAACTGGCTGAAATATCATCTGGCAGTACACTTCGATTGGAGTTCACAATAATCACTGCTGTCATTCTGGATGGCATGTTCTCTGAAATATCCTCTAGACGTTGTCTGAGAAAGCAGTAAATCTTCTGCTATGGACTGTCCACTAATTACGTCAACAAAATAGGGAGGGTTAGAAAAGTTTGAAATTTGTTGACAGGGGGGAAGAGAAGTTGACGTCAAAAGTTTCATGTTTTACAAATAATCAAAGAAATGGGAAATTTCATGGAATATTATTTATTGCAACGGAAAAAGCCTGACGAGCAAAACAATGTCATCACCACCACATTTTGACACTTAATGAGCAAGAAAGAGGGAAAAGGTCTCATCACCGCAAAAATAATAACCTTCTAAACTTTTAGGGGACCCGTCACTGATCTTAGAGGGGGGTCAAAAGTGTTTGACATAATTATAGGGGCCACTGAAAGTTTGACAATTGCTGACAAGAGGAGGGAGTCAAAAATTGCCCCCAAATCGTTGACGTAATTAATGGGCAACCCCCTACCATTTGCAACCGCCTACATGCGAATAAGCTTTTCCTGCAGTTATACTGCCATAAAATCTAAATACAGATCACGACTGAACATAGAGGCGTATATATGTTTGTCGAACATACCACCGTGTTTGGAGAAACTCTGCGGCACGAAGCAGGCACGCCCTTCCAACGGACCAAAGATTGATCTCAGTTTTAATAGCTGTCATAATTACTTGATGTGACTATTTTGAATTATACATATGATTAAGCCTATCTAATTACTTTTTCTCGGTGTATGCAGCAGTGCACTCCGACTAGATTAAAAGGTAGTCAATATAGTTACGGTATGGTATCAATGAAGTAGGGCCTATACACTTCAACACTTGCTCTGTAAGCCAATACATGAAATGTCTATTGGTTTCGTTTTTGAGGTTGGGGGTCCGCCACATAGCAACGACATGCCAAGGGGGTCAGTGACTTGTAAAAGTTTGAAAACCTCTGCTATAGGTCATCGTTATTATTTTATACTTAATGCGTTCTGCTATTATCTGTAATCACAATGCTATTAATAACTTTGCCAAAGGTTTCTTAACACTCTTATATAACATGTCGTCGTTTTGGTGAGTCGTGAGTTGATTAACAGGTTGTCTAACGGCAGGTGTCTACCCGTGGATTGCACAACCGTCTACATGTTTTGTCCTCTCCGATTGTCAGCCGTATCAAAGTCAACAGACGTTCCACATGCAGCAGACATCGGAGACGTCCCAGCAATGTCCTGAAACACAATTATTTATACTGAGAGAATCATTTAATCTCGAGAGAATATCAGTTGGACGGGTCTGTGCTGAATAGTTGTGCAAAGAGTGAATGTGTCTCGGATTATAGTTTCAATGTTAAGCTAGGGTCCATCCATATAGCATGTACGCAAAAAGGGCATATTTTGACCCTTCCCTGTTGCACACCGTACATTTGCGTGTAGCAGTGGCGTAGCGTGACTTTTAGGGGCCCGGGGGGCAACTTTTACATGGGGGCCCTAGAGTTAAGAGCTGACGAGCAAAAAAAAACAAAAAAACTTTATCTCATCTCCAGTCTCCACCTTACCTCTTTCTTTTTAACCCTGACAAGCAAAAAAAAAGGTCCTCACCACATCATTTCTAGGGTTAGGTTAACTTTAAGTTAGGCTTAACCATAACCTAACCCTAGCTTAGACCCTCTTCGGCCCCCCGCCCGGGGCCCGGGGGGCTGTCAACAAAGTGCCCCCCGTCCCTAGTTACGCCACAGGCGTGTAGGGCCTATTTGTATGCGTAGGCCCTACGTACATAAAAGCTACCCCCGGTGAAAATTTAATTAATTTGTAGCCATAGTCACAATTTGTATGTTTCGGTTTTGCCTCATTTATACCTTTCGGCTTAATAGAACTCGCCTTTAATATAGCTTAATATGTTCTGCTGACCGCCGTTACTTTTATTTTAATAGGGCGCTACGCACGAGCAATCTTCACACCCCACCCCCACATCCGCTCCCCCTCCGCGAAGTCTGCCAGCCAATTATTTAATAACCGTTGGAAAATACTCGTCAGTCGGGACGACCCTATGTTGACCGTGAGTAAGCAATTGTGTTCAAATCTAAGGTATGTGTGAATTTACCAGTCTGTCTTCTAGGCCTACTTCAAAGGGGTTTTAAATTGCTACTCGTACGCAGGCTATTTATAAATTTGTGCGCACGTAGGCAATCAGTAGAGACCCCTCCCCTCTCCTACGCAAAATCCCTTAAATTTCCACCGAGGTGCGTAGGGCCTACGTACTAAATGGATGGACAGGACAGGACCACTAAACAATCCAGATTTGTTAAAAGTGAGTTGTATTTGCCTACATTAGTCTCAAATCCTAAATAAAAAAACGGCCTCTGAAGTACAGTAAATGAAGCACTATATATGCCACTACATGACAGAGTCCTCCTGACTCCTCCAGTGCAGCAGCTTCCGGTCTTCAACTGTTCATCGGCTGAATCTGTTTTCTCCATTAACGAGTTCTCTTGTAAAAATATTATTGAATAGATATCAGATAAAGATGCAGAAAAGCTGTCGTATATTATAATATTACTCTTACTCTTGCCAAGTCTCTTCTTCCCAAACGAATCTCCTATGGTGGCACCAGGCGCAGCAGTGTACGGTGTCGGCGAATGGACCTTCGGAATCGAGTGGTTGTTTTCACTCTGGTCTTGTGATCTAAATTTCTGAAGAAAAACTTCAGCCATAGCGTTCACTTCTTTTCCCATTCGATTCTCCTGAGGATTACAACAAATGTAACCTTCACGGAGTCTTGTCTGAAAAGAAACGCCTAATCTTCCCTGTCTCGTTTGTCAATAGACTGGTCTCCCCCTTATTCAAATATTTGTTTTTAATTCAGACTTGGTGTGACAGAAGAGAAAGGTTTTTTGAGCCTACACTCATCTTTTTTGACCTCGTACTTTGCTTAGGCCTAATATGTCTAGAAGTGTTAGGTTTTATGTTAAAGTGCTCATGACTTTAGCTTTATGCTATGCGTAGGCCTATAGCGCTTAATAAGTTGTCAGAAATAATAATAATAATAATAATAATAGGTCTAGTAATAATAGGCCTAATAATAATAGGCCTAATAATAATAATAATAATAATAATAATAATAATAATAATAATAATAATAATAATAGGGCCTAATAATAATAATACAGACTGGTCGTAGGAATCGTGCAGTCGAAATTTTAACATTGCGAAAATCGACAGATCGACGTTTGAGCTCAAACTGTCTTCAACGAATGCCTATTTTACCACTGAAAAAAAAAAATGACATTTTAATTGAAAAGTCTTTTTGCCATCTCTAGAACCGAAATCAAATCCGAGAGAAAATGTCTAAAAAATTAAATTTTGGTCAGGGGCGTAAACATTTCGTCAGCCTTTTTGGCGATGTTTTTAAAAAGTTAGCTTAAAAATCTTTTCCAGATCGACGTTTGAAGCTCATTCGCGATGTCTCTAACGAATCTCTACTTAGATTCTCGATATCCACTGTGCTTTGGAAAAAAATAATGCTATTTTAAGTGGTTTAGGAGGTTAAGCATCAAAAGCCTGTGTGGTGTTGAATCCATGTCTTAGAACTCCGAAATCAAGGAAATGCGAGAGAACGCTTATTTAAAAGAATTCGAATCTGATGTCACCCAGAGTCCTTTGTCATGACATCTGGGTCTCCGCCCTAGGCCCCACTGCATGGGGGGCTCATGTCGTTTCTTAGGCACCTTAGTAGGATCAATGGAGTTGGCATGTACAATGTACAAGTGATGGTAGCCATCTTCATTGGCGCAGCCTCGAGAAAACCGCGTCCCTCCTATTCTGAATGCAGGGACCATGCAGTCGTGATATAGATCATTTTTTGGAGAGGGGGGATTAGGTAGTACCAATGGCATGACCGAAGATAAGAGAATACGTGAATGCGCAAATAATCCCATAGACCTATAGAGGCCATAAGGCGACGTTTTTCTCGTCAGAGACAAAAGGTCATGTGCTGATTGCAGTGCTCCCTCCTAGGCCTCCTTCAAGACCATGGGTACGTCACTTACCATCACTCAACACACACCATCGTCGTCTCAAACGCTTTAAAGTCTGCTATCTGAAGCGTTTTCCTCTATCTAATACTGCCATAACCCTCCCTCCCATCCATCACTATTCACCGATTTTGAACGAATCTCACGACCGATCCCGTCCCCTCTCATTGGCTGCGCCAATGTCGCATATGCAGTGCAAGCAGTTTCGACTATATTGGCGTATAGCCGTTTACATGAACAAAGTCCCAAAGGACTTTAGGTGCCAAATGATTGGATTCATCGTCGTCAAATAGTTTTTGATAACCGGCTCGATCTCTGACCGTTCGACTCCTCCCCTCTGCGCCCGTTGCGTCGACTTCGATCCAGACCAGAAGCAAAAGCGACATCAGCTGAAGCAGTGCAGCCGAGGAATTCATCATCTCTGGTGTCTGCCTGGAAAGATGCAGTTACATCAAGTACAGTAAGTGACACGTCATCACATACTTAGGCCGAAGTTACGCGATTGATTTCTTAAAGATTTCTCAGAAACGAAGAACTATCGAATTGAAGAGAATAATATTTCAAAAATAACAGAGATTTTAGTTTTGGTCAAGGGCAGAAAGATCGAGCTGATAAAAAGCGAAAAAGGTAATCTAGCTGCAATGAAACTACTGTACAGGTTCTAAATTTCCAAAATAGATCTCCTGCAACCTTATCGGCACCTTACTACGGGATTCGACAGCCCCATTGAAAATCCTACGCAGCGATTCAAATCTGCGTAGACCTAAATCGTCTCACAGTCGCGTCAAATAAATTCTGCCAGAATGGCACAATGAGAAACCTGTTTAGAGTGTTTCGGCGCTTCCTTACCTTAGAAGGAAGAGCTTTGATGAGATTTAATACACGAAACAGACAACGCTTATAATGTCTTCTGCTCGACGATTCAATACAAGAGCCACCAACCAATGCAGATATAATCGCGCCATCCGCACTATATACTATACGCATAATATAGGCCTAATCGGAGCAAGTTTCATATGTGCAGCAGCAGCAACATCAGCAGCACTGTCTCGTTATAACTAACGCATATTCAATGCGCCTCTTGTTTCCAGCATTGGCGAAGGTTACCAAGCTAATTTCAGTCACAAATTCGTGACTCTTCTACGTAACGGCCATTAAGAAAACGTTCGGTTACATGCGTCGGTGATTAGGCGTTGTCAGCAGCCTTTCATCTCTCTTGATGATCCCAATTGACAGTAACGGCAGATGATAGGCCCTACATTGGTTTCTGTGAGATAGGCTAACTCAGAAAAGTCTTCGATGAATGTCAGCATGAAATCTGACGGCAGCTACTTCAGCATCAAACAGGATGAACAAATGCTCACAACACGACATCTTCACTTCTAGAGCTTATTTAGGAAGATCAACTGAGAAATTATGGTAGGCCTACAATAAGAGATCGCGCTTACCAAGAGATTTAGGCTACAAAATACCACGCACACGTAGGCCTGTATTAGCTGTATAGGTCACCCGTAAACTTATGCAATGATCAGTAAGATTTAATAACGTAAATTCCGATAACACAGATCCAGAAATTTAGCAGTAGACTTAGGCCTATGTGGCAAAAACATCCCACTCTTAGGCAAAGCAGAGAGCAATGCTAGTAAACAGGACATCGCCAAAGCTCCATTTGCCGGGGCCCATTAGCGTAGGTACATCAGTGATGTTAACAAGGATCGACCCCCAGGACGAGAATAAGGACAAGTACCGACCCCTAAGGACGAGGAATCGAGGATGTTCAGGATAAGGTGGAGGACCGACCCTCCAAGGACGAGAACCTACCCCCAAGCACAAGAACCACAAGGACTGACCTATAAGGACAATGACCTATAAGGACAAGGATCAAGTACCGTCTGTACCAACTCCATGCTAAGTACCGACCTCTGTCAGACAAAAAAGTCAGAAAAGAAAAAAAGACAATTCGAATCACAAAATTAGAAAAGCAAAAAAGAATGTTGCAAAACATAATCTAGTCAACTGCAATGTTGCATTTCAAATAAACAAGTGTTTCCAACAGCCAGTGACGGCTCCAGGATTTGGCAAGTGTGGGGGGGCGTTGGGGTGGCAACTTCTAATCATGGGGCCAACCATTTGTTGTTAGGTATGTAGTATTACGTATAGGGTCCCAACAGGGGGCCACTGGGGGCAGGCACTCAATAGGGGCACGGGCCCCCTGTGGAGCCGCCACTGCCAACAGCTGATCAGTCATGCGGGCACGATAAGGTCCAGGCCTAATTACGAGACCACTTTGAGAAAGCACTCGTTCAACTGGAGTCGACGTCGCAGGGCAACAAAGAATTCTGCTAAAGAATCAGTGGTTTTCAGTGGTTTTCACACAGGCTTACTTAGCCTCCTAAACCACTTAAAATCACATTATTATTATTATTATTATTATTAATCAACTCCTCAACTGGTATTATAAAGAAAACTCCATTGACATCTATTAATAGCCTAGACTGTTCATAGGCTCGTTAGCCTGAGGCCACGGTCGGAGAAACGTAAGATGGCTGCCGACCGTGGCAGGCGTCTTTATTTTTCGTCAACCGACAGAAGATTATATGAATTAAGAGCGGCACGCGGTTCATAAATATTCATATAACCTTCTGTCGGTTTACGAAAAAATACGCGGGGCGGCCTCAAAATTGCCGACTCAAAACCCGTTTTTCCATTTAAGTTCCTTTTTGGCGATTTTCACGGGTATATATAGATTCATGATTATATAAGCTATCTTATTTTAGTAGGAATTAATTTTAAGTCGATTATTTTAGGAATTAGTGATTTTCGGCTGTCGCTGGGGTGACCACGATCAGTCCTCTCCTTAGAGATCGTCTCCACTGGAGACGTGTTCCACAGCGCATTGTCTACAAGCGCTGTTGGCTTACGTTTCGGGCTAAAGAATCGATCCATTCTGTCCTGATTATCTAACTGTACTTGTACGGAGATCGACTGTGATCGAGAGGAGATCGGTTCTTAGGTCCAGTCGGAGAGTGCAGTTGTTGGTCCCTCCCCGTCCAAGACCCCTAAGTTTGGGGAACGATCATTCGCACGGAGGAATAAATATTGTGGAACTCTCTTCCAGACAATGTGACTGGAGCAGTCTCAGCTGGACTTTTCATTAGAAATTTGAAGACACATTTATTTAATATTGGATATGAATTGTGTTAAGCGCTTTTGTTGTAGGCCTTAGCCTTGTCTACTGCGCTATATAAATTGTCAATAAATAAATTAGAGGCCGTTCTGTTGTAGGCGGTGCATGACGGCATTTTCAACGAATTTACCATGTTAAAGCATTAACGATAAGTTAGCACACAGTGCACACTCCTAGTCTTCGCAAAATGGCGGAATCTTAGCCTCAGTGGTTTCAATGACAGGCTATAGGCCATGAGCAGTCTAGGCTATTAATAGAAGTCAATGGAAAACTCCCATAGAAATCATAGACGATCAGATTATTACATAGCCTACAGATTTCTATGGGTATTATAAAGGAAACAATGACTACACATTTAGAGTAACTCAAAGCAAGTATATATAAATTGTCCTTTAATAATAATAATAATAATAATAATAATAATAATAATAATAATAATAATAATAAGTAGGTTTATGTAAATATAAATCCACATACTACTCTTACCTTGGGGTAGTCCATAAATTACGTAACGCGATTTTGGCACTTTTTGACCCCCCCACGTAACGCGACGTAACAAAACGTCAGACCCCTAAATATGACGTAACAACGGGCTGACCCCACATTTTCGTCTTCCGAAAAGTCTTGACAAGCAAAAAGGTCATCCTTGTATTTTTCCTCTCCAAAATCCCTGACAAGCAAAAAAGGTCAAAGGTCATCACTTAATTAAGCTAAATGTTTTGCGTTACGTCACTTTTACGGACCCCCGTCGTCACACTTCGTAACAAGTGGCCGGACCCCCTAACCGCGTTACGTAATTTATCATTGTGGACGACCCTTTGGAACATAATTATCAGTACAATAATTATTGAAAATGGTACCAAAGTTAGGTTACCATTCAAAAATTTTAGCTGCACAGCTTGAAATAAATAAATATTTGTTGGGAGGAGGTTCTATTTCAGGCCAAATTGTGAATCCTATTCCCAATTTCTTAAACATTCTGCTCAGATGGTTAGAAAGAATTAAAAAAATGCAAGAAAATGGTGTATACCTCTTCTTTTTAGCTTTCCTATAACCTGGGATATATAAAATTATAAAAGAAATACAAGCATTGTTCTATACTGATCGAAACAATTTATCGGAAGGTTGGTGCTCATGGTAGAAAGAATATATCTCGATCAAATAGTGTCCAATTTTCAAAATGTTTGATTTATTTTGTTCCAATTACATTCCTCTACAACTTTGCCGTTCACCAAAGTCAGGTTGCCAATCAAAGATTTTTGCTGCAAAGCTTGGAACAGAAAAATTGTTTGAAGGGAGGTTCTGTTTCAGGCCAGACTGTGGACTCATCCCAATTGTTATTAAAGTTTGCACAGATGGCTTGAAAGAGGAATAGAAATGCATAACATTGGTGTAGGCTATACCTCATCGTTTTATCTTTCATAGAATCCGATCAATTGTAAGTTGAACTCCAAAATGACATGCAAATACACAGAACGCTGCATTTCTTCGGCCCTCTGATGTAAGAAACCTTAGGCCAAGTTAGGCAGTTGGCCGTCCACTGATCATGTGATCTGTCAGATGGCTGAATTGGCTCATGACGTAGGAAATGTGTCAACTGAAATCTTTCAGTCTTCTGATGGATCAGCGTTAGCATATCCAGCGCACTAATGCATAGGCCTAATTGATAAGACATTATATGGCAGTTGACGGTATACTAATAATGACCGACTTCGAAACGACGACTAACTAGTCTAGGTCTATGCATGGCAATGATGACATCCTAATCCTACAACCATGTACGCGACACGCATCGAAGAGTGTCGACTGAGCGTGAGGTCCGTGACCCAAATACCAGTCTGTGAATTAGCCAGTGGCCACTGACCAGGCCTGTGAGTCACAGGCCTGGAATGTCGGGGTTCACAGGTCATTCATGGTCTAAACAGACTAAGCTCTCCAATATAGACACGCTGTCAACGGCAAGTAGGGTAGGCGAGTATCGCCAATATATCAGCATGGCCAGAAGTTCAAGTTTCTGAAGGAGGGTGGGGTGGGGTGGGGCAGGGTATGAACTTTCTCCACGGATTTGTACTATTCCTATGACCTAGTCAGGGCCATCTTTAGAATTTTGGGCGCCCTAGGCAGATGTTCATTTTCGGAAATTTTCGCCCATTCACATCACATACGGAAAAAGTCTGACGAGCAAAAAAAGCAAGCTTCTCAGCTCCCGAAATAACCTGACGAGGCAAAAAAAACGTTATTCGCTCATAAAAATTTTCATCCCCGTTTTATTTCGCCCCTAGGCAGTGCCTAAACTGCCTAATGGTTAAGGTGGCCCTGGACCTAGTCAGACTGAGGTAGGGTGGGCACGTGCATCCCCCGTCGCTACGCTAATGATGGTATACCATTAGCCTAATTTGGTCCTTATAGGGATTAATTTTTTCAAGGACTAAGTTACAAAGACCAGGACAAGGACCGATCTGCAAGGACGAGGATAAGGACTTCAAATTAGGCCTAACATCCGTACTGGCGTACAGACGGGGCGGTGGGGAAGGCGGCCGCGAAAGGTCAAGTATCGGTGGATGATTTCTAAGAGCGTCGGAGTTTGACATCAGACGTCTGTTTTGCCTAATAATACGGCGTTTTTAACCTTGAAAATGTAAGTAAGCAAATACGAATTGGCCCCGGGGAATGCACGCCCCGGCTGGTTGTAGAGGTTGCAAACTTGCAACCCTTCCCCACTGGCCCAGAACAATCCCCTAACGGGGTTGAAAATGTGGGGTGGACTAGTCGGACAGTCCTCCCCCACACTGTTGATTAAATGACACGGATCATCATTGAATAGAAAAAGGCATCCTCAGTCCTTCAAGCGATCATTTGACCAACCCACACCAAACAACATTCTACGAGAAAAGATAAAAATGTCAGAGATTCTTCGGTCAATGCGCACAAATTGAAATATTTTGGCAAATATCAAAACTCCTAGCAAAGTTCTGGCTGTAGATCTGATACGATATTCTTGAAAAAGACAGGGTGAGAAACTGTGTTGCTAAATAGGCCACGCGTTGTCTAGAGAAGGTATAAGGTTCTCTGCATGGAGCCCGTCTTCCAACACATTGCAGCTAACAAACTACAAAACCAGAGCTCTGACAAAATGCTCTGTAGATCCTACGTCAATATACGGTGAATGGCGTACGAAAGAAACACGAGCTATTTTAACTTGTAGACTAA
Source organism: Metaphire vulgaris (assembly GCA_018105865.1). Lineage (NCBI taxonomy): Eukaryota > Metazoa > Annelida > Clitellata > Crassiclitellata > Megascolecidae > Metaphire > Metaphire vulgaris. Next base: position 12,765,902 of record CM030867.1, on the reverse strand, counting down.
AATCTGAAAAAAACAAATTTGTAAAGGTAAAAGCAATGAACAGTATATCTATGGAGAACCATAGAAAACAACTAAAATAATTCCAATTCATTCATACAACATTCAAATAAAAACATATGAATATAAATATCACATAAATAAAGAAATTCAGCATTCCTTATGTTGAGAGAAGATTTACCAATATTCTGGCCCAAAGAATTCATCTCATTTGGTGGAAAACACCTTCAGACATCCATCCAGAGTTGAAGTTATCAACTGTGAACAGAAAAACGCTTAATACAAACATGGACACCTGCAAATTAGGGCAAGGGGCAATTGCCTCCTGGAAAATCCAAATACCAATGTTATCACAGTGATATTTGAAACCCTTACTAAAATATTAACCTTGACCATTGTGTTTCCTCCCTTGAAAAAATTTCTGTGGGCGCCCATGAATACAAATCTGCTTCTGTGAACCAATCAAAGACTGACTTGCGATCGGCTGGGAAAGATGGGGTAAGGGAGTCAACTATCCACTGAACGAAATTCAATGAATATGAACTCCCAGTGAAGTTGATGAACTTAATCATGTAGGCCAGGGGTGCACAACCACTGGCCCGCGGGCCAAATCCGGTCCGCCGAAGGGTTTTTTCTGGCCCGCGGGACAATTTCGAGCAACACAGAAAACCGGCCCGCCACAGGGTTCTGTCCGGCCCGCGGTGCAATTTCGAATAACAAAACTGGCCCGAGAACAGTAATTTTGGTATAGAAATTAGGTATCTGCTGACTGAACTATTGATATATGTTGGGCTACTTACAAATGTGCGACCTATAACAACGTGATACAGAGACCGGCGATAATAAACTACGATAACGTGCTTCATACGTTTAAGTTGTCACTGCAGTAAGTCTAGAATTCAGTGTCTAAATTCGAAACTAAAAAACGTAAGACTGATGCAGAACAGCGACATTTCAGTAAGGAATGGACACGTCTGTATTTTATGGACACGTTTAATGGCAAATCAGTGTTTAATTTGCCGTGAATCACTTAGCGTTTAATATGAAAGAGTATAACTGCCGACGACACCACGAAACGAAACATGCCGCTGCTTATGATGAACTGCAGAGTGAGTTGTGGGAACAGAAAATTGAACTGTTAAAGAAGACTGTCAACCAAACAGAGTTTTTTCACAAGGAAGTCGCAAGAATCAAAGTGTTTTACACGGGCCAACTGCAAAGTGGCCCAGCTAATTGCAAGGTCATCAGACTCATCACGGCCTTTCGCAGATGGAGATTTTGTTAAAGATTGTCTCCTAAGCATCTGCACTGAAATTTGCCCAGAAAACGCCAGCCTTTTCAGTAAAGTTCCATTGTCAAGAATGACAATTCAACCCCGAGTTGAGGACCTTGCAACAGACGTTTACTGAGCAGTTGATTGGCAGATTAGCTAGGTGCACATATTTTTCAGTAGCTTTGGATGAGAGCACAGATAACACTGATACTGCACAGCTCTTAGTTTATGTGCGGCAGAATTAGATTGTGCAGACTGAGGAATTACTGTTTGTGTTATAGAAGGTAGTAAGTAAAAAAACTGGTGTTTTCTGAAGCATTACCGGTAGTTCATTATAGCATTTATTAAAGTTAATTTTGCTTGATTTGCTGATTTATATAAATATTATGGTTATATACAATATATTTTATATAAAACATGCATTTTCGAAATTCTGGCCCGCGAGTACTCTGGGAATGTTAAATTTGGCCCTCGGCCTAAAAAGGTTGTGCACCCCTGCATTAGAGTAAGTAAGTATCCATTGCAGCAGAAATTCACTGCTTCAAAATGCGGTCTCAAGTTGTAGAATGTAGGGTTGCACGATACTGACGATACCACGATATTACTACACGATATTTTTTCACGGTACCAGTATCGTCAGAGTGACGATACTAATCACGATATCGGAAACATAGAGTTTAACATATATATTAATAAATCTATGGCCGCAATATTATTATTATTATTATTATTATTATTATTATTATCCAGGACGATTTATATAGGTCGATACCCCCAAAATTTGCTAATCTAACAATAGTATGTATGTGGTATGTACCCTAAATAGCCTCTGAATAACCCCACCAATTCGAGAAGTAACACCCCAACTTTTTTTCTGTATTACCGTTTTTTTGCTGGTCAGACTTTTTGGAGACCTGATAATATTTATTGGCTTGTCAGGCTTTTTTGCAGACCTTATAACGTTTTTTGCTTGTCAGACTTTTGCAGACCTGATAACGTTTTTTGCTTGTCAGAATTTTTTAGATTCGGCAGTTGGCCAGTGGCCCCCAAATTTTACCGACACCCCAAATTCACAATCCTAGAAATAACCCTGCCCCTTCCGAAAATCCTGGCCACGCCATTAGGTGTGCGAGTGTGATTGATCATTGCTATGCTGCCTATGAATTATGCTGGATTTATTGGTATCGCGATATATCGAGTATCGCGATACTTTTTCACGATATTTATCGTGGTAGAAAATTTTAGTATCGTGTAACACTAGTAGAATGTCGATACAGACAAAGAAAGCGGTCACACCATTGACTTCTATTAATAGCTGAGACTGCTCATGGCCTATAGCCTGTCATTGAAACCACTGAGGCTAAGATTCCGCCATTTTGCGAAGACTAGGAGTGTAGTGACGCATGCGTCATTCCAGTACTTACATACGGAGCAGAAACGTGGAATATAACCGGCAGCATGGAAAAAAGGATAGACGCATGTGAAAACAAATGGCTAAGAAGGATTATGAGAGTTGGCTATAAAGAGCATGTAACAAACAAAGAAATCAGAGACAGGACGCAACAACCCTTCGTCAGTAACACCGTAAGAAAGAAAAGAATGGAATGGCTGGGGCATATATTGTGAATGGAAAACGAAAGACTGCCAAAAATAGCATACTATCATAAACAGAAGGGTAAAAGAAGTCAAGGACGACAGAGAACAAGATGGACGGACTGCATAAGCAAAGACCTCAACACGGTGGGGCTCAAGCTGGAAGGGAAAACAACTGGAAGAAATAGGATGACTCTGGAGGAACTGGCGAGCAACAGAGACAAGTGGAGAGAAATCGTTTCGGAATCAACGACTGGACACAGTCAAAGATGACAAAGAGAGAGAGAGAGAGAGAGAGAGGAGTGTGCTAACTTATCGTTAATGCTTTAACATGGTAAATTCGTTGAAAATGCCGTCATGCACCGCGTATAACAGAACGGCCTCTAATTCCTAAAATAATCGACTTAAAATTAATTCCTACTAAAATAAGATAGCTTATATAATCATGAATCTATATATACGAGTGAAAATCGCCAAAAAGGAACTTAAATGGAAAAACGGGGAAGTTTGAGTCGGCAATAGTGAGGCCGCCGGCGTATTTTTTCGTAAACCGACAGAAGGTTATATGAATATTTATGAACCGCGTGCCGCTCTTAATTCATATAATCTTCTGTCGGTTGACGAAAAATAAAGACGCCTGCCACGGTCGGCAGCCAATGCCAGCCATCTTACGTTTCTCCGACCGTGGCCTCAGGCTAACGAGCCTATGAGCAGTCTAGGCTATTAATAGATGTCAATAGGTCACACACACAAAAACCGAGGCAAGAAGAATATCTTCGATCTCATTTAAGTAGCACATCAAAATCTTTGGCAGCCATCCACAACGTACAATACCTGAGGATAGCGTGGATGAAATAAGACACCGATAACAGTTTCAGTGTGACCAGTCAGCCTCTCAACGTAGCCTCCACTTCGGATGTCAAAGATGTAAGCCTATAAATGCAGCCGTTAATAAAACTTGTTCACAAGTGCTGATAATAATAAGACAGCATCATAGCACGGGCACCTACTTCCTTAGAAGGATGATTCACATCAAGAAACGACCATAGACTGATGTCAAGAACGTTACTAAAGTGCAGTGGCGTATTTACATTGAGCCATTTGGCCCCCCCTTTGGTCTTGGCCTAGCCTGTCCTCAGACCCTGACAAGCAAAAAAAGTCAACTTTTTTCCAAAGTTGTAACTTGTCAGGTGGCCCCCTTACCAAAATTCTAAATACGCCACGGCTAAAGTGGCACTATCAAAGATCAATGATGATGAAGATGATGATAACAATAATTATTCTGACGAATGTTCATTATGGAAATGGCCAAACAGCATCGAGCCATTCCTACTGCTACTCCTCCCAAAAGTCACCAAGTGTTATTGTTTCAGGCATAAAGTGAATGCACATACAGATTTATCCTCTGATCCACTCGCAACATATCTTCCGCAGGGACTGAATCCACTGCCGCATGGATGAACGCGATTCACGTGACCAGAATATAGACGCACACATCTATCGAAACAACAGTTATAACTGTTAAAGCTCAATCACAGAAACTGCATTCACAATGCGAATGAATTGCAAATTTAAAAGGTTACATCAAAAGCACGCTCATCCAACTTTACAAAGAATATATAATCAAAGCTAAATCAGAACAAGAGAGTATATTGATGAATTAAGGCCCTTATTCTTTACCTGTTTGACCTCAAGTCCCACAGTTTTATGCCATCGCTAACAGCTGAAGTTAGAAACAAGTCATAGGCAGCCGAGGACTGCGACGCAAATGGAGAACCCTACAGAAAATCAACACATAAGTACACCTGATGCAAAATACACTTTCTCCAAAGCTTACTAGTAAACTAAAACAGAAAACCCAAGAACTGATATAATTTCATATGTATATTGGTAATTCATAACTCAGTTTACACACAATAAGTGAACTTCTGACAGACAATTGGATTTATATACTCAATAAAGCCCTTCTCCTTCTAACAGTACACCTCTCAATAATTAGCACAGAATTATCAGTACCTTGTTCTGTACTATGGCGTGTACTGGTTTGCTGTGGACTTCAGAGATGCTCTGGACAATAGAACCGACGTTGAGGTCAAAGACTTCGAGCGATTTGTCGAATCCAGAGCAAAGGACAAGGTCTTTTTAAAAGAGTAAACGTCAAAAACATATACAATGTGAAAACAAATTAGTCCACACATTACATCTAGAAAAAGCGAATATTCCTTACTAAATACATTCACAGGAGACGTGGACAACAGTTTCATTTTTACATGATGAAACTGCCACCACAAATATCATCGCTGTCAAGGATACACGAATGGAAACTGTTGATGGCTGAAAGAAACGAAATCTGCTGCGAGGAACTCAGTTGAAAACTCTTAACCAATTTATACTTTGTATTTGATACATATCTAGAAAACAAGATAACAGGCAAAAAGAGATAACAAACCAAAAAAGATAAAATCACTCGCTGTGCATTTAGATAAAAACAAAGAGTGACAATTCAGTGCAGATGAAGAGCCATTGTTGAACAGCACATCCACAAACCCGGTCACTTGGAGCAGTTAGAACTTGAACTGATGACCATTGATCACACGGTAAAGAAGAACAGACGCTCCTAACTTGCAACTCTTATGTCAATAAACATGACAAGTGATGAGAGTCAGGCGGGACTTTCTACCTCTTCAGGTCAGACTTGTTTGCATCCAGGTAATATTTGTATAGGTGGAAGCTATTACCAGACGACAGAATGAAGAAGCGATCAACAAAAAAGAACTGACCAAAGCGAACGGCCTTTGAAAACAAAAGGTTTTCCTAAAATACAAACAGATATTTACTTAAAAGAAATGACATCTGTGGCAATTCATCGTCTATCACAAGTTGAAGAATTATTTCATCAAAACATTCTAATGATGTAAGTGAACAACTAATGCGTCAACATCTATGCAATGCTACAATTATGCTCATGTGTCGACAGCAATCGCTTAAATGTAAAATAAACAAATTCAAAATGAAAAGAACATCATTGGGAATCAGTAACCTGACAGTCAGATCTATAAATGGCTCAGGAAAGCATAATATCACCTGTCAGCTGCCTTTAGGCCTACGATAACTGAATTCAAAAACTGTGACTTGTTCCTACTTTATCAGTTCTGCTGCTTGAATCTTTCATTGTTATATTTCCTTTAATGTTTGCCATTGTCATCAATGGATCAGGATTTGTTGACATCCAGAGTTTAGCCGTCTGATCGTCACTTGACGTTATCAGCCATTGGCCATCATGGCTCCAGCTGACATGGTTCAACGCCTGACTGTGACCTGCCTCAGAATATCAATGCACATCTTCAGTAAAGAGCAGACACAAGAACACACGGCATTATGAACTGTGTTGCAGACATGATTCACTGTTCTCTTTTAGAAAACAACTGAAGACATTCTTGTTTGTTTGATCCTGTTCGCAACTGACATTAGCGCATTTGCTGCTTTGCAAATATTTGCGCTATAGAAATGTTCATATAATAATGAGACAGACACTTGGAAAATTTAAAATTTCAGCATCACCTGAAAAAGTGGTGTCGTGTGAGTTTATTCCACTATGAGAGCATTTAAATATGGCCGCCGAAGTGTTTGACAATGCGGATGCCAGACGGTCACCTCTTTCTACAATCGACCCAAAAAATCCAGTAATTATAACACAATGGAATTAAATACAGAACTGTTGTGATTATTAAAATTATAAATCAACGTATAACTACTTTATTAAATGCAAAACTAAATATGAAAGTACCAGAGAGCTGAATGCAGTTGACTGAAGTCTGGCGATCTGAAACCTGAACTGAACTTTCCAAGGAGTTTGGTGGACCGCACATAATTGGATACTGTCTCTTACTGATTGTGCTATTAATACGAAATGCAGAATTTGACCAAATATTTCATTACCTACTTTGTGAAATATTTTGTCAACAATAAAATAAGCAAATTCACTCTTCACAAGTCCAACTCTTACAGAAATATAATTATAACAAGATGCACATCACACAGACTGTACGTAAGCAACGGAATATAATAACAAAATAATTGTTTATTCAATCTCAGCAAATGTTCAAACTATCAACGAAACTCCTATATAAATATTAGCACAAATAAGGTAGCATTGAAAATATACAAACAACAGGACACCTCGATATGTCAGGGGCACTGGTTGACAAAGATTTCCTACTTGTCAATTTGTTTGACTTCTGCCGCAACACTGACTCTCTGGAATGATCCAGCAAGAAATAAACTGTCACAATCAAAATTAAGTTTCACAGCTGCTACAATGCTACATGAACAGATTGACATGCATTACCGGTAATTATTAAGTGAAATTTCAAAGTTTTAAAAACAAATCAAGATAATTCCGATGAATTTGATTCTGCAATGTTCAAATTGTATATGAGTGATAGGAGCATCCTTTGTTTGGTAAAATGCCTAAACATCAGATAAACAGGGAAAGAGAATTTGAAGGTTAAACAGCTACAGCTGAACCAGCTCACTTTCATCTCCCTCAATGTCACTTACTGTTTATGGTATATGCTAAATAATTAATCCATAGTCCAAATCCAATTACCGGTACTGATAATGTTGAGTCTAATTAACATTTTAGCATTTCCTTAGTTCTTTGAATATATCTATCATGTCAAACAGAATTGACAGAGAAAGAATACTTAAGAAACTAAAGACACAGTAGAACATAAGAACAATGCAATAATGCTGAAAATCTATTCAGTAGACACCTTGGAGCATCCGAGTATCCAGATGACTTAATCTTTGTGTGAAAGGTGATCGGTTGATTATTTACAATTTGTCCGTTTTTGTCAATCACTCCAGGCTTCACTACAAGCACAGAGCAATTTTATGTAGCGCCTCATGCATAGCAAACTAGTGGCAAAGAAAAAGCATAAAAGACCTCTGCCACCAAAACATAAAGGTCATTACACCACAGAAAATAATTTTTTTCTACAGTAAATATTTACCTTAATGAAAATGTTTTACTTTCACCTATAAACATTCTAAATCTTGAGACTTAATTAGCAGCAGCAACAACAACAACAACAATCTCTATGTTATCTAAGAAAAGAGAACTCTTCTAAGTACTAAACTCTTTGTGCATAGAGCAGAGAGTGGAAAAAGCAATAGTATCAAAAAGGTTGAGTTCCTATCTACCTGTTGGCCTATTCTGTTTTGCTGCCTCTTTGTATTTTGGAATGAGTTCAGCCTTGAGAAGTGAAGTTGGTGAAAGAGCAGCACTGCGAAAATACACAACAACAACAACAACAACAACAACAACAACAGCAGTAGATCTTTGTTCAGCTAACAACTGTGTGCAGTTACTTGGCATAAATACTAAAGATGAATCTTTTATAGTTCTTAGCTCTCAAGTCTGACATTAGATTTGAAATTTCAATTATCAAAGACATCCATAGAGACCTGAACCAGATTCAAGGACCTCTTACTATGTAACAGTTCTAAAAACGAATTGAGTTTCTACACATATGATTCACACTCAAAACATCATTACAAAGAAACATTTTGATGTAAGCACTAAAAGACTCAATACAAAGAAACTGTTGACATCAATCACAAGTCAATTACTTAGACTTCAAATAAAGCTAAAACCTTGAAAGAACAGAGACTATTGATGATCTGTCTGCCTGAATGTCTCCTTCATTCCACCACTGAGTATCCAGAGCTGCACCAAATAACACCTGAGTTCCGTCAGCCATAGGGTCACTTGGCCATATGGAAAGTACATCGACTTCACTGTCAAAAATCTTTCCCACAATGCACCATACCTCAAACAAAATAAAACATTTCTCTATCAATTTACATAATAATATCTTGCATCTGGGAAGTCTGCCTCCTAAAAATCATAGAGAAATTGTGGAAGGCCAGTTTCTAATGATGAAAATTCCAAGAATAATGAGCAATAGTAATAAAACATAAACACCGACATCTCTTGTGTATTAAACTTCTTGAAGATAGCATTGCTGCATATATTTTTGTTGTCAACATCGTCAACTGAATTTGAGAGATAGAAAAGGATCTGAGTAGAAATAAAAATTTTGAGAAATGAAAAAAGGAAAACCTTTTCTGGAGTTATTCTGCTACGAGCCATCACAATGCTTCCAGCCAAAGATACTGTCTTGCTGGCATTGGCATTAGCACTGTGAGATGGCAAAGGATCTAAAAAAGCATTTACCGGTACAATGTGTAGAATGGTTTCAATTGTACTGCACTATAGTTGCACTGCATTTTAGTATCAGAGTATAGTTGTAAGCAGATTGTCATAAGAGAATTGCTGAGTCCTCTCTGTTATGACAGCCAATGAGCTAAAATATCTAACATCTGGATAATAACTTATGTTGTACAAAGCAAAAGAGAAACAATGTAATATTTTACCCAGAAGATTAACACAGGACACTGTCTCCATTGTCAGTGAATTTATCTCCATAATTGAACCAGTTGTTCCTACAATTAGCACCTGAGGTACTTCAAGAAGCTCACTACAACCACACAAACAGAAACAGCCAAATGAAAACACTACATAAATTCAACAAATTAAGAGCAACATTTTCGAAAATCCACCCTAAAAGCAACAAAAGTCTCCAAAGTAACTCAGACTATGCTGGTAGTAGCCAGAGATTATAACGCTACAAGTATAAACAGTCAATAGGTCAAGGTTTGAATGTGAGGCCAATAACTTATCAAAAATGCAGAGACACCATTTTTGATTTTAGGTGCTCCAGGTCTCTAAACTGCTACTATGTTTTATGTAAATCACAAAGCTTCAATATGCATCTGGTCAGGGCAAACAGTTTACTAACAATTAATTCTCAGCAAGGCAATAATAATTACTTGTTCATAATAAGAGCTCTTGTGTTGCTATGACTGCAGGTGGCATAAAGAACAGCTGCCACAAATGCTAATGTTACATTATGCTACAAGATGGCAATAGCCATGTCCTAAATATCATGTGCTTGAAATTTCAACACAAATAAACTCTCATAAAATGTCAATACTGAAATAATCAAATCACACCCAACAATGCTGTTGTCAGAACCAACAATTGGCGACACGTTGGTCGAATTGCTCTGTTCAAGATTTCTTCTGGTGTAGAACATTGAAAGTATTGAGGAACTGATTTCTGAATCTTCTGTAGTTGAGGCACCTCCATACTGTCCAGAGTAAGACTTTTGCCAGCTTGGTCGGCTGCTTATAGTAACTGAACCTAATGACAAACAATGCAACATTCAATGGTCACAGTAGGATAATTGTCAGTAAACTTTATTCAGTACAATGCAAACACTCAGTAAGACTTTGCTGATGAACACCAGATGGCAAAGGAGTGAAATTCATTCACTTGGTTCAGCTGCAATGGAATGATAAAATCATGAAACTAAAATGGCCACACAAGAGAAGCAGAGACCTCTGGAGGCAATGCTTTGCTGCATTGAAGCCCGTTCCTCTTTTCTGATTGGATTCTGCTCAGAACTTTGTTTACATCCAGATGATGAAGACATCGAAACTCACTTCGTTCAGTCAAATCATAGACACGAATCTTCAAATGAAAATGCTCTCTGGTGTTTACTCATAAATCTAATTCCAATATAATTCAAAGGTAGAATTACAAAGGACACACAAGACAACACACAAAAGTCATTAACACAAACAATCATATGAATTAAATGACAGAATTTCTAAATTCTGAACGGAAGTAATATAAAATTATTAACTAAGAACATACACCCATAGCCATGCCTTCAAAATGAGATCATCTAAGAGAACCATCTACTCAAATTAAACATCCGGTCTGTCTCAATATTTGTTTCAGCTGCAAATTACTTTCCGTCAGCCTGTAAGTTCAACTGTCTGATGAGAGACTTCAACTGGACATGATCACCCTACCTGTCCATCAACCGTTCCAATGGAAAAACTCTCGTGCAGTGGATTCATTGCGAGACTAATGAAGGGCGATGCTGAGATTATCGACGACTGATAAATTAACGTCTGAGAAGAAAGTCCCCAAATCTAAAAACGTGCAACACACATGGATAAAGAAGCAGAGAAATCAGGCAATTCACGTGACCATATATATCTGCATTCAGATCCTACAGAGCATTGATTCTGTAACATCATAGCTCTATTATACTGGAGCACAGCAAGTGAGATTCTGACAGCAACTGATCTGGCTCAATATGTCAACAAAACTGAAGCCACAGTTAGAGTTACTCAATGCCATCATCATCGTCGTTGTCGTCGTCATCATCATCATCAACGGTGTTTCTGAACAACCTTGAAAGTTCTGTCATTCGAAATGGTGACCAGGGTTGAGGAATAGTGAGGACAGAACTCGACTGCATTGACATGACCTGTGTGACCTTCCAACATGGCCTCTGTTTCTCCTCCCTAAAAATAATGGTCCTTTATATTTCTGAAATTAAGATTCTGACCATGAAATCAATCGGTGAGTTTCTATTCTTCAGTTCATATTAGAAGCCAATGTGATCATAACTGCACTAAAGTTGCACAACTGTTATAATTTAGTAAAATTAATTATCAAAGCAAAAATTTCACTAAGAACAAACCTTAAGATTGATGACATGGACCTCTTTAGCAACACATACAGCCACAAGGCCACAATCGCCATCCACAGCGATGTGTCCTATTGTAGCGGGTGACCTGCTCACCACATGACCTCTACACTTCTGACCTGAAAGCAGCATTTGTTACATTGTAGCTGCTGATATTATACAATTGAAGCGTTTGTTCTCAATAATCTCTAGGAGAAAGTTTTTGAACCAAAAATGACACGGAAGATGGCAGAGTGGGTTACGCGCTGGTGCAGAAGGCTGATGGAGCGAGGTCCAAGCCCCATTAGAACTCATAGTGGCTAATTTCACACAGGCAGTAATGCCTCCTAAGCCACTGTAAATCACACCATGTTTAACAGGCCGAAATGCATTGGAGTTGAGAATCATCAGCAGAGTTACCTGCTTCTTTTGCTATCATAGCAGCATCTATGTTCCACAGAATTATATAATCATCAGCCGCAGAGCAGAGTAGCAATGAGCCACTTCTGTAGCAGAAGCAGAGTCCTGTCACTGGACGACGATGACCGTCCAAAACGAGCGGCTGAGTTTCAACAGAAATGCATCAAAACTAAAGCATCAGAAGCCATGCCTTGCCATGAGAATAGAAACAGATCACAATCTGAGTAAATTTCCAAATTAACATAATGCTCATCATTCTTTTCCCTGGTAGTCAGAGTATCTAGCTTGCAGAGAAAGCAAAATATGTAAAAAAAGCAAATCAAGGTCTAAAGACATTATAAATTTTGTTTGCAAAACTTTTGTCACAAATAAGCAACTAAAACATAAACAAAATGGCAACATAAATGTGTTAAGAGCATCACAGTTTAAGTGTCTCTTACAAGAGTTGCAACAAAAGAAAATCAGTACAATTATATATTTATTGCTTCAAACTGAAATCACCTCTGCATTCGTCTCATTCAATCTCCAGACTTCAAGCGAATGCCCAGACCGAGGCACAGCCAAATAATCCCCACAACAGGCAATCTGTGTTTGAGAAACGGATTTCAGGCAACGAATACTCCGCTCATGGCTCAGCGCCATCTGAATACAAAAAGAAAACGAAACCAGAAAACCACTTAAAAATAAATATAATTTTATTATGCAAATGCTAAAATTAAAATTAAATAGCACCTTTTCTGTGACAGTTTCTCCAGCACTCTTGGATAGAAGATTGAAGCCAAGTATAAGAAAGGAAGTGTCTATTAAGCGGGTTGCCCGCATTCTAATTAAACCGCCGATTGATAGAGTTAGGGCTAGGTTCATTCGACAAATCAGCGGTTTAGTTAAAATGTGTGCAGTGCAATAGACACTGCCGAGAAAAAATATTCAAAGAAAATGTGTGCAAAGCAAACCAGCTGATGCAAAAGAATCAAAGCAAACCAAACCAGTGAGAGCACAAGAGAACAAGAGAGAACGTCGAAAAGAAGACTTATTTAGAAAAGCAATATAATGCAGGGCATGGCAAAACTTTTTGCACTTAACGTCTGCGCTTCACAAATTGTCACGAACTTGCAGCAAGTTCAGCACATTGCTTAGAAGAACCCGTATACAGTATTAAATTAATAAATCAACGAATTCGCAAGAATTCAAATGGTCGCATACGGTAGTGATCGGAGTCATAGATGATTCCGGACGAAACTCTTACCATTAATTTCTCGTAAATAGCAAAATAATGAAATCTCAAGTGAACAGCGACAGCGTCATTAGCAACCATAGAGTTTAATTATACAAAATAAAGTCTATGGTAGCAACCTTATGGTCCGTCTAATGACCCAAAATGAAAATATCAAAATCACAATCCCATTTTGCCTATTAATCATTGACGTCCAGTGGCGTATTTAACATTGGGCCATGGCCCCCTTTGGTCTTGGCCTACCCTGTCCCCAGACCCCCATTATAGGCTCGGGCTTTGCGCTCGCCATGGGTTGGCCCCTTACCAAAATTCTAAATACGCCACTGTTGACGTCTATTAATAGCCTAGACTGATCATGACCTATACAGTGGCGGCTCCACCGGGGGGGGCGTGCCCCTATTGAGTGCCTGTCTCCCAGTGGCTCCCCAGTTGGGACCTATACTTAATGCTACATACATTAAACAACAAATGGTTGGCCCCCATGATTAGAAGTTGCCACCCCAACGACCCCCCCCCCCACTTGCCAAATCCTAGAGCCGCCATTGGGCCTATACCCTGTAGGCCTAATTGCAGCAACTGAGGCTCAAATTCCGCCATTTTGCGAAGACTAGGAGTGTGCTAACTTATCGTTAATGCTTTAATGTGGTAAATTCGTTGAAAATGCCGTCATGCACCGCGTACAATCCATAACGGCCTCTAATACCTAAAATTAATTTATACTAAAATAAGATTTTAGCTTATATAATCACTTGAATCTAATTTTATTTACTTTTGAGTTTGTTCAATAATTTACTTTCAATTAAGCTATTTAATATTTGCCTCCATAGTCTGCAGTCTGCACCACTGTGACCAATTATTAAAACGTAGGCCTCTGACTGATCTCTGAATGACTATCTTGTAATCTTTAGAGTGTTGGCCCAATTTGCAGAGTAAAATCGATTGACAAATAGTCCAGGTTTTTGCAACATCTTAGAAATGATATTGCATTGTAGAAGAGACATTATTAAATTTTTATTATTACTAGTGAAATTTGACAAAAAGGAAGTTAACTGGTCAAAACGGTCTAGTTCAAGTTTGAGGTCGGTAAATGCAGTGATGCCGCAGGCGTCTTTATTTTTTCGGTGAAACCGACCCAGGTTATATAAACTTTTAAAGAGTTAAAGGCCATTCTCTCAGCAGGGTGGCATAGTTACCTCTCCCCATGTAGCCATTTGAACAAAGATTACAGCGTCATATCTAAAACAAGTAGCTACGGCTCAAAAGCATCTTGACATCGTTCCCAAGATGAATTTGACGAGAAATTTTACTTAGGGTCAATCAACCAGAGACCAGTGTGGATTCCGACTGCTTGTTGTCCCCAATGGATTAATTATCAGGTTTAAGAGGTTCACATTTGCAGGCAATCTGGGTAAACGCAGTGATGGATGGGTGACGGGGTTTGTCAAACTACTGAATACCAGCAAACGTTATGACAGTGGGCAACAATGACGAACAAATCATGAGCCCCCTAAATCAAGGAGAATCTGCGCCACAGATAGTCATTTCTGAATAGAAACTTACCAATGAAATTTCAAAAATAGAAATTTTCAAACAGATTGAGACTGGAAATGTGTTAACTGGTATATAAAAAGTTGAAAATCTTTTTAACCTGCGAATTATTGGGGTATATCAAATCACAAGTAGACAACATCGTCGACATGCAAAACAAGTTTTGATTACAGAATATCAAATTCAGCATGCAACATTCAAGTTCTCTGCCAGAAACCACAGATAAGTCAAGTCAGTGCATCATGGTCGCTTGGCTACAAGAATTGGTCGATGTTCTCCATTGCGAACTGTCTTTTGAGAGGTGTGTTGTAGATGGTCTCCGGAAAGACGTCCACATCGCGATGTTCTCAATCCAGCAAATCCTCGGCCGTCCCTGGCTTGTTTCCTTCAACAAGCCCTGTTGACCCAACTGTTCTCGATGGTGTCGCATGGTTGTGCTTTATCATGTGTCCAAAGTAACTCAGTTTCTTGTTTTTACATGATTCAGTACCGGTAGTTCTTTTTCTGTTTTGGCCACGTTATAAACTTGCTCATTTGCACATCAGTTAGGTTCCAAAATTACAGAATCAATTATTGACCTTTTATAATCAGTATTAAAAAAATCTACAAAGTGAAGAATATCATCTGTAAATATTCAACCTGCATTGCAGAAAATTTTCTAATGGCACAATTTATATGTAAAAATGCTATATATTCTGAAATATGTATCCACTAGTCACTGAAACATACCTCAAACCACAGGTTTCATTCATAGCACAATAGCATTACTATGAAGAAATTTCCCCCACTAAACTCAATGCTAATGTTGCAAATGGAGCGAACTTCCACGATTCCTCTCTCAAATCATACAATGTCATCCACTATAAAAGACCTAATGTCAGTGATCAGACAGCCTTTTGACTGCCAGGCGGAATGAACGCCGACGCGTCTTTCAGTGACCTGTAAGTTGAGCCAGAGTCCGATTTTGACTCCTGCTCTTTCTGCCAAGCCACTTTCTTTTTGTGGGCTTTGATGGAATCAGCAACTTTTTCATCTATTATTTTCTCAGTGAGAATACCGTCATCAGATGCGTACGCAGCAGCCTAAGAGACAAACACAGCCATAATTATTCATCACAACTAAGCTAAACTGTCGAAATAATTACAGATAATGCCCAACAGTTTTAACAATTTGCCATTACCTTCATATCACAGTAGAAGTCTTGTAGTTCATCAAACACCAATATTATAATTAATTTATCGGGTTACCATTCAAATTTTACTTTTAAAAATTTGCCAAGTACTTGCATCAAATACTTGCCTAGAGTAACAACTGATCAAAACATGTACAGTGTATTGCACCCAACATCCAATTGAGTATACTTACTTGCCAAGCAACACCAAGCTTTGAAATTTCACGGCCTGACAATCCATCGACCTTTGCAGCAATCTCTGAACACTTTGCACCGTAGTCAAATTGTGCGACTTTAAGACGCCTTAAAAACATGATACATATACAGTATATATACTGTACTATATTGCAAAGTGGTATACATTCTGAAGTAATTTGTTTAGAGAAAAAGAGGACAAAGGATGAAAAAGTCAAGGCTTTCACATGCTCACTTTTTCCCTTCTGTTGCTGGCTTCAGAACGTATTCCTCAAAGTAAAGTCTGACCATTCTATTCCGCTCCCCTAACGACGGAACGTCAAACTCAACCATTTCATCAATACGGTCATTGATGGCCCAGTCAAATTGCTCCGGCAGATTACTTGACAATGCCAGCACGAATCTAGAACACAAACGTGCTTCCATAAATAAAACAGCAATGATGTATATATCAAAAGTATAACCTGCAAATAAATGCAAATACCATGTAAGATTTAAAGACTTAAGGACAGAGATCACAAAAAGCACAATTATTGTGTAAAAATGTTTTTATTTGGTAAAATAGCACTGAAATGCTCCTTACTTGTTGGACTGTTCACCAGTTCTGAATAGAAATGCGTTTAAAGTTGCACGAAGGTCTTCACTGATTTTCTCCTAAAAATTAAAGAAATATTTCACTCCAAATGAACAGAAATCATAAGAAATGAAAATCACCGAACCAGGTACAATAGTCAAGTGTCAAAACATGTCAGTCATTAGGTGATGAAAACGAAGACATTTTCTTACTTGATTTTAACCAACGTGCATCAAGAAGTAGCTATTAATGGATTGTGGATTTAAAATGGCGCTTTCTAAAAGACTTTCCAAAAGACAAATGCAAATGAACCTGACTTCGCTTCCGTAGAAAGGCATCAGCTTCATCAACAAACAACAAGACTCTGAACAAAAAAACAGTGTGTTCATTTAAAAAACAACACAAAAATAAAGATTCCATAAAAAGACATCTATCATTTCAGTCCCTCATCAAATCAGCACTAATAAATTATTTACACTAAAACAAAATACCTTAGATTTAAATTCCTTTAAAGCAATCAAGTCAGAATCCACAATTCTTAATTACAACCAAAAAGACCACTTGAATATAACGACCGAAGAGTAGAACCTAACCCCCGTCTGCTTGTTCTCGCCCAGTCAAACACCCGATGCATTGCGGTGACACCGTCACGACCCATTGGAGCAACATCACCGCCGGTCATGATCGCGTAATCCATTCCGGAATGACGAGCTAAGCTCTACATAAAAAGATTCCATACATCACAATTACTAATTATAGTTTAACAGACTTAGACACGCTCAATGAAACAACAACAACAACAACAAAGAAGCAAAACTCCCATCTGCGCTAGCAATTATTTATCAGAGGGCAAAATCGATTAAACATTATCAACAATTGCAATGGTTTTAAATCTACCTTAGCAAACATGGTCTTCCCAGTACCAGGTGGACCATAAAAAAGAATGTTCCTATAAAATCCATTGTTTGATTTTGTATGACGAGTGGCGATCGCAATATCTCGGAGCTGAGCTTCAAGAGAAGGCTTCAAAAGAGAAAATCAAAGAAACAAATCAAACATCCCCTAAAATTTCATCTTTTAAAACATCAAACTTCAAATTCCACACACACGTTAATAATTGCTTAAATTTCTATATATTACCTTGAGAATTATTCCTTTCAAAGCATCTTCTGGTTTCACAGTTAGACGTCTGAAAGTCTACAAAATGTTTCATAAACAAAAGAGCTGATCAATACCAGTGACTCCTAACAGAGTGTTAAACAATGACAAAAGTGAATGTCCACTCTGATACAAAAGATTCACGATGGCATCTGCTTAAACCACTCACAACAACAAATTATGCAACAAACTCAAATGCTGAGAATTGATTTTAAGCAAGTAAAATCCAATCTACAATCTTATTTCAGCATTGAAGCTCTAACCCTGATGGGATGTTTGATGGCTTCAAAGAACGTAAGACGAGATGTCTCCCGAATCAGAGACGGTTTGCCAAGTCGGTTTTCAATATATCTGGCGGCAACACCAGTTCCAAACTTGGCTGAATAGATTCCGACAGCAAGAAGAGTGACGCCTGTCACCTGCGGTAAGCACAAGACAACAGCACAGCTCAGACAATGGCATCAGATTTCAATCATATTCCAGTAAATGAAAAAAACATTAAACACGTTAGATACATCAATCACAGAATACTGGTAATGCTTGCATAAACGAGCAGCATGAATGTATGAACCATATGCAATGAAGCTATAAGCCACATAATAAGAGAAGACCATTTGCCTCTATTCTACAGCTCAAATGTCACAAACTACTACTGTGAACTGGGTTGTGAATAAGTACAAAATCCTCTAATTCTCTTTGGTGTGGGATTCTCCATCTTACCAAAGAATTTCCAGCAAACAAAACTTAATACCCGGCAGTCTAAATGATAAAACTGCCTGTGGCTGTGAGCACTACAGGCTCATTGTCACTTTGTTCTGTCGTAATGAATGACATAAATACACCCAAAACCAATCTGAAATTTGGTGAGGCAACATTCACTGAATGAGGATCAAAGATTTGGAAAAGTCTTCCCACTGACTTACAACACTCAACTGACACCAACCAATTCAAACAATTCTGTTTAAACGGGCAAATGTAAATCTTGTTTACTTTAGCTTTGTCTCTCTTAAATATTTCCTCAATTCTATCTTTAATTACCTTTTGGTCTCCTTTTAAGTGGCATAATTAAGAAACTGTAATAATAATAATAATAATAATAATAATAATAATAATAATAATAATAATAGACAGTCAGTCCTTCCCAACTCGTAGAGTGCTGATCTCCTTTGCCGTGGCTTGTAAGCCAGGTGTGCAATACCATGGATGCAGGGTCAGTGTATTGCACAGCATTGCCACTGTTACTCATTTGTCACTGCCCTCTAGTGAGTGAAAGCCTGAGTCAACCATAGGGCTCCTATGGGTATCATGTCCTTTGTATCCCCACACCAAAGCTGTTACCGCTCTGCTATCTTCCTGCCAATAATAACAGCAACAATAATAATAACAATGATAATGACTTGCTGATAAGACCCAAGTAAAATGTCTAAAGATTTGCAGAATGGACGCACCGCAGCCATGACTTTGTCCCAGTCAGATATGAAAGTCTGGAGTCCTGCCCCAAGAACACTTCCTGCCGTCCTGCAAAAATGTCCATTTGATAAGACACAGCATTAACCAACTCACTGCTGAAGCAAACAGACATTGGAACGAAACAGCACAGATGTTGCATAAGAGAAAAAATGTACAAAAAGAGTTTTCACAGATCCAGTGTAAGTGTTGACACACTGCAAAGCCACTTCAAGCCAGGTGTACACACCATGTAGATTAAAGTGATGGAAATGAACCATAGACTAATAAACTAGATCATCAACATTTCAATGATACCAAGTACCGACATTAGCCCACTTAACTTACAAAGATCAATTTACCGGTATCTGTAAATTGTAAACATATTAATTACCTAAAGTTAATAAAAATTCACTAAAATCA
This sequence comes from Metaphire vulgaris, assembly GCA_018105865.1. Taxonomy (NCBI): domain Eukaryota; kingdom Metazoa; phylum Annelida; class Clitellata; order Crassiclitellata; family Megascolecidae; genus Metaphire; species Metaphire vulgaris. The sequence goes on along the minus strand of CM030867.1, from coordinate 12,746,258 downwards.
GCTTTAAAATAAACATGCTCAAGTGTAAGAACCAAAGAAATAACCAACTGAATTGATTCCAAAATAGTTTTGCGCTGCTCGGCTGCTCGTACTCTGATCTGTTCCAAGTGTATGTCCTTATTTTCTCGTTCACTTTTCGCACGTGCTTTCATCTCTGCCTCCAATTTCAGCATTTCATTCTTATGCCTGAGTTCAGCTTCATGCTCAATTGTTTCTACATAAACCAATCACTTTGTGACAGATCAACAGCCACAGGACAAAAACTATTAAATGGTAAAATTCTCAAGCAATATTAATACACCTGCTAATGTCAATAACATGATCATTAGCTATAAATTCATTGGTTTCATTGCATATTACATCAAAAGACTGGAGGATATATGCAGACAACACGTAAATGTAAGCCTACTTCTTCGCATTGCTTCCTGCTTGGCAACTGATTCTTCTTGTTTTTTGAGGTTTTCCTCTTGAACTCTTGTCTATGAAAATGTAGGAATTAATTACTTTTCCAGAATTTTGAAAAATTGAGTTAACACAGAAAAATATTACAGTCCATAATTCTAAAGGCAAATAAAATTTCACCAGAATGTTACAGATGATAAAAGAGTACAACTGATGTTTGCCTGTTGCAAGAGTTGATCATCGTAGCGCTTGCGAGCGAGTTTGTCCTGATATTCGGCTCTCTGTTGATGTTGCCGCGTTTCTTCGCTCATCATCTTTCGCTTTTCTTCTGAAGCAACTCGAATCTGCTCCATTTTGTACTTTTCCAGGTCTGTTTCATATCCCTGCCACAAAAACAATTCACAGAATAATCATTCCCCATTGGTTAAAATGAGGTAAAAATACACTAACAATAAACTCATATGCACAATAATATGAAGACAATCAAGTGCCTGTTGTTATTAAGAAAATGTTGCACTGGTCATAACAAACCTTTATCACTTTCTGTGTCTCCAACTGCTTCGTAATCTCTTGTTGTTTGGTTAGGTCAAGAGCATCTTTAGCATAAACTAATTGTAAACACAAGCATTGATATTTCAAATATAAAAGCATCAATGAAGATGAAGACAACAATAGCAACAATAATGCACTTCAGTAACAACAATTCTAATTCTCAAAGATATCAGTAGAAGATGCTTCAACCCCATTTGAACACAGATGAGGTCAGTGCCATAGAAACCAATCAGATTGGGAAACAGTGAAAACAAATATGGATGACAAACTAAAAGGGAAGGAACTTTTAGATTTCATGATTCATCATCATCATCATCATCATCATCATCATCATCATCATCATCATCATCATCATCATAAGCGAGCGGCCAGCAGGGGCCGTTGCGTCACTCCATGACCATGACCCTGCCGAATGGCACGTCGCCAGAGAGTTGATGGAATCTCGCTGGTCTGGGAACGGATATGGTCGATCCATCTTTTCCTGGGACGACCAGGACAGTGCTTCCACGATCGGTCAGGTGGACGACCGATGGATAGGTTGACATGGCAGTGGAAGGTTTGATGAGCAGGAACTGTCTCTACAAGATGGGCTGCATGACCGAAAATGGCAAGGCAGTGCCTACTTATCAGTTCATTGAGTGATGATAATCCAGTCTGTGAGGATATCTCCGCATTGGTGATGAAGTCGTACCAGCGTACTCCAAGGATCTGGCGTTGGCACCTCATATGGAAGGCTTCCAACTTTCTTAGTTCCAAGGCGAGTAAGGTCCAGGTGTTGGCCGCGTAAAGTAGAACGTACAGAACAAGTGTCTGGTACAGACGGAGCTTGATGGTAAGAGAGAGACGTTTGTCCTGCCAGATATTATGCAGGGAGAACATGGCTGTAGAGGCTAGGGTGATACGTTTGGCCAGATCTTGATGACAGTGTCCATTGGAGGACTGCACGCTACCAAGGTAGGTGAAACAGTCTACTGACTCAACACACTCCCCATCAACCACGATAGAGGGGGGCTGTGATCCACATCCTAAGTTCTGAAGCTTGGTTTTAGTCCAGGAAACCTTCATACCGAGAGGAGCAGAAGCATGGCTGAAACTAGACAGGCATTCAGAGGCATTGGTAGCAGAAGGTAGAAACAGAGTTGTATCGTCTGCGTAGACCAGGTCTGTGAAGCAGTGTGGTCCGACGCTAATGCCATGATTCACAGATATGTGATCTAAGATCCAGTCGATGGCAATGCAGAAGAGGATTGGTGCGAGTATACAGCCTTGTCTCACACCAGATGCAGTTGAGAATCGAGCAGAGAGATTTTGACCGACCCGGATGCTAGCTCCCGTATTCTGGTGCAAATCTTCTATCAGACGAAGCAAAATATCTGGAATTCCTTTGGCGTGCAGTGCTTTCCATAAAGCGGTCCAATCCACCAAATCGAATGCAGCCTTAATGTCCAGATAGGCTACATTCAGAGGGCAGTTGAACTCCCGGTGTAACACGGAAAGGAGTCTTAACGCTAGAATGGCATCTATGGTGGATCTGCCAGGGGTAAATCCAGATTGTTGTGGTCTACGCGTCTTAAGAAGTAATGGCTGTATCCGCCAACTTATGTGTGGTCAACTCTAAACAGCCCTCAAAACTGAAGGTCTGAAAGATCTAATAGTTCAACTGCTTAGCCAAACAAAGAATAAAGACAAGAGATTAATATTCCAATTAATAATTATGCACTTCTATAGCACCAGTTCTAATACCCAAGGTATCAATCGATGGTACTTCAAAATCAATTCCAATGATACATTCAGTGACTTTAGACAGAAGCCCTGCCATGTAACGCACTTCTCACTACCACTCCTGTAGGGCAGCCTTAGGTAAATTATAGATTGCAAGACTTAAAGTTCAATTTCATTCAGCATATAATATTTGATTCAATATCCTGATGTGTGCCTCTCTTAGTTAAGTGTCAGTTCTCAAACAGGGAGATGATCCATCTGTCTGCAGATCAGACCCTAGGTAGTCAGAGATTCTATTTTTAGGCAGTAACATGCACAGAGTTAAAGTTAAAATGGTCTGTGTAATATATAAAGGTTTGATGTGCTCTGGTATGTTAGCTGCGACAGACAGTGAAGCTGTAGTAACTGTCGACCAAGAAGGGCCGTTATAATAAATACCTGACAAAGCAGCCGCACACAATTATCAAAACACGCACAACAATTTGATCACATAAACACAGGGCAGGACAGAAAGAGATTGACGATGAGAAACAGCGCTGGAGAAAAAGCTAATTTGTAGGAGTTACAGTAATCTAGACAAGTAAATCTGAATTTTTTCTAAGGCGACTGTCTTGCATCATAGTCAGGCCTCATTACGCCGATCAGAGAACAATCGTTTCAGACAGGGATAAAAAAACAGCAGCTCACCAGATTTTTCGAGGTCCTTGGCCGCCTTCGCCGCCCTCTCAAGGGCCGCGGAGTCAAAGCGGTAGGCTTCCATGCCGTGCCCTTGACTGTCCTTTTTGGGGTCCTTGTCATCGGAGCCCCCATCTGGGGGCGGCGGCGGAAGACCGAGCTGGGAGAAGTCAGGGGGCGTCGGTTGACCTTTATTAAGTCCAAATAACCACGACATACCGCAGGATACTGAGTGGAATGAGTACCGGAGAATAAACGAAGCATCAGAGGCAGATGAACAACAGCCCTACGCTTCACGTGTCTTCTGTACCGGAAGTACAACTAACCAACGCCATAGATATCGACGCCATAGATATCTCACAAGCACTTCACAGTAGTACAGACCATAGCACTATACAGTCCATTGGCGTCTATTAATAGCTATATAATATATATAGACGTCAATGGCACAGTGCCACAGTCCCATCGATGGCTATTAATATCACAATAATATTCACAACGTCAATGTAAAGTCCAGAAAAGGCATAGATTTATTATTATTATTATTATTATTATTATTATTATTATTATTATTATTATTATTATTATTATTATTATTATTATTATTATTATTATTATTATTATTATTATTATTATTATTATTATACTGTACATCATAATCCTTATATACTAAATATTGATATTATAGTCTATGAAAAAAGGGCCTAATGAATATTCATAGCGCCTCGTCTAACCTTAAGTTCTTAACCTTTAACCAGTCCTTTTAGTCCAGCGGTTCTCAGGTCCCTTTGCTGCACGGCCCACATTTTAATTTTAATTTTTGCTGTCCATCTGTTAAATTAAACAGTGGTGTTATATAGTACAGACCAAGTATGAAAAAAGGTGATGGCCTTTTTGCTTGTCAGACTTTTCAGGACGTTAAAATTTAAAAAAGCACAAAAATTGTCTTCGAGACGGCAACCCACTTAAATTGCACTGTAGAAATCATTGTTTAAAACAAATTTCTGAAATGTCCTACACACTGAGCGTCGAGCGACCGACTCAGTGTTTAACAGTGTGAACGATCCCTTGAGCAGCTCCTCTTTCTTGATTATGGAGCGATCCCTTTGTTGTTGGTAGAAATTTTTAATTTTAAGACTAAATGAATTTAATAAAGTTTATTTTTGAGGCGCTTATTTGAAGCAATTTTGTCTAATTGTGTCTCATATTTAACGGCGAACGATTGAAAGTCAGTTTCTTTCGTCGAAACGTTATTTGAATTAGTTGACCTAGCAGTGCACTGCTGAATTTACGTAGCGCCTTTCGATTAGCTAAGACAATGAACCTGCTTCGCTGCCTTCAGAATTTCCGCCTGTCACAAAGTTCTCCAAACATTTCTTCCTCATTCTTGATCCAAAATGCCATATTTGTGTTCTTATGGTCTCCGTCAATTCCCTCGATGTGTTTGTCGTCTCCAGAATTTCTTCATTTATCTTAATCTATTCGTGCGCTGCTTTCAGCACAATTCAGTTAGGAACAGCATTTAAACAGTTTCCAATTTATTCCTCATTTATTTGGAGACTGTCCAAGTCTCTGTATGTAATAATCATTACCAGCCAAATTCAAGTACTTTCATACTAGAGGTTTGAATGGTTAATACGAAGATTTTGTGTTTTTCACCAAATGTGACTGGCCATAACTTTTACAGAGTGATATCGTTCACCAGGTATTTATCTAAGTTGTTGCTGAGCTGTGTTTAATTATTTTGTGATTTTCAGGAGTTTCATGTGTTGTGCTGTGGCCAGTGATCCTGTTGAGTTGTCTTGAAAATGCCGCAGTTTGATTCTCCTCATTTGCTGAAGACTTACAGCAGAAGAAAGCAAATTGTTATTCCATCTACCAAAGTGTTTGATGATGTTGTAAGACGTGATCATCCTTCGTTAATTGCATTTGATTGCACTAAGCAGATGCATTTAGAATTCAATGTTGAAAAAAGAAAGAGAAGATTTGAAGGCGAGTGCAGTGACTCCAAGAATGAGTCAACTCCTTTTCTGTTCGGAGATGGCCTCTCTGAAAGGACCCAACAAGATGATAAGAAAGTCTGTTCAGATGACAAGACACAGCAGAACCATGGCAGCAGAGGCTCAATTCAGAATTCATCATTTGATTTGAGAAGAAGAGCATACATTTCACTAAATACATTCTCATCAAAAGACCTTTTTGTTGATGAAGGTTCTGACATTGCTTTGCAGGATGAAGCGCCTCAAGTTCATCCTGAGGCATTTGTTGATAAAGTGAAATCGTTGAATTGCAAGAAATTGAAAATGCAACTTATTGAGAATAGCAGTTGTCTTCAGGACGACACAGACTCTACTTTGAAAGCATTGAAATCAGCATCAAGAGATAAACTGGCAGGAAAGAAAACCTCCGAGAAAACAAACTCCTTGGCTTTTTCAAAGCAAGCTGGAATTAGACCCAAACGTCTTCAAAAAGTCGATTCAAGACATTTCACTGAGGGTGCAGTGCTAAATTGCAAGGCTGTTGAATCTTTGAACCATTCCAAGTATAACTCTGTGGAGCACTTAGACACTTCTTACTTGTCATTTAAAGAAGCTGCTTGTCATGATGGAAACTCAAGAAAGCGAAAAATTACTTTGGACGAACATGGTCAGTTATTGAATTCTACGTTTACTGGAAATTCTGATGCTGAAAGAAATACAGCAGAAGATGCTGATGAAGTTGAACGTGCTTGGAGCATCAAAAAGAATTCTTGCACAGTCACAAAAATTTCACCTCTTAAAAATGTTTCAGTGCTGGAGTCGATTGATTCAGTTGCATTGGATGCTAAAGCAAAAACATTTGTTGATAAATTCACTCAAATGTTTGGAACGAAATTGCCATTTACTTCAAAATCCTCATCAAAGACAGCATTGCACACCTCAGCATCTCTTGAGGTCTCAGAAGATTCTCGCATTTTGCTTCCTGTTTCAAAAACTCGACAATTTGCATCAACTGACTCCGCTGTCTTGTTAGATTCTAAAATGCTTCTGCAATTCAATCAGAATAATTTTGCAAGCTTCAATCTATCTCCACGTTTTGAAGATTGTAATGACACTACGTCTTTAGTTGATGAGGTGACTTCATGTTCAGTTGATGAAGAAGCTGGAGAATCACTTCGAATCAGTAGACTCTTTGATGGCAAAGCATCAGGCATTGACATGCCAGTGGCTTCAAAGGACAAAGCTAATACTAATGCAATCCTTTCACAAGAAAGCGTTAAAGCAGATGAAGACACGGATGATGACTGCTCTGTTCTGCTCTTGTCTCCGCTGCCCACGAGTCCAGTTGAAGGACCAGCATTCAACTTATTGACTGAAAAGCTGCAGAGAAGAAATGATTTATCTGACATTAGTTCAGGACATTCTTATGACAATCATCCAATCCATGAAAGTCCAAAAGACAAAGATGCTGAATGTTCAACGACCAAGGGCTCCAGCAATAGACGGAACAAGTCCGAATCGAAGAAGAGACATACAGTCGATGATGATGATGATAATGATGATGATGATGATGAAGGCTTTGAGGAATTAGACAAAGCCTCATCACAGACTAAATGTGTTGCTGAGAATACATTGAATGAAAAATTTCAGGTGTTTAGTGAGCCAAGTGTTGTTTTAAAATCTAAATTTTTGAAGAGTGCATGTTCCACACTCAGCTTCAGGTCTCGATCAAGTCAACAGAGAATTGCAGAAGATTCTTTGAAGAATGATCTGTCAAGTGTCTCAGAGCAACAGGTAAAGACTGAAATAAATCTTAAGCCACCAAGTGATTCAAAGATAACTCTAGAATGTGGCGTGAAGCCAGAAAACAATGATTTAGGAAATTGTGGAAAGAATATTTGCAAAGATGAGAGCAGCCGTAGAAGTGATCAGAAGGAAATTTCCAGTGACGTCCTCGATGAGCAACTGTTAGGCAGTGGAGAAAACAAGTGTGAATGGAGCGTTCCAAAATACTGTAGCAGACCCTCTGCTTCTGTTGATGTTGAGTCTGAGCACAGCTTTCAGCTCTGTAACAGGCCTTATGTTGCTAAGGAACAGAGTTCTAATGACTCTAAAACCATTGATAATAATGTCTGCAAGCGCATCAGAAGTAGATCAGGTGTTGAAATGGTTAAGAGTGTGAGTACGAATAACTCTTACAAAAAGGCAGGAGAAAAAACAGAGAAGTTTAAAGAAGAAGAGAAACATATTTCTAAATGCAATGAAGTCAAAGGAAAGAGGTCAGACGGGAAACAATACAAGCGTGAAGAAGTTAAGAATTCTCCTAAGCTAATACTGAATGCTTCAAGCAAGTCAGAGACTGACAAGGCTGTTGGTTTGAATGAAGCTGACAGTTTTGCAATCCCCAAAGAACATCTGCAGATGACTGAAGCTCCTGGCACAAGTACTAAACCGGAGTCTCGATTCCGATCGAAGACTGAAATTGCAAAGGAATTGATTGGTGAGCAGCGTTCAGCACCTGACCACTTCACAAGTCCTCAGCCTTGTTCCAATGAGCGACGACTTCTGAAAAGTGCTGATAAGGTATGTGTCTGAATACAATGACTCACCTGTACAAACTGACTCACCTGTTCAAGTAAAACAAAAGCCAAAATTACTGGATTCCTTGTAAGCGATATTAGCGATGTTCTGTAGGCAGAGTGGTTGTTGTTTTGGAGCATCAGAGGCCAAAAGCAAAGGTTCTTTGTTTCTGAATTTGACTTTTGTAGTGTAATTATTCCAACATATCTTTATTATGAGATTTCATGTATTTCGTTTTGGAGACAACCTTTATAAAGCATCTAATTCACAGTTGGAAATCCAGTCAGTCAGTAGTTTCTTAATTTTATGATCTTGCAATAGCCGATGAAATTTTCATTAAGATATTTTCATTCTCCAATACAATTATTGATTAAGATGTTGTTGACTGTTCAATTATGACATTTATGAATTATCTAATGGTATGAGTTATTACATTTATTCTTTTCTTTGATTTATCATTTTCTTCTCAAAATCTTTCTCTTCTAGACTTCTAACAAAGCAAAGGCTTTGTACAATCCTCGACAGTGGCATGGATCGGATGAAGCAGAGAGCTGCACGGAGGTAACCACGGATGTCATCAGCATTTTTGCTATTTTTGCGATTGAAGGACTGGCAGATTTCGTTCATTGCATGATTACACTGTAACTTGATTCATTTTAACCGGATTGCAATGTAGGAATCTTTGGCTATTATCACTTTTTCTGTTATAACTTAGTGTCCTTTATAATTAAATGTTGCTGTATTTTACTCATATCATACGCCTCTGAGTGTAAATATATTTTCTGCATTATAATGTATTGCAGGTATGTTGGATTTATGAAATGTGTTCGTGAAATGCCAACGTGAACATTTTGATGAATTTGTCTCTCATTACAGTTGTTTTATTATTTAGGATTTGTTACTTTTTGGTGTTTTATTATTATTATATTTCAACCACTTTTGTATTTAATTAGCAACACATTGAAGGTAGAACAACCAATGAATAGCAATTATAGAAATAGACTCTTAGCTGAATTCGCTTAGCGTAACTATTAGGAAATCAGATGGATTTCAATTTCTGTAGTCCTTTGACTTATGATGAGGCACTTGTTATCCACCCATGGCACTGTGCTGACCTGCTGATGTCAGTGACCACGTGACTCCCTTATTAAAATTTCTTCAATTGCCAATTCCGGGGCTTGAGTGTGAGTTGAACAGCATATGCCACCAAGCCACTCTAGTGCCTACAGTCAAAAAGGTTCTCTCAGTAACTTGTAACTGTAAAATTACGAGCTAAGCTTTTATCTTTATCTGACAGATGTCTACAAAGCCTAGAAAGACTTGTCTGACGAAGGCTGTTGGCATTGTCGAGTCATTCAACTTCTCGACTTCTGACTACTCGTCTCCTGTCATGACAAGAGTGTCGTCATTTCCAGGGCGACTTCAAGGCAGTGACATTGTTAAGATCCGTGTAGCAAGAGAAGACAAACCGGTATCATGTTTCCTGTTGATTGTTTGTTTTGGCTTTTTTTTTTATTGATTGTATGGAGCATGATAATTGATTTAGATTTTCATTATAGATCTGTGCTATTCAATGAAATGTTCTGGATGAGATTTATCTTTGGCAATGAAAGTATGTTCACAGATGTTGATTAGGCAGTTTGTTGATCTCTCTGAGCAGTTGTTTACTGTGGTACACAATGTCAAAGAGGCTCATGAATGCCAGGAGTACGGAGAGACGCAGGAATTTCACGATGATGTGGATTACATTCTGGATGGCCTGCAGTCCAGTCAGCCGCTTGCCACCCGTTGCCTTAGGTGTGTGTCTTGTGGTTTTTTCATCTAATAGATTCTATTTTATATCCTACAGCTGTGTTAATAAATGCATTTTTATGGATCTGTAAGGCTCTTTAATTAATTTTTAAAACTATATTTTGAATTTATTTCAAAATTATGATATCCTTTTTTGTTGTTGGTTCTTGAGGTCAGTTGAGGTAAATGTCTGGTTTTCTTCATAAATTTTTATTTATGAGCTTTTCAATGACTAAAGCCTCAGAACCCATTTGCAATGCACTGTTCTTGTTCAGGATCTTGAATGTTTTGTCCAGCACTTTGAGCCTTGCGTCAAAATGCCTCGGCCCTGCATTTCGAATGCACCTTCGTGCCCACGGAATTATTCCAAAGATTTTCGAAGCACTTCACGACACGTCTGACTCTATGGTAAATTAATTCTTTACCCTGAAACACAAACTCACAATCAGATTACCTCTTTTTGATTTTGTTAATTCTGATTTTAATTCAGCAATAGATGTGTTATGGTGCTATGTAGGTATTTTACTTTTGTTATTATTACAATATATGCATATCATATTATGGAGATTTACCAATTATCTATGCATAAATAGCTAACAAATGACTTCCTAATGCCGGACACAGAATGTAATCTGTGGCAAGATTTTTGTTAGTAAGTTCTAAGGAGATGATGATAACAGGGATGAAGACAACAGTGGTGTCAGTAGTTTTGTTCTTTTTGGTATTCTCCTTAGCCGTTGTCACTGTGTCTGTCAGCCTTGTTGTTTATGATGTCATGTGACCGCCTAACTATTGAGCTTGATGACGTCAGTTTGAAACTGGTTCTCTCTTTGCTTGACGTTAATTCTGAGAGCAATGATGTTGTTGGTGGCTGTGAGAATTCTGATCGCACGCGCATGAAGGTCCTTGAGCTTTGTCGAGCTGCCGTGAATTCGGGCAGAATTTCTTTCCTGGATCTCAGATTGCAGGACATGACAGTATGTGACAACTCCAACGGTCTTTCCAATGTTAATTTGAAACATGAATTGCTTCAATTGGAAGCTTCAGAATTTGAAAGCTTACATATTTTCAAAATAATAATAACACATAATACATGGTGATGGGGTTCTACTGTAGTATGGGGGAGGCTGAATATAATATAAGTTAATGTAGCATTTCATTTACTTCCATTTAAGTGATCGATGAACAGAAAGAATTAAAATTGTTTGATATAAAATATTATAATTTACGTTATGTCCTCAAATCTCTACTGGTGCACAATAGTAACAAATTGTTACTATTGTGCACTTATTGGATTCAGTCTGTGAACACTTTATAATGAATGATTGGGTAACTTCTTGTGTTCCTGTGCTAGGTTCTAAACCCTTAGTCCTCTGATTACCGGGTACATGGCATGACCTGTTGTTGTACCACTGGGAAAGTGATTCTTCTCTTCTGTCTGTGCATTGCCTTTGGTCTGTTGTTGACCCATCAGTGGTTTGGAGAAAGATGGTTTTGAAACTCATCTTGGCTGTGCAATTATAATTGTGACATGCTTTTCAGTTTTTCTTTGTATGTATTTGTAGACAAAGTTTCTTGGCATAGAAGTGTTGCTGAGTTTAGCTTCAAAGTTGACAGTCGATTGGTTTAAAAGGTCGTTGAGGACTGATGGAGGCCTGAGACACATCTTAGATGCTGGTATTTGGAAGCCACTTTAGTTTTCTTCTTTTAAAATCAGTTTTAAAATTGTCTGAAAGGTTTTTAGGTTAAGAGGATTCAATGATTTGGCTAAAAGTCATTGGCACATGCAGTTTAATGTGTTAAAATATGCATAAAATGATGTAATGTGTGTGATTTGCTTAAGTCAGTTGAGATGAAAGATATTGTTGATTGTAGAAGAGGCATTTATCTTTGACTTGAATGTCATTTGCCATTAAGGAAAATTGTATAAACTTGTTGACACTGGCAGATAATTATTTTGGATTGAAGTTGAATTATAACTTTTATGAATATATTATTTATATTACTTACCGATATTTTATTACTGGTAGATTATAACTAATGACTGTTTGCTAATTTACGGGTAGTTGTTATATAAAGCTTATTTCGTGAGGGATGTGTTGTTATGCTGTTCATATTTGCCTTTGTCTGTCTTTGTGACATTAGTTTGTCAGAGTGCTGAGGAATTTGAGAGACTTTCTGTGGAACTGAGTGATGTCCATCTGTGCTTGTGTTCTCGTGCAACAAAGTGCCTCAAAGTTTTAGACAATGTAAGCTCTTCTTGTGTTCCTCTTCTTCTTCTATTTCCTCTTTAAGAGTTTGATCCTGTTATGAATGATTTTATTAAGGAAGGCAAAACCGTTCTGCTTTTATTGCTTCATATTTTTCCATGATTTATTGAAAGTGGAAATAAAGTTTGTTACTTCTGAGAATCAATTATTTTTTTGTAATTTCAGGTGACATACTTATGTCCAGAGAATCAGTTGTTCGTTGTTGGTTATAGATCAAAGGCTTTTATGGTCGCCTGTCATCGGTAATTCATAATTCTGTGTTATCATCACTGCATCTCATTTGGTTCTGTATAATCAAAGTGAAGGCTTCAGTATAATCTGTCTGAGGAATCTATGATAATGCATTTGTGATATTTTTGACATTATTTATTAGTGATTTCTGCCAGGTAATTAGAAGAAATTAAATCTGTAAATTTCATTGACTTTTCAGCAGCTTTGAAGGCCATTCATGTTTTATAATCTTTATGTGATTTTAAGATTTAAGACCATCTCAGTCAGTAGACTAAAAGAATTTGGGCTAATAATCGAAATGGATTCATTTGTTTTTAGGCTACTGACGTCATCCATTCAGCATTTGAAGAGACTTGGACGACGGAAGAGCGCTGCCAATGAGATGATCGACAGAGACAGTCGTTGTCTGATGATGTCGTCTGTTGTGCTGTCAATTCTCAGAGTCTTGCTGAACGTTACGCATGAAAATGGTTTATTATTTAAACTATTGTAAAGCTTTCTTTGCTTGCATCACAGATGCTTTTATTCGATTTGAAGCTGCTTAGTGACTGATCACTTACTTACTTACCCTGACTTTATTTGGTGATGTTCCAGAGGACGGCTGTCGTGCGGTTGGTCAGAGCAAGGGACTGGTGTTGACCGTGCTGACCGCAGTTGTTCACGCATCGGACATTGCTTCACCCTGTCAGCAATTTGATCTTAGCATTCTCGTTAGTTCAGTTCTGGAATTATTTGGTGCCATTTGTTGTTATTCATTCTGGACTTTTTTTTAGCAGCCTGCTTTTATTTAGAAATCCCTGGTGATTACTTTTTTAGTTTATCAGGAATTATTTTCATGGTCAAACCTTCTGTAAGTCAGCAAGTTAGTTTTCAATTATTTATTCATGGACTGGGAAACTGAGTGTATTAGACTGATGGAGTGGTCAGCATCGACTCTAGAGTGACCATTTTATTTGGACCAACTGAGATGCTGTTGGTTTATTTGGACCTTCAGTTGTCTTGGACATTCTTTCTTTTATACTGAATTCTGTGTTTATATGGTTAACTGTGTTCATCGTAATGATCTGTATGTAATTTGAATAGTATTGAGTTGTGTGAATAAATTGTTTAATCTGTGATTTTCTTCTTCTCAGGGATTAAGTCTTCTGCTGAATTTGACTGAAAATTGTGAATCAAATCGTGAGATTCTGTATAAGTTGAGAGTAGAGACGCCTCCTGATGTCGCTGCTCAAGAGAAAGTTACGGCTCTCGAGTCCCTCGGCATCGTAGGCTTCAGACCTTTGCATTGTTTAGAATTTCTTTATGATCTGCAGTTGATTTTTTGCTGTTTCATAGCAAACTGGATTTTGATTGGCCGAGTATTAAAATGAATTAATGCTGAGAAGTTAAGAGATTAGACTGAGTTAAATTGTGTCGGATCTTGTTCAATAAGCTAAAGATGCATAAGCAGCAGACTAATGAATGTACTGGTATAATAGGGTATTGTGTATTATGTTGCACTTGATATGTCTTACCTTTCAGTAGAGTGCTTTAGTGGACTTGAGTGTCTGTAGGATGACAGTAATTGAGTTTTTTCATGATTTAAGTTCTTAAACTTTATCTCCTCAAGAAACAATCTTCACTTTCTTCCTTCTAATTAACTCTCCAAAATGTTGTCATCTTCTCAATTGAAACAATTGCTTCCCTGAAAGTGAGCTCGTGGCTTCAAAGTGAGTCTTTGAACCCTTAGAACTAAAACTTAATGTGAATAAAATTGTTTTTCTGCTTTGTTCAAGAGCTTCTGAGATCTTCTGTATTTTTTCTTGGGTTTTATGAACAAAACAGAAGAAATTCAGTGGAAGACATTTTGATGTTTAGTTGTTTAGCCAAAGGTACAGTGCAGCTCGTTTGATTGAAGAAGTGCATGATGCCAAGTTAGAGGCATCTGAGAAGAGGCAGCAGCAGCAGCAGCAGCAGCTGTTTGATGGTGGTTCTGCCAGTGATGAGTATTCTTGTGGTGCAACTGGTGATGTGACTGGTCATTGGGTTGAGTGTGAGTCCGGTCTGCAGTGGATTGACTTGGCTCCCTCTACGTTCAGACCTCCTTCTGTCAGCTCTGATGAGAGTGCGCTTTCATCTCAAGATGATGCAGACAACTACACCAGAGGTTGGTTTCATCTCAATCGAATGCTGTTGAGATAAGGATTGCATGAAGAGATAATGCAGTCAGACGAACACTTGAACTGACGGTGACGACAAGCGATTATTAGCTGAATTTTTGTGAGGAAATGTTTGAGAGGAAAAGTGATCTTGAGAAATTCTGGCTGTGTTTATTTGCGGTCCCCTTCAGAACCTGGCCTTGGCCTTTATGCAGGATGGCTGAAGACAGTGGAAACATTATCAAATATAAATATGACAACTCTGCAATTGTATAAAGACTGGTAGCAGTAATTGAATTGCTTTTAAGTTTAATCTGATTGCTGAGTTTGAAGAGCATTTTCATCTTCTTCTTCCAGGTTCTAAATGTTTTCATTTTTTACCCTGTTGTTACTTTAGTATGCAAATGGTTTTCATTGGCACTGTGTTATCGAGTCATTTAATTGTCATTTAGATTTGCACACGGCTGGAAGACACATGGAGGATAGCATTGTTGCAGCGTACATTGCTTTAGTAATTGGAAGCATTGTTCAAGAAGAAAAGGTCAGTTTTCCCTTCTTTTACCTTGCCCTCATCTAATCTAATCTGAATTTTATAAAGATGTTTTAGCACAAGCAGATTAGATCTAGGTGGAGACGAAGCTTTCTCTCTGCATAATATGTCGTAGTTGACGTTGCTCTGGTCTAAAGTCTTTGTTGTCATCCACATCAACATTCTTCAGACTGATTTCTTCTTAGGGTTAGACGAGACCGTGGTTTTGATCATGGCAAATGAGAGGCAGCTGTTGAGGAGTGACTGAATTATCATTTATAAGTTGTAATTTTTGTAGCGCTTGGCAGAGGGATTTCGACAGCGTCTTCCTCAGTTCAGTTTCATTCCTTTGGTCCGGATGCTTCGCAAATTCCTCGGTTTCATGAACTTTGCTGTAAGACAAAATTACTGACACAATACATGTTGTCTCAGTTTTGATTTTAAATATTCTTACTAAAATGACTTGGAAAAAGTCTTTTAAAAATCTGAAGTGACAGCACTCGTGTATTCATTGGATGGTAAACTGTGTAATTAATTTGGTTTGTTAGAGAGGTAAATTATGCATGTGACTAATCGTTCATGAAGTAGAAATTGGATGAACCACACTGGATTATATCCTTAATGTTGTATCATTTTAATCCCATCAGACATGCTCACTGCCATTCTTTGTGTTGTCACCGTCAGAGCATTGTTTTGGATAGAGAGCAGTTTGACTGAATGCTGTTTGTTTACATGCGTTTATGTTAAAATTGGTTTTATGCTTTGTTTTTGAAGACAGTGTTTGATTTTCTCTTTACTCAGAATGTTAGCAATGCAAACGGCTGTGGCTTCCTTTCATCACATCCTCGAAATCCTTGAGTCTTTGTGAAGCCAACTGTCGTCATTTTTCAGAATCGAATTACTACTACTTGGAGTTCAAAGACAGTTTCAGTTTGAGACTTTTGCTGTATTCTGTGTTAATCCTCTGATTGTAAGTAATTAATTCTGTTACTGCTCGAGAGAAAGGTGCAATTGAATTCACTTTTAGAAATAGTTAATCACATCAGAGGAGCATTTGTTGAAATATTGTATTTGACTATTCTTTGGAAGAATTCACTGAATTTGAGGAGGTGTTCTAAGTTATTTCAAGCTGGATGGATGAAATTGTAAATACTTGTTTTTTTTATTTACTTACTTACTTACTGGGTTGTGTCTCTTCACGTTTTTCATTCGTGTGAAGGACTTTTTCTGTCTAGTTTTGGTTTTTTGAAACATTAAATTATTTTAAGATGAATTGGATTTTTTAGCTGCTTGTGACTGAATTTGTGCTTAGTCAAACAATTTGCAGGACACTTCAGAACTATTAAGAGAGATCATATTGTTCGCTGATTTAGTTAATACTCTGTAGTGCATGGTGTGATGTTTGTAATTCCCTAAGGACTGTTCCAGTTGGCATTATGCCACCCGGGCTATGAGTGATGCAGTCCTCACCAACAAGGAGTGGGCAACTTGTCCATTGTCACTATGCAAGAGTGGATGCAGTCGATTAAGACCTGTGACTCTCTTCTGATGCGTGGCTTCACCCTTTGCCTCTTCTCCACCATTTGCTTTGGAATTTCCATCTTCTTTCTTCTGGAATGTGTTTTTAAAATCTTCATTGATATTTCGTAGTCTTTGCAGCCGATATGACTGATTCTTGACCTTGTCTTGTTTTATTTGTGGCAGTTAATTAATTATCAAAGGCAGACTGAATTAGAGTTGCTATTCTTTTGTGAATCTAGCATCTGTTGGTTACATTTCTGTGCTGAAATTATTAGATATTGTGGACAGGGCATTGATTTTCTTGAATAGTTTTGGTTTTTGGATTTGTATTTATTTGTATTTTCTTCAACCAGTTTGTATAAATATTTTGTTATGGCAATTTATTTGTTTCTAGATGGTGATTGTATGAGGCACAAGCTTTGTGTAATTCTTTGCTCTTAGAGCATCTTTTGCAATCTGCTTATTTTGTGAGGAATCTCATGACAAAATGGTTTGATTTTTATGTCAATGATTAAACTTTTAATGCACATTAAGCAGATATTTTTAGAATCTATTAAAACTTTTTGAACACTAATTTGGAATATTATGAGCTACTCTTAATTACTTAATTAATTATCATCAGTTTTGATCCTTCTGCATTTGCTGTAGTAGTGCTTATAACAGTTACTGTTGATTGCAGTTGGGAGCTGTCTAGCACACTGCCTCTGTTGCCATGCAGTTGTTTCATGAGCGGTTGTCTACCGATGTCTTGCATGAAACTGTGGCTGATGACAGATTCCCTTGTCCATTTAGTGTCAGTTGCTCTCATGATGCAGCTTTTGTGATCCAAGTGACTATCAGTCCTGTTTGTTTTAACTCCTATTGTTAATGTTAACTGCATGTAATTTGACCAGTCCTTGGAATTTTACATTAACCAGATGTGACCGAATCTTAAAGGAGTTACAACAGACAGATTGGGTGACTTTTGTGATTTTGACTGATTTTTTCCTTGTTTTCAAGACACCTGAGAAAGTTCTTTCTCTAAATCTCTTTCTTGCTTTTGGAATTAACACATACAAGATAAAAAGCATTTTTTTGGCTTTTGTGTCCTGCAATCATGTTCTTAGTTTAACTGTGGGAATGGTTTATGACAGTTATTTATTTCTGGAATGTATTTTTGTTATTTGATGCACATTGTTTTGCTTTAAATAAACTTAATTTTGTTTTGTTTTTGGTCTGGTTTTTAGCTTTCATTTAAATAGAAGTCTCATAGATAAAATTCTCTTTTGTTTACAAAATTGTTAATAATATTGTTATATTTGTCAATGGACATAGATAGTAAGGAAGTGAGGCCGAGTCGAGTACACTTTGTAAATAATCATGCATTCATTTTCACATTGCAGATGAACGTTAATGTTGGAGAGAGAGCGTTTTATACTTTTAAGTTGCGGCTTCTTGAGTATCGTTGAAAACAGAAACTAAATTGTGAGGAGACTTAATCTTGGTTGAAGAGGGAATATGAGAAAATTGCCGGCAATCATCGTTATATTCGTTTTACATTAAAGACTGCTTTTTGGATTGAGAGAAAGATTCAAGAATTGCACTGCGGTTAAAAGAGCCGGCCATACAGTAGCACAGAATAGCAGCATTTGACTCTCCAGGAGTGTTGGGCAAAGGGGACTAATAATAATTCAACATCACACTTGTTAAGGGTGACTTGCACTCATGACATTGTGTCTTGCTGCCTTCTTAGAAAATCAAGTATTTCAGGGCATCATAATTACTATTGACTGGTGGACCTGTAGTTGGTGAATAATGTTATTTGAAAATATATTACAGATCAATGAACATGTGGAATCAACCTAACTATTAAAAACTGTAATAACAAACTGATTTCTCTGCGTATCTTTTTCATTTCTAACTTGTTCAAAAATAAATTTGGGAAACACAGAAAATGCTGATATTTTGGAGTATTCTCCGATATGAACCCATCCACCGTCCACCCAAGACTTTTCAGGCTCTATGAAGCTGATCTCTAGAGAGACTATTTATCAGTGGCGTAGCCAAGATTCCGGTATGGGAGGGGCACACTGAATTCTTCAGTTTAACAAAACTTGACAAGCAAAAAAGTGTCATTGTCTCCAAAACCTTAAGCTCTTATTTCGTTCATTCTCATCATCATACAGTATCAGTCTACTTATCACCTCCACTCAAGTACAGTAGCGTAGCCAGCGGGGTAATTGTTCAAACAACCCCATTTCCAAAAATATGACCAACACAATTATTCTCTACATTGACCTGGAAAGCTGATTTTTCCACAGGAGGCTGCCATAACAGAGCACAAGTTCTGTGAGAAATGCCAAATGAAGGAACAATGACAACAATTAACAAATTTCTGTGCGTTTTTTCAAAATGTCTTCATCTGCTTAAGGAAGCAACAAAACAGTCATAAAGTGTCCAAATCGTAGCATCAGTCTTATCCTTCGATTATAAAGTCACTTCCAACACTTGAGGCTCATTCGTCCTTTTCTTCTCTGTTAAAAGTCTCCTTTCGTAATTCGTAGATCTGTGAAAATACAGTTTGAAAAATTCATTTTGCTTTGGATTTTCAGTGAATGGGATTCAGAAGGCTACAGTTGTTCTGGCCAACATTAAAAACAGCAGAGGCTGCGAAAATTATGACCAGAGTCTATAAGTTTCACTTGTATGGATGAGGCAGGATCATGGGGCTCTGTGAAGACGATCTCTAAAGAGTTCCAGTTAAAAGCAAAAAGGTATTTTTCCAGTAAATTAGAATTCTTGCATCTCTCTAAATGCTCAAACAAACTCCTTGGACTACAGACAGTGATGCCACAGACACAAAACAAATATCCATGAAAATACACTTAGTATTTCATCAAGGTATAAACTCTAATCAAGGTAAAAAGAAACATTTCTATGTTACCTGGACATAAGATTCCGACAAGGTGATCATTTGTGGCAGAATGTCAACCACTTGTAAATCCTGGAGTTCGTACCATTTACCACTCCCCTTCAAAAAGTCAATGCATGAAAAGTAAACAATGGCATGACATTGGCCTCAATGCAAAGTCTCATTAGAAGAGAGTGTAGAAGTTAATTCTGATTACTACGACGACGACAAGAAGAGCACCTGAACCGATCGTGGCCTGTACCTTGTGAAGCAGACAGACACGATACGTTCCCTTCCCTGCCTCTGGACTTCCATCGTGAACTATGTTAGCGATGAGGTCATAGGTGGTATTCGGGTGATGCGCTTTGTTCTCTGGTGACAGCAGTTCTCCAAAGTCAATTCCTCTGTTAAAAATGCAGAAAAAAACACAACCAAACGTAAGAATACAGTTACTAAGATTCAATGTTGCCGTGCAATGGAGAGCAAAGGAACCGCCTGACTCACTTACTTGACTGGGAAGTTAACAATTGTTGGATTTTTCTCAAGAAGAAATCGAGTTTTGTTGAATCGCTAAAAGAACAAAGAAAAGAATTCGGCAAGACTTCTCACTTAACACAAAAGCTCATCATTAAATCGAATGAAGAGCAGATGACGTGGCTGCAGTTATGACGAATCATCACAGACTATGATCAGCATAAACGGCACTAAATGCTGGACATCCAGCTAAGTCGCATAAAGAAATATAACCACATATTTGGAGTCTAATAATAGCCACAGTTTGTTCTAAAAGTAAAATAAAGCGTATAGAAATGCATTCTTCTTTAAAATTCCTATCACGTGCAACAAATAACATACTTGACTATTATTGATGGTACATACAAGCATCTAGCATTGATGTTAAACACGAGAAGGTCATTGACCTCGCACTGACCTTGATGTAGAGAATGATGAATGGAGGGAGATGCGTGATTTCAAATCGCTTCAAGATGGAGTCCTTGTGAGTCTTGTATTCCTTTTCCGACAGTCCATTGAACTTGTTGAGAATTCCAAACAAAGGGATCTGAGGGATTATATTCTCCCGCAACTCATCAGGAAACAAAGGTGGAGGTGGAAGGTCACAGGTAAGGAACATAAATGGAATCTCTTCCATTGTCTCTGCAAATTTACCATAAATTCTGGATTAAAATGAATGCTTACGCAGTTCTCTCATATTACACCAGTCACCAATTATCAGTAACTGCAGTTGTATTGCAGCACCAAATGCAGTCTCTAAGTCAGCTAATTTTGCATTCAATGAACTCTGCAAAGTGCATTCTATTAAATGAAGGCACTGAAAATCAGTGTCATGTTAAATAAAGGAAAACACTCAAAAGGAGTGACCAAGAGGTAACAGTTCTCCTGCAGATGGGATATTGTTTCCATGTGAAATTCACACAACTAGGTTTCAATTTTTAATTCATCACTTCACCAGACAAAAGACAAAGATATAAAATCACTTCACTATTTGTTAGTCTGTAATACCACCGCTCTAATAACAACAAAGTCTCTCAGAGCAACTGTTATGCATTCGTTTAGTCATTTAATTCACGGATAATAAAACATTTCCTTAATTCAATAGTCTAGTTACCGGACATAATTTATATGAAAAGACAAATACTAAGTCCTGTTGAAATTTTATTCTTTAAATGTCAAATGCAAAGAGTTAAGATGTATTGGATTTCAAATGATATATTATTATATTGAGACAAAATGGCAAAAACCCTGATATTCTTCTCTTTCCATCACTTCCTTCTTCTGCTCTTCTTTCTAAACACAAAATGTCAACATCTAGACTCAACATCAAATCACAACATAATAAGATACTGTCCAATGGAAATGAACAGCAAATTATGAAAACTGGAGCACAGGTCAAGAGGTCATGTTTCAATTGAACCCACTCTCATCTTCAAATTTCACATTACCAAATATTACGAAAGCAGAAGTTCTTAAAAAGAAAAATCTACTAAAAATGAAAAGAGTAACTTTAAGAGAATCCAATAACCAGATCAAGAGGAAGAACTTTGCGTGAATAGACGCGCATTTTGCCACGAAAAGTTGAGCTGACGATGGTTTTGCCGACCTTCTTTCCCCCTCCAAGACACTGATGCAAGGAATTCAAGAACCAAGACAAGAACTCTACACAGTCACCTAAAGGACACATACATTAGCACAATCTCTTCAAAGATTGGGAAACAAACAGCAACCACAAAGCAATAACTGAAAGGAAAAGAAACAACTGAGTTAAACATAAACCAATACAATATCTGCCTCTTCAAAAATACCAGAATGATCGCTGATATTAAATTCTGGACATAACACAAAAGGGGAAAATCCTCATCGCAGAAAAAGCGGCTCAGAGGGTAAACGTAAGAGAGAAGACGCACTTTGTTTCGTGATTTGGAATCTTTTACGGCTGCAGAGGACGACCGCTTGGAGCATCTCATGAGGACTGACGTGAGCTTTGAAGTTGCGAGGATTCCAAAGTTTCCTCAACAATTCGCCAAATCGCTGTGTCAGCAGAAACATCTGATCACCGGGAGGACGCTTTATTCCGGCGTAATTCTCCTCTCGAAGGAAGTAGTTCCGAAACGGAGAAACATGTGACAACGCCTTCCACAAAAAAATCAAATTTAATCATTACAACAATTGCAATTGAATTTCATTCCTCTCAATTCAAACCTTCATCCATTCTAAAGAAAACCATTTATTGATTGTCATGACATTCAATTGAAGCACAGAAACCTAATCTAGACCACGCAATCCTTTAATATGACATTAAGTGGATCTGACTTTAGTCCCTCACTGCAATTACTACTAAAACCCACTACAGTGCTACACAAGATAATAATCTGGAAGCAGTATTCTAAAACATTGACAATTAGGAGACAATTAATTCAACCAATTACTCTGGCTGACAATAATACAAGAGTAAGAAAGCAAACTCCAAACACAATACGTCATAAACAAACAGTTCAAATTATGAATCAACCATTTTCCTCGTACGGTGGACAATTCAACTTCATGACCAATTGGTCAAATGGACCACGGGGTCAGAGGGTTAAACAACAGCAGATAACTCTGAACACATCATCTCCAAACACACAACTACCAGTCCTATGACTACGAATAGGCTCTGACCTGTAGCACCACATTGCAGTAGTCATTTGCCTTAATGTTGTTGAGACCAACGATACCTAAAACAGGAGAAAATGCATTTCACAACTGAAACCATCTGCCTAATTACACTCTAGGATTCTTAAGCAAAAAGAATAAGCAAAGTATCAGTCAGGAAATATATTACACTTCAGTTCAGTGTAAAAAAAGATATGGTAAAATTATACATGAACATAGGCAGAAATTTTCCAGGGGGTGCAACATTTGTTAACCTCTAAGCCAGAGGTTCCCAAAGTTTTCGCGCCACGGAACCCTTTGAATTCTTGAGCATTGTCAGCGGAACCCCACTCGTAACATGGATTGGAAAATACGAGAAAAGATATGACTGTTTTGCAAAACAATAATGTGTACATAGCAGATACATAAAGTTATTTTAGCAGAAAAATGTTTTGAAGCAAACATAATAATATAGTCACTAGCCCAAATGTTGAAACACATACAGTTTACAGTCTGGGCGTAATAATATTAAGTACCAACTATACTTATATCACCAGCTAGGAGTGTGACTTTTAGGTGTTGCCAAAAAACACAGCAAAAACGAAATTCTATTGCTACACTATCTTTATAAAATTATATTTCATCATTATTAGTTGAAGACAGATTGAATCGATAATGATTTTTTAGTTTTTGTATCCTCATCGTGGAACCCTTCTATCCATGTCACGGAACCCTGGGGTTCCGCGGAACACACTTTGGGAAACCCTGCTCTAAGCAAAGCACCACCAAAATGTCTGACAACTAAAAAGACCCCCTCCTCGTGCATGAAACTACACTACATATCTACCTATGTCAGCCTGTTCTATGATTTATTACCCCACATTTTTATAGACTTATAATTTCAAGGGGGCATAATTAAACCTCCTCCCAATGCCCAAGAACTTATGTTATGATAGCAAGTCAAATAAAGTGGCAATGGCTGTAATCAATGGAGGTCTGAATAGTCCGAGAAACTTTATCAGCAGACAGAGCAGCAACATCTGCGATGAATTGTGATAGAAGTGCCATTTCCTCAACACAGGAATATCTGACAACATTAACAAATGGCACCGAATGGCAGATGCTCCTCATTCATAACAGTCATTCACTCACCAGGCAAATAAGTTGAACCATCGTAAGCTCTTGAAAGCCTTACATGATTGTCCAGGGTGCTAATCTGCTCCACTGTGAATATTGGATTCAGAACATACTGAAATACAGTCAACCAAATAAAGATTAGTAAAGTCAGTAGGTAAGTAAGAAAGTCAAATCTCGTAAATTTATATAGCGCTCTGGGAGGTAGTACAGTATTAGCTGCTTTTTCTTATGCACTTAATCTTTCTTGAAATAGTTTTAGGTAAGGTGGGTTGTTGGCTGGGCAAAGGTCAGTGTATCCTTGAGGCGGAGAGTAGGGATGTTATAGAGCTATGGAAGAAATGACTTTTGGAATAGGAAGGTATTAAGTGTAGACCTAAAAGCTTCAGGAGATAGTGAAGGAATTAAAGGAAATGAGGATTCAGAAATTGTTGTTTGACCATGTCATAGGCTGTGGAGGGAAGCTGGAATTGAGTTCAAAAGTTCTGGTGTAGCGTATGAGAAAGTGAGTTTGCAGATTTTGAAGGATGACTAATTTAACGGGCATGAGAGTGAGATGAGATGACGATCATGTAGGTCCAGAAGGCTGAGGCATTTAAAAAGTTTTCACAGGTAGACCGGTTTTGATGAATGAAGTGAAATGTTTGTAATCATTATTATCTTGTACTGGAAGCGTTTGAATATCTTAAGCCAGTGAAGTGACTTCAGGATAGGAGAGATATGGCAGAACTTTGTTGATTTGGTCCACCTAAGTCCACTTAAGGCCAGACTAACAGCACAGCACCCCCTCCTCCTCCTGGCATCAAAAACAATACAATGCTATGATAATCATCATAACTTAAAAGCACATGTGACAAAATTGACTGCATCTATGGCCTTGAATGACCACTCAGTTACTCCACAGATGCACTGAATGGATAAGAAAAACCGACATCCACTTACTACAATGTCTTCGAGAGACTGGTCAATGATCTGGTAGTTATCAGGCAGACAGTAGAACTTCATTGTTTCCAGATTCAGGTAAACATGATGAGTCTCCTGTACACTGTGCGTGTATGCATGAGACTTGAAACCTCGACCTACAATGTCCACAAATGCAATCAAACATCTAAAATGTTTATATACGACAGCTAGTGGCAACCTGTGCTAGACGTGCCACTGGGTGCAACAAGACTACAGGCAGCACACAAAACCGGCTAAACCAGGTTTCTTACCTTGAAAATATTTACCACAGACGAGACAAGCATAGACATTGATGTGAGACAAAGAGATAGAACAGAGTTTCTCAAAGTCAAAATCCAGCAGAGACCTACAGAAACATTTTAACATAGGCATATTTCAGTTGAAATGTACAAACTAAATTGCACTTTGAAAAGTTCTCATAAACCAGATGAAACACAAATGACGCAGATGGCCACAGCTGATGTTAACAAAGTCTTAATTGGAATTAAACTTTTAAAATGATTTGATTTAAAAACAAACACAAAATATCTTTGATTTACCGATTAATAGTATCGAGGTATGGACAGTTACGACTCCGTCTATCCTCGTTAGAACTCCTCAAATCTGTACAAAAATACAGTCGCACTCACAAATTTGCAACACTATTTATCATGGCAAAAAAAATTATAA
This sequence comes from Metaphire vulgaris, assembly GCA_018105865.1. Taxonomy (NCBI): domain Eukaryota; kingdom Metazoa; phylum Annelida; class Clitellata; order Crassiclitellata; family Megascolecidae; genus Metaphire; species Metaphire vulgaris. Next base: position 12,721,062 of record CM030867.1, on the reverse strand, counting down.
CGCACGATGTAACTGCACAGCCCCAATTGGTCCAAATGAGACCAACGCAGACTCAATGCTGCATAAATGAAGTTTAAAATATCTTATTTTGTAATAACATAAGATATTGTAATAAGATGGACGATACAAAGATCTGAAGGCTTTTACTGCTATCCATTGCTTGTTTATAGTTATTTTACTTCCATGCATTATCTCCAATTAGTGAACTGCGATGGTACTGAAGCTTTTGGACGACGCATTCTCTGTCGGGAATCGTCTTAATCAAAGGTTAACACGCAGTGTCTGAGTGATATTACAGAACAAGTAGAAACAGTCTCAGGAATTTAATTTAAATAATTTTTTGACAATTTTAAAGCGCGTAAAAAACACAGAAATTTTGTCTCACCATCTTCTCGTTCGTCGTCGACGGCCGAAAATTTCCTTCTTTTTCTTCCAGAAATATTCTTTTTAACGACCGAATCAGCCATTTTCCCATAGATTTATTATAATACATATATTAAAGTCTATGCATTTTCCCACTCGTCCTCGTCCGGTCGTTCTAGCGTCAGAATCATTTAGCGCAATATTTACACAAGTGCTCTTAAGTCTTAACATTACAATCGGCTTAAGAAAGAGCAGAAAAAGTAAACATTTTAATATTAATAATTGTGGTAATAGTATATGTTATTAACAGTTGATGATTTATACTAGTTTTTAATGCATTTGCGGTGCAGTCAAATATATTTTAATATAGATTTTAAATTTTAATTCCTATAAAGTCAACATGTAGAGATTGAGACATTTAAACATCTGATACATACAATGTATCTGTGATATCTGCAAGTTATTAAGGTACATGACGTACTGTACAAGGAGGGCAGAAGAGGAGGAGGCAGGCCCAGAAAATGGGCAGACAGCATAAAATAAGATATGAAAAAACAACTGGCAATTGAAGAAGGAAGAAAACTAACATCCGACAAAAGAACTGGAAATGTCTTTTAACTAGCTATTGCCATTAATTAGTTAGCAGAAAGCATTACGATATGATAATACGGTAATCGACCAGCCGTCTCATGGGATACACTGCCCTTTGCCCGGCCGATAATCCACCTTGCCTATAGCTATTTCAAGAAAGATTAAGCAGCTTCTACTGTATTACTACAATCAAAGCGCTAGATTAATTTACGAGATTTTACTTACGTACTTACTTTATTGCCGCTTCTCTTTTTCAGTAAGTATGTAAGGGCGAAAGTAAGTAAATAAGTTAGTAAAATCTCGTGGATTCTATAGCGCTTTGAGTGGCGGAAGATGGCAAAGTGGGTTACGCGCTGAAGCGGTAGGCTGGCGGAGCGGGTTCAAGTCCTGTTAATACCCCTAGTGGCTTTTACACAGGCAGTAATAGGAGTCCTAAGCCACTTTAAATCACATCTGAAGTATTCTATGCTACATAGAGACGTGAGGTTATTTGGCTTTAAATGACAGCGTGAAAAACACCAAAAGTCGTCTTTGATTTTTCAATTATTCGGAATTGATTAGAATATTTAGACAATAGACGATGACTACAAAGACTCGATTGAACATGGAGCATGGATTTATGCAGAGCATAATTAGAAATCAATTGGACAGGTAGTAGCCACACTTCGACTGATGTCAATAAATCAATAAACTTCTATGGCGCCACTATCATAATGCCCAGGGCATCAGCCGATGGCGCACCAAATCCAAATAGAATTAGAGCCAGGTCAATCCGGAAGATCAATCAGAGCAGCGGGGGAGCAATCTAAGGGGGGTAAGCCAAGTCAAACAGGTATGTTTTAAGACCAGATCTAAAAGATGATATCTCTGAATCTACATACCCCTTCGGCCTCACCGACCCCATCAGCCTCACAGACCGTCTTCTCGGATTGGCGAATGGCGCTTGATGTACTTGACCTACTGTTAGGCTCCTCTGCCTGCTGCCAGATATATGAATTTGTTTATTAATTGTCTTATTGGGTAATGCTTATAATGTTTATTTTCATCATTTAGAGACACTTATGACAAAGAGATGAAGGCAAAAGCAGGGAAGAAAAAGGCTTCTTCTTCACTCAATGCAGGGAGAGCAAAGAAACCTGATATATATACTTATGCACCTCCACAAGCAAGATCTCATGATGTCGAACTTCAGAAGTGTAATAATTTTACTTTAATATTGTAAATCGATGATGACTGCAAGAATGATAACAGAGGACGTCATGCCACTATTTTAAACAATGCTCTAGGTTTTTTCAGTCTTCAGTTCTGTTTACATTTGCAGAGAATGGGGAGCAGTGTTGTGAAGTATTTTATTACTTGTAATATGCTGTAATTTATTATTTTTTGAGGTAATATATTACTGTAACTTATTACATTTCAGCTGAAGTAATGAATTACTTGTAATAAGTTACTTTTTATGCAGTAATTGTAATCAAAATTGTAATTACTCTCTTCTTGTTACTTTTCATCTGGCAAATTGGCAGTGTGGTATGGAAAATTTGATGCAATGTGTTTTCTAACAGGCAAATCTGGTTTTTCCAAACACCGCAATGGCAATGCTGTTATTAAATGTTAACATAAGTGACAAACTACTGTACTGCAACAGATGTTTGAATACTTTGCGTCATGGTAAACGTTAGTGTTTGTGTGATGTGGCTGGCAATTATTAACTTAGTTTCTTCAAGGAATCTGTAAAGTAATGATTTACTTTTAGAGCACTAATAGTAATTAGTAATATATCTAGTGTTGTAAAACAGATTTTTACCAGTAAAAATTCCGGTTATTTACCGGTAAAAAATCCATGTTTATTTTTTACCAAATGGATTTTTTACCAGTTAAAAATAGAATAAATCTATGAGTTGTGTGGTCCAGAGGGTTAGCACCTGCCTCTGAAATATGCAGAAATTTATAGGTATTCTAAACATTATTTCTATGTGAATGTAAGCAACAACAACATTTGCCTATAGACCTCTAGTTGTATAGTGATTTATATATCTCAATTTTTAGATAGTAACTTATTTCAATAATCAGATTATTTTTTCATAAGGCAACTAGTATTATTACCCAATACTCTTGACGTGTAACTATTCCAACACTGGTGGGGAGCAGTGAAATAATCTACACAAGCACAAGCAACTTCCCTCAGAAACTCATAACTAATATGTTTTTTTATCTAATTATCAATGTTTTTGCTTTTTTCTGTCCTAGTGCCTCCTGATTCTTACCTTTTTACATTTCAATATGAGGATGAATCTGGAAAACTATTCCATTTGGTTGTTAAGAGGGTAATCAAAGTTTTTATATGAAATGATTTTAACTGGTGCAGCTGAAATTCACAAAATAGCCACTTGTTTAGCTGTAACTTTAACATTTATTATTAATTCCACCATTTTTTGTAGCTTGACAGATTACTTCACAAATCTGACAAGTTTGCTCAATAGGACAAAACTTATTTTCATGATGGCCACTAACTTTGATGCAGTCACTGTCTCCTCCCGTGCAGGGCACGGATTCTTCTTTTAAATTCATTGTGGCACAGTCAACTGCATAGCTCCATGCTGCTTCAACTCTCAGCACATCAGTTGAGATCTATTAGAGTGGCCATTCCACTGGCTCATAAGGGGCACTGCTTGTCATCACTTGCCTTGTCTATGGAAATGCAAGACCATCTCAGCCGAACATAGAGCAATGCCAGCTTTGGAAATTTGTCCTAATGTGAGTGTTGCAGTAATTTTTCAGACCAGATAACAAAACTCTGTAGCACCTTTGCCTGAATAGTTCGAATGACTAAAGACTTACTGTTGGTTCTGCTTCTTTTGTTTGATTGATTGTGACAATAGTGGAGTTTGATTGTTGTTTTGAATTTCTTTTGTCAGGGTGATGATGGAGCCAGTTTAGCAAAGAGCTTTGGTGAACAGAGAAATTTTGACACATCTCTTGTTGATGCACTTTCCAGATTTCTTCAAGATGAGATTGACAAACACATGGCTGATAGAAACAGTTAGAGAACAGTTCAGTTGTATTGTCTTCCTCTGCTTCTCAGTTGACTTGCTTTTTGCATTTCAACTGGTTCTGTGTTCTTTTGATTGTTTTGTGAAGAGTTTGAAGTGAAATTTCGGTCATTATAAATAGACTGAGTAGGTTTGTAGCTTCTCTTTTTACAGTCAACATTTTTTAATTGCAGCAGAACATTGGCGTAGCCATGCAGAGGGGGCTACAGGAGCGCAGCCCTGTTGTATTCTGACTGGGACCGGTCATGGGATTTTCACAAAATCATTAAGAAATTTTTTTAGGGGGGAGGTAGCATGATAAAAGATAATAAATATGTGAATGTGCTAAGAACAACTCCTTGATGAGCTTTATTTGCTTGTCAGAGACATTTTCATTTTAAAATGTTGATGCCCCTCTCCTTGTCGTCGTCGTCCTCCTCCTCCTCCTCCTCCTCCTCCTCTTCTTCTATTCTGTAATCCAGGCCTTGCCATTGGTTGTAAATGATGCATAGTCTATTTTACTTTGTACAGTCAATCAAAATGTTTTTCTTTTTATTGTGAATTTCTATTATTCAATCATTTTTAAGTGTAATATTTAGTGATCTCCTCTGTTTGCATATTCTTTGTCGGAGTTTGTTGTTTGGCTTAGACTGGGAGCTATTAGCATTGGTGTCCTTCTGATTGATGCAGCATTTGGCTTTGATGTCGTCTGAAACTTAAGAACTTTTTGCTTTCTTCTCAAATGGTAGACATTCTAACTTTTTTCAGATGCAAACATTTCTCTGTCACTTATGGTCAGGTTTCAATGTCTCTTTTGTTATGATCATGATTTGCAACAATCACACGGATGATTATGATAACAGCAATGATGAATATGATGAATAAATTTCCAGTTACTGTTATTTATGTTGTTGTCGACATATGTGCATATTTGTAATGTTGATGATGACTTTGTAGATACAGTTGTTGTACCATACAACAGTACAAGCCTTGTATATGATTTTTTATCTAAAAACAAATTTTCAGCCTGTTAGAATTATGATGCAGATGGTTTATTACTGTGAAATGAATTTATTTGGTTCTGTTATTGTTTAAGCACATTTGTATTTATCTAATTCACAACATCTTGTCATGTAAATGTCAGGCAACAAAAGTGCTTGCATTCTGTGTTCTTTCAATTCTCCAGAAAGAGCACTTTGCTAAAATCTGACGTTTACATTTCTTCATAAGCGCCTGAAATATCTGTGTCTAATGAAATGAATGAAAAGGCAAACAAGATTTTGCTTTGCCCCAAAGTGCCACTGTCACATGCCACTCAGTACTTGGCCATCCGCTTGTTTCCTCTCGGAAACATTCAGAGTCTATTCATCTTAAGTAGTCTGAAAAAGATTTTGAATTCATGACAGACTGTTTTTGTGCAACATACAGTTTTAGCAGTGGAACATTAATAGGCCAGTTAATTTCTTGTCTATTCCACTTGATAAGCCTTTACTCTGCCACTCTGTCCTGCAGTTAAGTGTCTCCCACCCCTCTTCTCACAGAATAATCTCATGTCAGTTGTCTCAGTCTCTTCTGTCGATCTTAATAGAGCTCTGATGTTAGCTTCATCCCATTCCACTGTTTTGGTCTGATCAGCTGCACTTTGGTCTACTTCGCTTCCTAATTATTCCTGTTGTATTGTTGTCTGTATGGACGCCTCGTGGCTTCTCTTTGCGTCTCCAAAGAGACAAGGTTTCCGTCATTCACGCATTTCCTAGTTCTGAGCTTTTGTTTGTTGTTAGACGTTACCACTCTACAGTGTGTGTGTGTGTGTGTGTGTTCTTTAAAGACGCGTCCGTCAAAAGACGATGGCCGCCTGGCTCCTCCTTTCTCAACGGGGTGTTATCAAAAGTCTAACTGCCTTATAATAACTTAAGAGCAGAGGAGGGAAGGGGCCTGTGGCTGTGGCAGGTGCCGGCCATCTCTACTCCAGGCTGCTTCATTCGTATCGAGTGATTGGACAGCAGCAGCAGCAGCAGCAGCAGCAGGAGTCTTTTTCTCCTCTGCCTCTCCTTTTCTGAGCGAGTCTTCTTCACAGAAAGTGTCTTATTCTCTTAGGAAGACCTGTTAACGTCTTCTTCTTCTTGCGTATAGAGACCGGATGAGCGTCTCCTTCTTCTGTTGAAGACAACCGAATGGACATCTCAACGTGTTTCTTCTTCGTAGAATAAGGCAATTTTCATGGATTTTTCGACAGCAGCAGCCAATGCACCGATTGAACGGGACAAGACTTTAGGGGCAATGTCCGGTGGGGACGATGGAGGATGTGATCGGGAGACGGTTGGGGGGTCAAAGGGTCAGACAAAAGGGACGACGCTGGTTGTTGGTCAGTTGTCGAAGGTCGTGTGTCTGGTCGTGCTATTCGTTCTGTGTGTCTGTCTTTGTTGGACAATTGCTGCTCTTGAGCGAAGAATCTGTCAACTGGAGAAAGACAATGAACGCAGAGGAGACGAAGTAAGGCCTTTTATAATGGAACTGTTGTCCTTTGGATGTAGGGCCTCAGATGGGACGGAATGGGTTCTTCCAGAGCCGATTCAGTCCAAATGTTTTAAAGACTTTTGTGTGCAAATTTTCAGAATGATCCTTTGTTGAATTATATGCCTAATGTGCTTAGGGGCCTAGGAATTATGCATCTATCATCCGCCCATCTGTTTTACACTCAATACTGCACTTGTAAAATAATCTTAATTTAATCCTGCTAATGGACTAAGTGAATACAAGTTAGTCACTTTAAAAACCTCATTTTCCCAGTTACATTGTTCAACTGCCAACAGAAATTTAAAATATGGAAAACAATAATGATTGGAACCTGCTTCAAAGGTTTTTGACACTGTTTTATGTTAGCATTGACTGGAATATTTTGCCTAAATTCTGGTGTTTATTACATCGTACTCAGCAGTGTTTGCTTCTAGATTATTAATTCTAATGTGATTTTAAATATGTTGGCGGTCATTTTGTTGATTTCCTTTGACCACTGCATGTGTTCAGCTGTTAATCTGAAGATACTCAACAGCCATGGCTTTTGTTCCAGGCTAGTTGAGTGTTCAGCTGCATCATGGTACATTGACAATTAATTCATTTCAAGTTTCAATGGGTGCTGGGCAGACATAGAACTGTTAATTATACATGAAGCTGTTTTTGCTGTTGAGGGAGTTTCAGGTAAAGTTTCCTGTGACAGTTGATTCTGTAGACAGATAAATGGGTGTGTACTTTTTAGACAAACCTAATCTCACCAAATGCATACTTTTGTTATCGTGTGAAAATTTTAAAAACTTGATCCTTTGGCAGGAAGTTACTGCATAATTAATAAACGAAAAATCCAGGATATCCTCAGCATTTTTGCCCTACTGCTTTTTACTGTATAGATTCATTTAAACATTGTCATGATGATGATCTTACCTAAGCAGAAGCGTGCAATTGATAGAACTGCAGAGGGTTACAATATGATCTGTGACATTTGACTGCATTGTGTTGTGAATCAGAAGGATTCTGAGGAGGAATCTGCTTACCCATTCCTCAACTGCTCTGTGCCTTATTCTAAGAGAATTTTAAATATTATTTAGCAGAAAATTGCTTTTTTATTTAGAATATTAATTAGTGAGTTATAGTATGTTTGCAGGATTGGCACTTCGGCTGGCAGTGGGGGCCTTTGAGCAAATGGAGTGCCACTGCAGGTCTTGCCCAGCTGCCTCCTCCCTCATCAGTTGCAATGTAAAGTGAATTCATGAATTATTACACTCTCATAATACAGAAAGTATTTGAGTGAAGTTGAGTTACAGGAAAGCTAAACAACATGCAGAAATTGTCAGTTCTTAAATGAAGCAATTGTTCAATTATGTAACAGTTCTCTGGTTGCAGTAATCACAATAAGCAGACAGTATTGATATTGTTACTACAGTAAAGAATTAAAACTTGAGTAGCTAGTACTTCATTAAAATTTAAGGGAACATAGTATTTGAGACAAACTCAGTGAGCTTTTACTGCTGCAAATTTTGTTGTGAGGCTCTAATAGTTGAGCTCCTATGCAATGGAAATGACCGGCCCTAGATGGTCTCTACATGAGACCATGGTCTCTACATGAGACCATCGTATAGTGGCTAAGACCGGCTGAGAATGTCTCCTTGTAACTCTGTCACTGCCTTTGCAATGCAACTGGCAAGGGTGGCATCTAACGGTGGCATCATTGTCTCCACTTAGGATGATCGGCTTCAGTTGTGAAGTATTAATTAAGTGGAAACGATTCTAACCAAATACCTGGTGCTGTTGATTGTGACAGATGCAGTGGTGTTAACTGCTGTCAACACTTAAGTTATTTTGACTATTTTTTTATATTCTTCTTCTTCTTTCTTTCCTTCCGTCGTTCCCTATTGGGTTGGACGATGGGTCTGAATGAGTTCTTCCACTTCTTTTTTTATATTAAAATTTACAATTTGCAATTTTATATTGCAATTTACAATTGTTATGATATCCATTGGTATTTAGTTTCAGCATCATAAAGGTTTTGCTGGTATTGCTGGTGGTGTTTAATGGACAATCCTTAGCAGGTCCATTATGCTTAGAAACAAAAGTAGGTTTTGAGTTGAGGTGTGACCGCGGTCTTGTCGTTTTCACCTGACGTGGATTGATGGAATATGCTGGTAAATTGAGAAGGTGGTAGTAGCAGGAGGTAGGTGTCAGTTAGCATCATAGGCAGGCTTGGTCTAGGTCTGTTCTGTAGGATAAAAGGATTTGTGACTGGATGTTGAATGTCAGGAGTTTTGAGGAATGTGAAAGGCCTTTGAGAAATACAGAAGCATTAGGCTTTTTGACTTCTTTTGAGATGAAACAAATAAAAATATAAAAATGTGTCTCTCCAAAATGAACTCTGATGAGCCAATGCAGTTGTTTGCTTTTTGAAGCGGTTTCTGGTGTTTTTAATCTTGGAAATAATAAAAGATGGTCCGTTGTGAAGTTTTAAGTGTAAATGTTAACCGTTGGTTATAATCAGACCGGAGTCCTGCTTTTAAGGGCAACAGAGCCTGGCTGTTTGTCATTCGGTCAAAATGAGACATTTGAAAATACAGAACATTTGGTTCAAGGATTGAATAATAAAAGAGATGGGAGCTAAAAGTTTCTGGAAATAGGACATTCATGGGATACAAAATCTGCTGAAAGTTTTACATTTTTGCATTTCTGGGTCACAAGGATTTGTAGCATTTTTAACTGCATTGAGAGGCATCTGTCACTAAATTCTCTTGATGCTTCTCATGTTGATTGAGCAAAACGTTGTTAAAAATCAGTGAATGAATGAAAACCATTGTTCTTATTTTGTCAAAGGCATGATTTGTTCATTCAAATGAATATCTGATTGAATGATTTGATTATGATAATGCAGAGATTTGTTTTGAGATGCAATGTGGCCCATAGACATCGGCTGTCCCTTGGAGCCTTGAAGGTGGTCCTAGATGAAGGGAGGAGTGTCAGACGGCTGGGGTCACGTGCTTCAAGCCATGGAGCAGGGCTGGGAAATGCACTCTTCAGCATTGAAACTGAAGTTCAAAATAGGAGGATCTGTATTTAAATTCACTGTTTGCATTTGTCGGTTTCTCACAGTGTCTTAGAGGAAACAGTAAACAATTAACAAACAAGAGAGAGAGAGAGAGAGAGAGAGAGAGAGAGAGAGAGAGAGAGAGAGAGAGAGAGAGAGAGAGAGAGAGAGAGAGAGAGAGAGAGAGAGAGAGAGAGAGAGAGAGAGAGAGAGAGAGATTGGTTTGTGCCGTTAGACTTATTTAAAGTGGCTATCTTAATGGTAAAGCATTTGCAATTCCCAGTCTCTGTTAATACTTTGTAGTTTTGTAGTAAATTTCTGAACATTTCCTTAAATGTGGCATTAGAGAAGTTTTACTGTAAATAAACTAGGCAAAATAGTGCAACAGATTGAAGTATAGCTGTGATATATTTATATTTCTGGTAGAATTTAACAGAAGAAAGTATAAAGTTTACTTTCAGACATGTGCTAAAGTCTTTGCTTATGTAATTTGACTCAGGTATTGGCCAGAGCCTCACAACTGTTAAGACGTTACTGTTGTCACATGGCAGCAGCTGTAATGCAATAGAACTGCCAGAAGCAGTTCAACAGAATGACTGTGTGTTGTCATTGAGCATTGAGCCACAGCCCACAGAACACTCCATCAAATGAGTTTGCCAGTTCCTCGGTTGACAGTTTTTGCCAACAGCTATTGGCATGGTTTGTGGATCCACCGGATTCATCGCCAACTGGCCGAAGACAACTTCCTAAGCCAGTAACTGAAGCGTAGACAACTGCTGCTGCCTCTGCATGCAATGGAGACGATGACGTAATGGTGTAATTGTATTCTTTTGCAGCAATTGGAGTCTTCAGTTCGTTGGAGAAGAAGGCGAGAGGCCGCTGATGAAGAGAAGGAACAATGTATCTGTCCTCCTGGTAAGAGCCGACCAGTTGAAAGACTCTCTCACTCATTTCACTCTGATCACTGTTTCACAATAAACAGCTCAGGTTTAACCGCTGATAATTATTAAGTGTCATTTACGTAAATTCTTGATCAAATTAGAATTTTGTTGCTGCATTTCTTTATTACGTTATAACGTAATGTAAATCTGTAACTGTTCTGCAATGCTCCACCTTGGAATATTCTAGGTTTATATTCTCACTCAGAGTGTCTGCTCTCAGTTGCTTCTTTTTCAGAAGCAGTTTTTAATCGTTTGAATGTGTTTGGTCTTCACTTAGCTTCTGAGTATTTTTGTGGAAGCATCTGCTTTTGCAGACAAATTAGCAGAGCGGGTTGTCTGGTGATCGGTGATCGCTGGTCTCAAATGTCCTCGCAGCCATGCACTGCCTGAACTGACATTTTGAAGCAAATCATTTTGTTGTGTGTTACTAATGTACAGTCGGTATTGGCTTCTTCTGTCTTCCGTTCTCCCTCCTTAGGTCTGTTTGCTACGAGGGCAGATTGCCCATTTGCCATTTCCATATACTAACTACCGCTACGGACTACAGACAGTTGGATAGAAAGAAGCAGTGCGGATAGAATGGGCAGATGATGCAAAAGAAGGAAATTAAATGAATTCATAAACAGTTCTCATATGTTGTCGACGGTGTGTTTGTGTGTGTGTGTGTTTATTCTGTTGTGGCTGTTTGCACAGCAGGTGATGTCTTCTGGATAAACCCCATATAGGGGCCTTATATATTTAATTTTGAATTGTTGGGTGTCCTAGCAGTACTCATACGATATGCCACCATAATCAGCTCATTATTATTATTATTATTATTATTATTATTATTATTATTATTATTATTATTATTATTATTATTATTATTATTATTATTATTATTATTCTGAACATCTGATGAATCTTTGGTTGAGTGGGCTGTGCTAATTAAGTTAGTTCCTTCTGATGGATTTCAGTTGACTTCATCCGATGGACTTTGGGTATCTTCAGCTGTCTTCTCTGAGTCTATACTGATGAGGGTATAAGTGATGCTGTGATGCAGGATGGAGATTACAGTTGCTGGTAGTTTTCCATTTCTTCCTGATTTCCTAAGATCAGTGGGAGGGGGACGTGTGGTGGAAAGGCGGTCAAATGAGTTCCATGTCCTCACTTTGTGGCAGAATCAGGATCGTTGGAAGTGAGGGGGGCAGGGAGTGCAGCTGCACCCCTGGCAAAATGTAGGGGATGCACTCCACCCTCTGTAAGGCAAAAGCTATGGCTGCTGTTCACCCCTTGCGTCTGATTCATAAGGAGGAGGAGGAGGAGGAGGAGGAGGAGGAGGAGGAGGAGGAGGAAGAGCTAAATCCATATCAATTTACCAAATGGCCAACGAAATGCATCCTCTGCTAAAAATTTACGTTGGGCCTGTTCATAATTGTATTCTGTTTTCAATTTGATTTTTACATGGAAATAATTGTACTGTATCTGTCGAGTGTTCAGTTGCTGAGTTGCTAATGAGGAAGACAGATGCATTTAGGCCAGTTCAGAGAGGATGACCTCTGGTGACCTTTGGAGGTGTTTCTCATTGGCAGAGACTGCACTGACGTTGTTTCGGTTAATTAACCTTTGACCTTTGAGTAAGGATAAAGTCTGAGATCCCACCTCTAAGGTAATGAAACTCAGAAGATGAACTGCAACTATTTGGTGGCGCTGGAAATTCAATTGCTTTGATGGGAGTTGTGTCTTAACTGGTTAAAATGTTGTCATATATCTGGAGAGCAGTTTCTGTCAGAATTACCGGTACAGATCTCATGTTCACCTTTCAAATGCAGTCAGATCCTGCATTGTTTTCCCTCTCAATGTTCTTTAAGGTAAATTAGTGTCTCCTTTGTTGCCACTGCCCAGTGTTCAGTTTGCGTTAACGGTTAAGGCATCACCCACTTATAGGAGTGGCTCACATCCACTGCTGCCTGTGAAAAAACCCCTTGCCCCCCGGTTGCCTGCCCTTCGGATTGTCATTATACTGTATTTGAAAAGTCCAGTAATAACTAAACAGATTTCACTGTAGTGACAGTTGTTCATGTGCCAGAAATTTATGTGTATTTGAGAGCTGTAGAATGTCTTTGGTATTCCTGGAGTGTGCTTCAATCGTGAGACCTGATACTGTTGATGGAGTTATTGTTTTTGTATTTGCTACAAGGTTTTTTGATGTTTTCTCTGCCTCTAAGCAAAATCCATTTGTATTTTTCTTTGCCATCGTCCCACGGCACTTTGTTATTGGTAAGTCTCCTGAGGGCAAGAAAAGGTTGGCATGGAACCCGGGGAAGCGTTCTAGGATCTCACACCTGTCAGAGAAGGAAGTCCACAATGGGATACGGACCCTGATAAGAGACTATCGTTTTGTGAAATCGTCTTCTGGCTTTCTAGACCTCTGCAGAAGAAGAAGAGGAAGGACTTGAAGGCTATTTCATTTCATATTTATGCTTCTGATGCTTCTTAGAAATATGATTGTCAGTCATTTCCTCTGTAGGCGTTCTCCCCTTTTGATATCCTCCGATATTCTCCATTTTGCCAAAGCATCTCAGCAGAAGCTCATAAAACACCCGAAATCATGAGTTATTTATGTGTATGTTATTTTCTGTATTATGCTCGTAGATATTATCCGAAAGAACTCCTTATGACAAATCTTATGCTTTTTTAATGTCAGGCCATTGAATGCATTATGTCTAACTACCATCTTTATGTTTATGTTTTTTAATATAAACTAGGTTATTAGTTTTACTGATTATTTGGCATTTTGCAGGAAAGCTTAAATGCTGTTGTAAAGATTGTTTTTGTTTAATATTAGATTGATTATTTATGTAAATAACATTAGGCAAGATGTGTGTGTGTGTGTGTGTGTGTGTGTGTGTGTGTGTGTGTGTGTCTGGTCATATATAACATGTCTGGTGTTTGCAATGCAATGAGGCCTATTGAAGTTATATTCAAGTATTTACATTTCTAATTGGTGTAATAGACATTCAAATATGCAGATATTTTCTGAGATTTGGTGATTTTAGATACACCGGGTGTTAGTTTATGGTCACAAAACAAAGTTTAGAAACTTTTCCAGACTCTGCACAATGCCTGGATTGGAACCTTCATTTACATGGCACAGGTCATTATATCACTGCTACAGCAAATGTATTCCGATATATGACAATTGGATGCTTAGCATTTTTCATAGCCACACTTCCATTGGTTTGGTACTTTGACTCCACTCTTTTGGGCCATGGGCATTATTTTGTGGCAAGATAAACTTAAGGCATTGGGCTTATCTTTAATAAAAAGCATATAAAATAAAGGAGCTAAAAACTTAAAGAATGTCATAACATTACAGAACTGAACAGGAAATGTTGGTGCCGAATTTTTAAAATCCTTCTTTGAACCATTTCAGTTTGTTGCTGTGAACTGGCATTCATTCAATTCTTCTGTCTAGAACATTTATATTATTTTAAAAGGCTTTAATGTAAAAGATAATTTGCCTACAGACTGAACACAGTTGACCTCCTGGCATTTTCTAATTTACAGTGACAATCAGTGCCGTGTTCAGCTCAACTTAGTATTACTTTATTCGTGGATCACTTAAACTGTGTAATTGAGTTTTGGCATTAGCGGAATTTCAACGGAATGTCGCCTTTTTGTTTAATTCTCAGATTATCGGATGCAAGTTGGAGTGTAAAATCAAAAGTTATGTACTGAGATTTAATTATGGGATATTATTTTAGTAATTTTTAATATCATTGCATTAATTTACTGTTTCAGTTTAATTGTATTTGAAGGTATCGGTAACTTTTGAAAGCTGTCTTGGCTTAAGAATTGTTTGGATTGTTCATTGTCTTATCAAGATTTCTTATACTCGGTAATGTGAAATCACTGTAGCACAATGTCAAGGAATCAGTTCACTTAAACAGGATCTCATATTTTCACATTATTTCCACATTTTTTAATTTAATGAATGAATTGTGAAAGAAGATCCTAACATTGCCTTCACATGACCTAACACAGAGTTCTGACTAAAATATTTTCAAGAATTAATTTCAGTCCTCAGAATTCTAAGAAACAAAATGTGTTTTCTGAAATTCTAGAGTGGCAGCAGCTGGCTGTACACAGCCTTAAGTTAGAGATTCAAGATTCGAATAAATTGAGTTTAGTATTTTTTATTCCTCTTGAATTTCCTGTCCTTGGCCTGTGGTCTTCTGTTCTTAGACAACCCCCAGTTGAGTTGATGGCCATCTTAGATCAACACCTGCTGATGCTGATGCTGTCCCACTGGCGTTTTATGACTCTGATAAGTGACTGGTAATAGTCACGTGACCACCCTCCTATTCTAGTAATGATTATTTTAATACTGCAGTTGAAGATGATAGAATCAGTGCAGTGGATGCTTTGGAATGTTGTTTCTACTTATCTTATGTTAGCAGAGAGTTTGTGGATGATCCGTTTCATCAACAGTTTGCATTTCCTGTGTTTGAATCTCGGTTGATTCACAATGCAGACTTCCTTGTGGTCGGTTTTACCAGAGACGGCGATGATGACACAGACACACACAGAGAGGAATGGAAACAATGGGGCCCTGAACTTGTCCCAGGAGGGAGAACATGATGGTGATGATTGAGGTGGTTGACGCGAAATTACTCATGTGACCCACTGAACCCGTTGCCTTCTCTGGGTCCCCCCCACCCCCCAGAATGTCTGCCTTTCCATATTTTACCAGGCATTGGATTTGAGAAATGCAGTATAGAGGTTCTAGAGGAGTCGTCTTCGGCCGCTTTGCATTCTCTCTGACTCAAACACCAATGATGGACACAGTCAGTCCATTTCTACTGAGAAACTCGCCATTTTAGTTATTATAAAAGCTCAGCGAACGACACAAATGCGCTCGTCTTGTTCAGTTCACTTTTATCCTAACGTTTAAATTTTTTAATGTGTTTGATGAATGCAACAGATTTTTAGCATATATTTCACTTTACCTTAAAGAAATGTTGCATATTTTAGGAATGGAAATGTAGTGTTTGGACGTTGTTAATGGGATGGACCAGTTGATAAGTGGACAAAATGTCTGTGTTGGGAATAAGTTTCATTATTAGTTTAATGAATGCAAGAACTTCAAAGAAGATCATAACATTGCCTCGACATGTGCAAACACAGTCTCCGGTTTTCATGAATAGCTAATCTTTTTCAATGGATTTTTCATTTGAGATTCTGCTTCAAAATTCATCAGTTGGGAAGTGTTGGGTTAGAATAAAATGTTTATGTGAAGCAGCATTGAGATCTTAGGGGGAGGGGGTGGGTGTTGGCCCACTGACTGACACCTTTGTTTGTTTACCTTGGCACAGTACCACAACAGAATTGGAGGTTGAGTTGATGGTATGAGACTCTTGAGTCCTTTCTTTCTGCCTCAATCTCTTGGTGGTCGAAATATTAGGCAATGAATCTGCTGATCTCTTCAGAAACTCTAATTATTTGGACTCTTTCTCAGCTTCTATGTGTAATGAAGTGGAACCATTAGAATTCAGTTAGGTCCATAATGTTGTGAAGTGAAATGCTTCATTTGTGCTTCTGTTCCTGTGTTGCTTAAACATTAAATTCCCCCATTGGTGTTACATTGCATGGCTTATTTGCCACCATTGCTGTCTGTTCAGTCTGTCTGTCTGTCTGTCTGTCTGTCTGTCTGTCTGTCTGTCTGTCTGTCTGTCTGTCTGTCTGTCTGTCTTTCTGCAATTCATTGAAATGCTAGCGCTTGGTGTGCTAGTATTTGGTTACACAATACGCAGTTTTAAAGTTGACGGTAGTACCGGTAGTTGTTATTTTTTGTTCTTTCACTGGACGAGCTGGGAATGGTATCTTCTTGATGGTGAGGGATGTGGTACTGTGGGGTGGGGGTGGGGGGTGAAAACGCTGGTCACTTGGGGCCCTTTTGATGTTAGCCTCTGTGTAATAGTGTATGTGCACCATTGGTGGTTCCTGTGAAAAATAACATGGTATATTGAGATAGAAAAATATCTGGCATGTTGTTTCTTGACCTTAGAGACTGATGAGGCTTTGTATCTGTATACGTTGTATTGACCTCTGGGCCGAAGGAGTTCTTGAAGCCCAAGAACACCGTGGACTGGAGTCCTTTATTCCATTGGATATGATCATGAAGATTCTAGAAACAGAACCAAAGGAGGGAGCTCACAGAGTCCAGAATTTTGGGCTACAAAACAAATGAGATAGAAATGTCAGGATATACCCTGTCTTATTATCCCTCAGTTGGACGGCTTATGATGTTGAATTTTATCAGACAATTGTCACTGATCTTATGTGAGAGGGGAAGTATTTCTCCACCCCCCCCCCACCTCCGTCTCACTCATGCCCGGCCCTTTCAACTGCTTTGCTGGCTTCATCTCTAAGTCTCTGTTCAAGGGAGTCCTTGTCTTGTAATTCTTCCCATTTATCTCAATTGCTCTTTAATTGTCTTCAGTGACAATGCATCCTGTGCTGTGGTCCCTTAAAGTCCTTGGTCTAAGTCATGGTTAGCCCTGGTATTTGATCATTCTCACTTGAGAACCTTAGGTCAACTAGAAGAGTGAAGGAACTGCGGGATGAGTGCAGGATGATCCTCCTCTTTCTGCTGCCTCTGCTTTCTGGTTCTTGTATTTGTCTTTAAATGTTTCAAGCATTTTGACAGAACAGTTATGATGCAGTTATGTTAGAGTTAATGTTTTAAAATTTTACATTAATTCTATTAACAAGTTTTAATTGACAGTGTATCTTAGGGAGGATTAGGTGGATGGGGGGAGGAGGAGGAGGAGGAGGAGGAGGGAAAGAGGCATAAAAAAGAAAACAGAGGGCTTTACAAAAGATTCTGCTTTAGATCAAATTGAAAAAGACAAAGCCAGCAAGACAAAAGACATCACAGAGAGAGCGAGAGAGAGAGAGAGAGACAGAGAGACAGAGAGACAGAGACAGAGAGTACAGGGGATGAAAATAGGTGTTATTATTAGAATAACATATTGATCTGACAGAGGAAACGAGTTCCAAATTTCTAGACGAGCAAGAAAAGACTGAGCAAGAATGTTTTGGTTGTTTTAGCGTTTTGTAGTGATTGCTCTTAGATCTTGTGGCACGCTGAACTTGTCTAACAGACGGCTCAGAGCCTCATCCTTATTAGTTATTGCCTAAGCACAAGGCCGCGGGGGCTGAACCAGCGCCATTGGCAGCTGCTGTAACCACCGGTTGAAGAGTCACGATGGCAAAGAAGATGGTTCTCTGTTTTTTCTTCTTCTGATTGGATTACACTGTGAGATCAGATCGGCATTCGGATTTCTTTTGCATGACAGTCTAAGTTAGACTGTTGTCATCTTCCTTGATAAGATAACTCTCCAGGTTGATATAGCATTAATAAGAAGAGTCAAGTGGCATTATGACTTCATGAGGGAAAAATCTATTAAGTGCTTAACGCTTGTTTTTATATATGAAGCACCCTAATAACTTAATAAGACTCTGTTAATATTGATTTTGACTTTAAAGTCTCAGCTTCATAATTTTATAATAATATTTTTGTTTATGTATTTATTGATGAGTGTAAAAGAGAGCAGCAACTGGTACTTGCACTCATTGTTGAGCGTGGATAGTTCAGACTTACTTACTTAACATATTTTCATTTACAATTATTGAAGTTTTTCTAATGCTTACCTATGAGGTGTGTCCTTTTGGCATCACACCTGGTGACTTAGACCTGGGAAGGTACTGGAGCATACACTACATGTATATAGGTGTTAATGTGACCTCCTTATTTAAAACACCTGAGGGTTTTATTAGAGTGCCTCACCTTTGAAGCGACCTTTCCCAGAGTTTAATCTGTGATTTTAGCTGCCAAAGACTTTTGCTTATTTAAAACACCTGAGGGTTTTATTAGAGTGCCTCACCTTTGAAGCCACCTTTCCCAGAGTTTAATCTGTGATTTTAGCTGCCAAAGACTTTTGATCAACTGAGGATGAATTTAGAGCCCACAGATCCTGCATCTGTCCCTCCTAAGTTTAATGCCTCCTCAGATCTCTACTAAAAACCTCCTTATCGCTGTGCTCATCTGCTGCTGTGGAACGGATGAAAATCTGAACGGTTCTTACAATGAAACGTAGTTTAGGTATTGTGTATAGGATAGATACTTGGACAGTATCGGACATGAAAGCGCACAGGTATTTGCACGGGCATTTCTTCATTGCAGGATAAAGCAATAAATCAACATTAAGGCATTTAGTCAGTTTCGTTGTTTGTTATTTTCTTGTTTAACTGATTTTGCAAAGAATTGATGTTATTTTGTTTTTGTAAGAGTAATTTCATGTGGTTACACAGGTCCTCCAGGCTCAGAGGGTAAACGAGGAAGAAAAGGTGACAAGGTAAGGGTCCTTTTCCTGTTCAGCTTTGTTTCAACTGTCTTCAGTTGATGCTTTGGAGAGGTCTGGCATTGATGACTGATTTTCAATTTATCTATGAATATTGCTAAATCCATCAACTGATTTCTACTCATGGCTGATGTCAGTCCTCGAATGCACTGAACTTCTCCTGCTGCTGCTGCTGCTGCTGCTGCTGCTGCTGTTCATTGATTTCCATCTGTTGTAAACAAAGCAAAGAAATTCAGAACAGTTGTCATGTTAAGTGTTTCTTTGCTGACAGGGTGATCAAGGAAGAGATGGTTTTCCGGTATTTCAATGAACCTCACTTTGCTTAAATCTGCTTTGCAGTTAATTCTATAATATAGTGCTTGATGCATGTTGGCTTTGCTGCTTAATTAGCTGTCTGTTGACAGGATCAATGGTAGTTGATCTCAGTGTGCTGTTACCCGGATCACATACTACAGTCTAATCCGTTTAAAGCATTTCTAATGTCATTCACCTGATTAATATCAGATAATCTTTCTTCTTCAATGCGTTTTCAGCCCTTTCTAAAGTCACTATTGCCTTGACTGTTCTATCAGCCAATGTACAGCTTGCTTTTATCAATTCATTCAGTACATATTCTAATGTATTTAAACATTTAATGAACTATGAGTTGAAACTGGATGACATGGAAATGAGTGACATGGAAATGAGAAGAATTCTTATTTGTTTTTGACAGTTGAGTTGATTTGTCTTATTTTGTTTTTATGTTAAATTTGGTTGAACGAATGAGTTGATGAGATATTTTCTGCATTGATATTTGTATATGGCTGTTCTACTGAATTGTTTTCATTTTGTCATATGGAAAAATGTTTTCAGCAGTATCTAAGATAACAAAAGAACTTCATGACCTTTGAACCTGACTTCTTATCAATTTATTTTCCAAATGCCTTGAGACCGCCTTCCTTTTGCCTTGCTTGTATACAGGAAGAGCAGTGGAGTCGGCTTTTAGTGTCAATTCAGTGAAGCAAATGGAGAACCGAGTGAAATTGTTTCTGATAACAATTGAGTGCACGTTGTTGCCTGAGTGATTGTTAACTGTTAGTTTCTGATCTCTGCAGTTTCTGATGCGCATTGTTCCTGTCTGTGTGTTTCTGTTGAGGCGACGTTTTTCAAATGAAGTCTACGAATTTGTGTTTTCAGTTATTTTGAAAGCATGAATGGTTTTCATTTGATTTTCAAATGCTTCATTCAACTGTTATTCATCATTTTAATGTCAAATAATAATAATAATAATAATAATAATAATAATAATAATAATAATAATAACAAACTGATTTCTCTATGCAACTGTAATTCATTTCATTGCATTTAGTGTAATAATAATTTCTCTTCTCATTTGTTGAGACAGTTCAAAGCATAGCTGCATAGTGCCATTGTGTGTGCTTTAATGGCATCAGTGGGTGAAAGAGTCTACATTGAGAACCAGTCACCAGTGAAGCTGAGAGCAGGAGGAAAGTTAATCTGATTATCAATCATTTGAGGAAATAGGACACTGCCACAGTTGATTCCATGTCTTGTTCTGTCCTCGATGTAGAGCCACGTATGCTGAGCAGTTTAATTGCAGCGTCGCTTTTTCATTGCTTATTTTCTTCTATCATCAGTTATTCTTGTTGCTGTTGTCAGGGTGACATGCCTAATCACGTGACTGAAAACAGTTTCTTTCGGAGTCCACCTGGTCCACCTGTGAGTGGTCGTCAGAACTCAGATATTCACTCAATTCTAAGCTGAGTTTTAATTCGATCAGCAGATGAGATGATTAATTGAAGAAGACATTTTGTTGGCTGCACAGACATATTCTAACCGTGAAATATATTTTAAGATATTTTTTATTTTGTTTTCTGTGTAATTGTCGAATGTGTTGCTGTGCTCTGCGTTGTTCTTCAGGGCTCAAAGGGTGGTCGTGGCTTTCCAGGATTCCCGGTCAGTTCCTGAGGATTTTGAGAACAACTCAGAGGCTGCGTTGTGTGGCTGCATTTTCCAATTCCTTACTTTTGCCGCTTGTTGCTTCTTGGCGTTTGCCGCCCCCCCCGTCAGTGATGCTATGCAGTGTGCTTTGCGTCCATTGGGCTGACCACCCACCCGATGGGGACCCTATAATTATGGGGATGCACATTCATTGACATGTTTTAATGCTATACAGTTGCACTCTTGCAAGTGCGCCATGTTAAGGAATGTGCAATTGATTGAGAGATGATAATGCTCAAGAAATTTGAACAGGAAACTGGTAGCATGTAAGTTTTTTATGATTATTTGAAAAATCCGTTTGTCTCCTTGAAATTCTGTTTGTTTCAGTTGTTGCTGTTTTTTTCTAAGTTGTCTTTTACTGATTTGAAATCCAGTCTCAGGGGAATCTATAAATAGAGTTATGCCCATTACCGTATATACCCAGTAATAAATTGTGTGTGTGTTGTACAGTATATGTCTTTGTTGGAATTGATTTTCATGGGTATAAGTCCTGATATAAATACATCAGCCATTGCTTTATCACTGTAAGTGTATGGGGTGTTCACAGAGGTCAATTCAATTACAGGATGTTGAGGGGTCAGGGTAGATGCCCTCATTCCGAGGTTAAATGTCAGATGAAGGTTGGAAATTGAGGATAAAGCAGAAGTAGAAGTGGAAATTGATATTGTCTGATATTAGGATTTCTTTAACATTGGATGCCATCCAATTAATGTTCAGCAGCATTACTGCTGTTGCCCGACCTAGCCTTAGAGAAGTGTTTTGTGTTGGTCTCTTGTGAGGAACAGCAGTTGTAGGTTGTCACTTAGGAAGCGTGTTTCTAATCAGCTGCTCAACTACTTTAGCAGCCAGACACGATTGAAATCTACAATTTGTCAGTCTATAAGTCAATGCAGTTTTTTTTACTCTTGTACTCTTCATTTACTCTTATGCCTGCATTTCTATTTGGTTGCATGCAAATATATCAGTGGCATGTTCTCTTTGACTGTTTAAAATGATGTCTGATTGTCTGTTTCTGCCCTCTGCAGTTTCACTCACTGGCTTTTAGCTCCAAATGAATGTGAATGTGAGAGAATCCTTTGCTTTGTCCGTCCTTTATGTTTTTGGTGATAATTGTAAAATAGGTTTCTGCCTATAATCTCTTGATAGTCTTTTTTGCTGATTAAAATTTTGCATTGATTCTCTGAACCACATTTGAAACTGTTTTGGCAAATTTGTTGAGTGAATTCGGTCTTTTCAGCATTTTTAATAGATTCTCTGACAATGCTTATTCTTCTGCTTCGGTGCTCATCTGTCTTACTATGTGCTTATGCTTATAGTGCCTTAGTATACCGGTAATGTGTGTGACTGTGTGTGTGTGTGTGTGCATGATTTATTTTTGCTGGAAATTAGAGTGAAATAATATTATTATTGTAAATTTGTAATAGACATATTCTTTCGTCATATTTCAAATAATTGTGTTTAATATAACCTTAATATCTGAGTAAACATGAAAAATCCATGAATGAATAGCTGCTTCTACTTTTCATTTTCATGAACTGTTAATGGTTTTATTAATCTCTTGTTATTGAGATCTTATGAGAATTGTGTGGATATGTTGGTTTTGTGATTTAAATTGCAGGGACCCATTGGATTGGACGGTGTAAAAGGCGAACCGGTATTTATAAATGTTAATGTTCATCTTGGAAATTTACAAATGTAAAATGTTTGAATTAATGGCATCATGACAGAGCTCCATCTATCTACAGTGATGAAAACTAGATTTCTGCAGGGGCGTCTATCCTATGGGCCGTATGGGGGAAATGACGCATGTTGTGTCATTGAAATTTCTGGCGGGTGGATTTTTGTTTTCACTTACATTTTCTATAATAATTCAATGCAGCAGCAAGAACCATTGATATAGAATTTTTTTCTAATACGTAGCAAGTTCTGCCTATTTCAGTAGAGGGTGTTAGCCCTCTGGACCACCCAACTCAAAGATTTAGTCTCTCCTCCCAAGAAATCAAAAGTTATAGGCCTATAAAAGAATACGTTCTATATGTTTTTGCCCATACGGCTACAGGCAAAAATAGCCATTGACATAGAAGATTTCAGGCCTGATTATAATACTAATTTTATCCTCCTAAAGCTGACCAGGATGCGTGAATTTGCTTCTAAAATTTCAAGAAATTGTTGGGGTTATACCCCTCCTGAACCCACTTGGTGGGAGGGGTACAACTCCATCCCTGCATCCTCCTCCCGTTCGGCCTTCGGTCTGGGGCGGTATGATATAATATGCCAGCCATTGGGGGAGGGGGGATTTTGCGTCATTGCCGTTGTGGGGGGGGGAGTAGACGCCCCTGGATTTCTGGCTTTAGTAGCCATTGCTTCTGTCTGGATGATGCATGCACTGGTCTTTAGACCTTAGATATTTGAAGGAAACTGTTACCACTGTGTCATTGGAATGAGTGTAATGGCTGTTGGACTTTGTTTATGGCGGTAGTTGGAGCCTTGAGGTTGGATTCTTGGTCATGGCACCTGATCCTTTGAGAAACATGTACCTTTGACATTGCAGTCAGTCTTTTGTTAGGTTGTGAGCTTAGTGGGGGGGCTGTCCGACTCAGCTGTGTCTCTGTCTCAACTGCTCTTGTCCTGTGGTGTTTGGTTGACATTTTGAGACAGAGATGATTTCATGTCAGAGGTTTGATATGTTTTGGGTCTCTGTTGCTTTTTGTCATTTTCTAGGGTGTTAAAGGTGAGAAAGGTGACCGTGGCTTTGATCCTTATGAGACTCCTTCTCATGATGAGACTCCTGTGCAAAGGGTTTGCATTTCTGCTGTCATTTACCAGAATTTCATGAAATGGACATTGTGCTCAATTTTAAATTATTGCTTCTAAACAGTTTCTTAGTTTAAGGTCTGAACCGTATTCATACGCTGACTTTTTCAGACTCCATTTTCTCTATTTAACAGAATTATTTAACAGAATGCCCAAATACATCATGCTAAAGAATTTGGATTTGAATGCAGACGTCTTGGAGACCTTGCAAAATGTCCAAGAGGTTTATAGACTGAAAATTGTGTTCCTCTGTTACAAGACTTCACCTTAAGTTTGTCATCTTAATCATAAATGAATGAAATTATGCTTGTCTTCATTTGAACAAACTTCAATTCACAGTTTTTCTTATTTCATTTATAGTCGTCAAAAAGATCAGTGAAGTTACATGACGGATCATTTGGTTCGGCGGAAGTCATTACAATTAAGGTTACAATTTTACAATAAATGCCTAATTACAGTTTACGGAAGGATTGCAAAATACATCCTCGTTTTTAAGTACTATAGGAATATTACCATTGTATTTATATGTTGAATTGCAGCACATTTTGATTAACCTAATGATCAAACGTGTTATTGATCTTGTGTATTGTAAATTTGTATTGGAGTACATTGACGATGAGAATGTTATGATACAGAATAATTATTATGTATGCATAGTTTGCTCACCAGTTGTCTGCGCACCCGTTGTCTGAGCAAGTATGCCACCAAGTTAAGTTTCAATGGTTAATAACAATGCCGGTCTCTGACCTAGGAGAAATTTGTTACGAAGTGTGACGAGGGCAAGAAGAAATGAAGGCACGGGCAACTACCACCACAACCCCCTCCCGGTCCCCCCAAGGATAACTCATTATTGGGTTAGGGTTAGGGGTAGAGTTATGGAAACAAGGTATTGAGACCTCCTCCTCCCTCGTCACACTTCCTAACAGATTCCCTTCCCCCTTCCCCCTAGGCAAGTTGCGTCATTTATGGACGTTGGTGCGCATACTAATGTAAACCAATTATTATTTAGCGCCTCTTCTGAAGAATCAGTCAGAGGAGCTTCCTTTGCATTTTGCAAAGAGTCATTTCAGTGATTCAGCATCACTTGTCTCCTATGAAGAACCACATTGGAAGAGGAGGAGGAGGAGGAGGAGGAGGAGGAGGAAGAAGGCTTTTCATCAGTTGATGATTTGTGAATATTTTTATATTGTTTCTTTGTTCAACAGGGAGTTCGTTATGAAGTTATAACCTTGAAGGTAAGAAACATTCTGCTGCAGAATTTGGTGACAGTGTAGCATGGAAGTTAAATGTGGGTTCAGGACATAATTGAATTGAATGCCAATTAAACAATTCAATGAACCTTTATAGACAATCTTCTCTGTTCTCTTTGAACACTTTATATCAGAAGCGGTTTTATCGAATGCTCCGTTTAAACGCTGTAACTCTTTAGAGGCAGAGGATTTAGACATAATTCTTCAATGTGAAATTTGTTTGCAGGGAGAGGCGGGAGAGCCTGGTAAGCCTGGACCAGCTGGGTTTCCCGGTTTACCTGGAGCAAAAGGAACATCTGGGGCAAATGGTGTACCTGGAAAACAGGTAATGCATTCGTTAGTGTATTTCTCAAACAGTTTGCATATTTTGAGACAAGAGTAAACATTTCCAAAGTCTTGTGCAGAGCAGTTGTTATGATTGATTACCTCGGACACCTCTTTCTTGCTGTCTTAGAATTTTCATACATTCTCATCGAATGCACTTGTTTTAGACGATACATTTCATTTGGTTCAAAACTTAAAATATTTAACTTCACAAGTAGTAGCACTTTAAAATCTCTAAGTATTTAATGAAGAAGAAGAAGAAGAAGAAAGAGAAGAAGATGATGATGATGATGATGATGATGATGATGATGATGATGATGATGATGATGATGATGATGATGATGATGATGACGGCAGTGACATAATGAAATGGTGACAAAGTTGTTGATGGAAATGATTTTCTTTTCTTCTTTTTTCTTCTAGGGTTTGCCTGGTCCACAGGTATTCATCAAATGTTTTAAACAAAATTTGTAATTTTATTTAATGAAGCAGTTAATAATTCCAAGAATCAGAAAATGATTTTTACTTTGTTTATTTGGAATCTTTTAATTTTTTATTCTTCATGATTTTTGGGTGTCTAGTTTATGACTGAATGTTTGTTTGACTTATTAAGTGGTGTTGCCACCGAGGTTTTGTTTGCGTTGAGTTGAAGCATTTATGAGAGATACCGTATGCTTAGCCTTTGATGTTTTTTGAAAGGGTCCTCCTGGGAAAGAAGGAGCAATTGGCTTAACTGTGAGTAACCTGTTGTTCTTGCTTCCCTGTTAATTGTTGCTTGATTGGTTAGTGCAGCAGCAGCAGCAGCAGCAGCAGTCACTGCGTTCATTGCTAGGTGAAGGCACAGCTGTTGAGGATGGGCTGATGGCTTGGCAGAGTGCTTTGGTGAGGACTGATGCAGGAGGTGAAAGAGGGGAGGGGGTAACTGATCTAGGCCATTGATTAGCAGCCCAAGGAGTTTTCCATAATCAGAAGTTTCGTTAGATATCTAAAAATATAGACATTTTGTTATGCATTCATGCTGCTATACATTCCATGGGCTTATACTGCTTGCCTTGATTTAATTTTACTGTAAGTGGTGACTTTGTTGCATACTATATGTACGTGTGCTTCAGTGGGTGCATTGCCGTGTGTTGCTGTGTGTGTGTGTGTTTATGGACTTAATATTTTTATTATAATTGTTAAAGAGAAGTTTTGTATCTAGCTATTGCCGCTAATGAGCTGACAGATAGCAACGGTTAATTGTTTGAAATAATTTTGTTTTTGTTTAACTAATTGTTTTGTCCCTTTAATGGCTTCAGTGGAGGAGTTGTTGAGTAAGTGGGCACTGCAAAGACTTTTAGTGGATATGCTGTTCTTGTTTTTATTCTTTGATGCTTTGGAAATTCAGCATTCTGTTAACTCGTTGAATCTGTATACCGCAGTTTTAAGGTATATTTCTTCTGTTAGTTTTTGCTTTTGAAGTTGGTTTATTTGCTCTTCCACTGTATAGAATAGTTGTGTCTTTGTGTTTCTGTGTTGGAATATTTTGTGCTTAGGTTCTTTGCTTGCTAAGGCTCTTAGAAATGATTGTTCTTTAGTTGCTTAAGCACTAAAGTCTGTCTGCCTGCTTATTTTTCTTCTTTATCAATTGTATGTTTTGATATTCGTCACTTGGTCCCAGTGCTGAATTATGTGAGTGATTTTCTGTTGCTACAATCAACAACTCTCTCCCTTGAATATTTGATCCAACAACAGCTCTCAGTTGTTGGAATCCTTATGATTACCTTTTCTAAACAGTATGAATATGTATTGTTCTGGGTTTTCTGGTTTTTGGTGGGTTTGGATGTCCTTGGATCGATGTCTTATGGTGACTGGTGCATAATCTTCGTATGTGTTTTGGGGAATATGGAACTGAAGTTGGATTAATTTTCGTCCTGAATGAGATTCTTAATTGATTCTTTGGTTTGAATGTTGGGAGATTTCTTTTGCCTTTAAAGAAGAGTTCAAAGTTTCACCTTTTTACAAGTCCTTGCCTGGTCCTTGCATGGTCCATGGCCTATCTATCACTTGGCTATCCAATTGCACAATCTGTCAGTGGCTGAGGGTGTTTGATTGCCTGAGGACATGTGATATTGTTTATTTATGTGGAGGCAGTATTTGCAATATCCTCCTGCTTTCCATAACCTCATTGCATTCATTCTGATCCTAGACAGACGATGCTTGTCATCCCTGAGGCCTGACACTCTCTCTGCCTGTCACGTGGCAGGTAGAGGAGACTGAATCTATTTATTAAGAGCAAATGAGTGCAAGAAGGTTACACTGCTTAGTTTCTTATCTCAATAATTTTTGCATGTAATTTTTTATTTTCAGGGACCAGCTGGACCTCAGGGTCAACCCGGAGAACCAGGTAAAAGAGGGTATGAAGGTCTGATGGGTCTTATTGGTCCACCTGGACTACAGGTATGTTTACTATTGTTTCTACTGTGTCAGGTGCCACAGGAAATTGCCTCCACCTGCAACAGCTTATAGTGGTGAAAATTGCCTCAACAGACATCTGGACTGGACTAGGAGTGGGTGGGTGGGTGGGTGGATGGGGTGGGGGCTGGCCCATTCCGCCTATCCAGGAAGTGGTGGTTATTTGAGGAGACGTGTGTGGCGACCTCAAAGAACCTGAGTCAGCAGATGATATTCTACAGTTTACGAACATTATTTCTCTTGAAATGATTTTTCCAGTGTCTATGTGATTGTTGTGTTAATTGTAGGGACATGATGGGAAGCCTGGAATTCAGGGTTCTAAGGTAGAAAGACACTTAGGTGCCTAGATTTACTATTAAGAACTGTGTTACTGTTGTCTTTTTTATTTCCGTTTTTGGTACAGTGATTATTTAGCTTCAGACTAACATCTGGTCTGCAGTGGTCTCTGGCAGTCTCTTTGCATGCATTATTCCCAGAGCAGATCCTCCGCTGTCCTGTGTCTTCCGTCTCTGCCAAACACACCACACCTCCTCCTATGGCCTTTGCTTCAAAGGACTCTATTTTCTATCATGGTGATCTTAATTCTCTGTATTGATTTATGTTAAAAGTTTTTGCCTTATCTGAATCCTCCCTTACACTTTTATGGCCAATGTGTCTATGTATTTTTACACTGATGATATACTGGTTTAAAATTGATTGCACACTGTAGTTGTAGTGTAAGCATGTGTGTGTGTGTGTGTGTGTGTGTGTGTGTGTGTGTGTGTGTGTGTGTGCTCTCCAATGGCTGCACTTTTGTTGAAGAGAGTGAGAGTTTGAATTTGTTTCTAGGGATTGAAGGGAGAAAGAGGAGAATTTGGACCAATAGGAACACCGGTAGGACTTCAATTCAATCTTTCAGAAATGACACTCAATGATTTATTGCTGAAAATCTATAACTAACTATACTGCAATTAATAATTAATCTGCACATAATTAAGGAGAAGAGAATTTATTTCTGCTTTGTAATTATGAAGTTAACCCAGGAAAAGCAATATATGTGGAATTTTTATATTGAGGCTTCTATTTCAAATCCTTGTGGTTAGGGCATCTATTGGCCCCTCTCATTTGTCTTCAAGACAGTCTAACAGAGGAATTAGGCTACAGACCAACTGGTCTTAGAATGGCCATAAAACAAAACTTATCAAATGCCATGAGAAAAACTGATAGGAGTATGTGGCTGCTGATCACGTGGTTGACTGGAATTACTTGGCCCAACAGGTTTAGTCATTTGCTCTTTGTTTCTAATTGTTGTCTTTTCGTTTTGTTTTGAAACCTTTTTTTGTTTTGAAACCTTTTCATTAGCTGAGAGAGAGAGAGAGAGAGAGAGAGAGAGAGAGAGAGAGAGAGAGAGAGAATGTTGAGAGACAAGCAGTGTGAGAGAGAGAGAGAGAGAGAGAGAGAGAGAGAGAGAGAGAGAGAGAGAGAGAGAGAGAGAGAGAGAGAGAGAGACAGAGAGAGAGATGTGGAAGAGAGTTTGATTGTTTCATTATTCTTAATAAGTTAGTTGCCTTAAATAAATAAGTTAGCATCAAGATGGAACTTATCCTTTGCTTTGTGTGGAGTGGACCAGTGAAAGGGTCAGTTAGCAGATAGCAGAACAGTCCCCCTTCCTCCCCTTCCTCCCCTCCAAATGCCAGACTGGAGACAGTGAAAAGATTCAAATAATACAAGTCTTAAGCAGAGGTCCAGTTAGTTGACTGTGTCCCTGTATTAAGACAAAAGGTACTTTCTTGGT
This sequence comes from Metaphire vulgaris, assembly GCA_018105865.1. NCBI lineage: Eukaryota > Metazoa > Annelida > Clitellata > Crassiclitellata > Megascolecidae > Metaphire > Metaphire vulgaris. Next base: position 12,691,547 of record CM030867.1, on the reverse strand, counting down.
AACAGTCTGATTATCGTTTGAGGTTCAAAGATTATTTATCTTTTGGTGTTTTTTGTGTGCTTTTTATTGAATTAATTATTTATCATGTGATAAATTAAGATGTCTGATGGATTCGTGGGTGAGTTTGTATGATCCACTTTGTGTCTTTGAAAAATCTTATTACGGTAATGTCCACAGAATTACATGATTTTAATTCTTGCTTATGATATTATTCAGTTTATTTATATTAAATCTGTTCTTGAATAAAATCCATTGCTTTTCTTTATTTTGATATTCAGAATCAAAGACTAGAAACAATTTTAGTGATTTAATATTTGGAATTTGGGAAACTTTTCACTGAATATCTGACAGTCCCTGCTTGTTGTTCAGGCACTTTTTACATTGATGTGTCAATTGAGTGAAATGACTTTTCAGGGCAGTCGAGGCCCACAAGGGTATCCGGGTGAACCTGGAATGGCGGGGTCACCGGGTCAACCGGTGGGTCATGTGACTTATTCCCTGTTGTCTATTTGAGGTCAAAAAAGTTTGAGTCAACCTTTGAGTGTTACTTAAACTTAGAAGACCAACATCTGAAGTTATGTCTCTCTCTCTCTCTCTCTCTCTCTCTCTCTCTCTCTCTCTCTCTCTCTCTCTCTCTCTGTCTCTGTATCTCTCTCTCAGTATCAATATACGTATCATTTACCTAGTTCTCAGCACTTTCCATTCCCTTGTAATTCTAACTGTGGTTTCTCAATGAAGGGTTTTTGTGTTTTGCTTTGACTTGTAGGCCTATATCTAATTTGCTTTTCCCTCTGAGAGCCATCTCTTTAGATGAAATTTTATAGCATATTTTCCTTTTAATTTCAAGTAGAAACAGTTTTATATATATATATATATATATATTGACAATAATAGATGGAATGAGATTAACAACGGAAAAAGATAAATGGAAAAGTTTTGTGTCTAGCTATTATATATATATATGATATATATGATGATATATATATATATATATATATATATATATATATATAGTGCAATTTGTGACCTGGAGCAGTGGGGGAATATGTCCAACTTGGGGGTGTAGTTGTTGGGAAATGTAGCAGTGGGGGGATGTAGTGGTGGGGTGTGTAGCAGTAGGGAGGATGCAGTTGGGCAGTGAGGGGAAAATTCCCCTACAAATCGTGCCCTGTATATATATATTATATATATATATATATATATATATATATATATTTATATAGATAGAAATTTCACCAGCTTCTCCAGCTGTTATGGCAATGACAAACAGTAACTCTTTTCTTAACTATTTAATTGCAGTGGTTAATCTTGAGACAGCATTGTTGAAGTTTTGATGTTACTTATGTGAAGTATTTTGAAAATGTTTGCTTTTATGACTGTTATTTGCTGGTTTGAGAAGTGTAAACACCCTCCTATGAGCCAGTGAGACTCGGGAAAGACTTTGACTTTTTTCATTGATAGTGTATTTGTTTCCGTTGCTCAGTTTTTTCTCATTTAACTATTTGATTTGATTTTGTCTTAAAGAGAATTTTCAATTATTTAATTCATAAATGGACTTTAGGCAGATGTACGGTATACATATTTGTTGTTTTGCATCAGAATTTGTCACCTGTGGTGTTATGGTAATTGGTTCCAATGTATTTTAGGGTCACACAGCGGATCCAAGTGTGATTAATTCGAGCAATGGTCTCACACCAGTGCCGGGGCCTATGGGGCCTCCCGGGGTCCCAGGAAGTCCTGGACTGAAGGGTGATCCTGGTCTGCCTGGTAAGCCAGGAATTCACGGAGAACCCGGGATGCCTGGTCTTCCCGGTCAGAAGGGGAGCATAGGTGATTCGGCCAAAATTGGGCCCAAAGGGGAGCCAGGGATACCAGGACCACCGGGCTATGAAGGCCTTCCGGGTTTCCCAGGCGAGCCAGGGCTGCCTGGTAAACGAGTGAGTCAGTCTCTTTTCCTTTGGATGCGTTTTCTTTTTCGATGAATTTCTGAGCCTCAGAGATACAGGACGGATGACGTGTGCATGTATCTCATCCGACTGTGCATGCAGACACTTTGTCTTCTGTTGCGTAGAGACAAGCCATGCCTGCATCTGTGGCTGTATATGCCTCTTGTTATCATCTGCTAATGCAGATAGAGGCATATCCATAATGAAGCCAATGCATCACGGATCTTGCCATTTATTCTGACCAAGAGAGAGCATTACTCTCTGCAGCAGAGAGGCTGAGTAAATTCCATCTAAGAGACATTCTCTTGCTTCGATTTGGAGAAGTTTAGCCATAATTCTTTGGCAGTGGATCATGGAAATGGAACTCTGTAGGTACGCTGTTTATGGAGGAGGAATTGCAGTGAGACAGTTTGATGTAATGGAAAACAAGTGGTTGGCCGGCAGTTTATGCTGACTTCAGAGATCAAGTTGGAAATCGTGTTCAATTTCCCAGTCAGTCTTTTTATCGGGTTTTGTTTCCTTTACTGGAAATTATGATAAATATTTTACTGAATTTGTGTTTAGTGAGATTCCTAATGAGGCATTTGATTGAATCAGAAACTCATTCTCCTCTCTATCCTCTGATGATGATGATGATGATGGTGGTGGTGGTGGTGGTGGTGGTGGTGGTGGTGGTGGTGGTGGTGGTGGTGGTGGTGGTGGTGGTGATGATGACGACGGTGATGGTGATGATGATCAGAGAATGAATGACTCATTGTCTTCAGCTGTAAGATCTGTCTCATCCAACGCCTCTCTTGGCGTTTGCTCAACAGATTCTCTTTATTTCTGCACACGAAGTTAAAAACAGATTATTTAGCAGAATGTTGAACTAAGGACGAGATAGCTGCATGCTGTTGTTGTTGTTGTTGTTTAACTATACAAACACATTATCAGTGTCTGAGAAATTATTGTCTTTAATCTGACTCCTGTTGTTGTTTCAGCATTGCTCCCATGGCTCATTTAAACTAAGGCAATGGAATAATAATAATAATAATAATAACAATAATAATAATAGAAGAAGAAGAAGAAGAAGAAGAAGAAGAAGAAGAAGAAGAAGAAGAAGAAGAAGAAGAAGAAGAAGAAGAAGAATAGTTGAATCTTTCTCTGTCAACTGATATAAATGTTGCAATATATTTTCTTGTCCTTCTGAAATGATGTCTATTTTGCTGTTGCATTGTGAATTAAGTGCATTTCTCAATTATACTCTATTGAATTGCTAGCGCCTGTGTTCCTTGTATCTTATTTCCTTTCTTTTGTTTGTGAAATTTAACTTTTGAACCTTTTGCTGAGAAATCTTTGCTCAGCAGAAGTTTCAGAAGTTGTGTGACGTTGAAAAGCTGCATATAATTCTCTTTAGAGCCAATCTGTTTCTTTGCTTCTAATTGAAATGTACTTTAATGTTGTTAACTAATTAACCACTTTGCCTTTTGAATAAGAATGTGTGTGTGTGTGTGTGTGAGTGTATCAAGTGTATTGAGTATAGAGAAAAGTAATTAGCAGTTCTAAACATATTGTTTTGTCTTAAACTGACTTGAAATTTGTCATCTTATTTGACTGCTTAATTTTATTTTGCAATTTTGGAAAACCTGAAGGAATTGGATCTTTCCTGTTGAGCTTCAGATCATGAAGTGAATTAGTGCAGCAGAAGTGCAGCTACCAGACAGCTGTTAAGACTGCTAAATTAGCTGTGACAGCAGACGTTGTTAGCAGTTGTAGCAGCGCATTGCAGCTGTTACTCTGATTATTTAAAGCCATTTCTAAACTGAATGTTTTGAGATGATGCAATCCGCCCAGTTATGTTGCTGACAGGGTCCGAGAGGATTTAAAGGAGACCGAGGCATGACTCTGTCAGAGCTGAGGGAAAATATCTCTCTAAGCAATGGTGTCCTGCGGGGTATTACAGGCCCACCTGGCCCCCCTGGAAGTCCTGGGCAAAAGGTAAATCTTTATGGAATGTATTGTCTTCTCTTTAGATGAAATTGTACTTGGGATCATTTGCACTGTTACATGTGTTGATATATATATATATATATATATATATATATATATATATATATATATATATATATATATATTATATATATTAATGTATTGGCATTTCCTCCAACTTATATCTGTTTTAATTTGGTCTCTAGGTGAAATTTATTGTGCACTCATATTCTACATTATTTGTAGTTTTTGCTTCCGGTCAAGTAATCGTCTTGGGCTGAAAAGGAATTTCTATATTAAATTGTGATTATTAATTAAATTGATAAATCTTAATTAATGTCAGATCATTGATTCAAACTGTTGAGTCATCATAGAGTGGATGCAAGAAATTGCCAGACGGGAATCTCATCGTGGGATGAGTCTGAATGCTAATGCCTAGATTGAATTGATTAGCTCTTTGATAGCATTTTAGATGTTACTGACTGTACATCTTTGGTGAGTCTGGGATAGCTGTTGAGTATTTACGGTGAGTTTTTCTTACTGCGGATGGTTGTTGCTGGGTTGTGAATGTCTTTTGCCTTTGGCAGGGAGACAATGGATGGCCTGGGATGAATGGCGTGAAGGGTGAAAAAGGAAGCAATGGCAAAGAGGGAAGTGAGGTAAAGCCATCAAATCAAAAGGATATTATTCCCAAAGAATTGTGTTTTAAAAGATAAAAATTGAGTTTATTGTAAGTGAATTTCATTAAATGACAGTGAAGAAATAGTGTGATGTACTTTAGTAAGGAATGGATAAAATATATTAAAGTTGTTTTTCAGGAATCCAGATTTTAAAATCTAAGATGGAAAATCCAAGACACAGTTGCTTTGTTTGGGAATTGTTATTTCTACTCAATTTCTACTCAATACTTGCATTTGCTTTTAGATGATCATAATCATGATGATGTCTTTTATTTAGGGTCCTATTGGTCCAAAAGGAGAAGTAGGTGAGAATGGATTGCCTGGACCTTTAGGCCCTCAGGGGCCCAAAGGTAGCATGGGTGATGCTGGCCAACCGGGTCCAGAGGTATGGATTATGTTGATCAGCCTATACTCAACACATCTAAAATGCTTCCTTGTGCTTTGCTTAGGGATTTTCTAGGAAATGTGGCCGGAGGGTTCTTGTGCTGAGTGTTTTCATGAAGCTAAACTTGCTTAAGTGCCATTCCACTGGTCTAATGAAGATGTGCCAGAGAGAGTCTGAATTGAACTATTTTCAGTTAATTAGATCATTTTTTGTGTGTGAGAGAGAGAGAGAGAGAGAGAGAGAGAGAGAGAGAATGTATAATAAATAACTGATCAGTGTTTATGCCATTCATAATGCATCTGTGATTTGTGTTAGCTGTTGTTTGATATATTCTGGATTTGTCATCATCTTCAGGGTGATGTTGGTCTTCCTGGAGCACCTGGTCTCAACGGTCGACACGGTGAACCAGGATCCAGCGGTCCAATGGTAAGCGGATGGTTTAGGACTACGGTGTTGACTCTAGAGAGTTTCTAGTGTGATTAAATCTGCTGCATTGAGTCTTCTAAGGACTGTTATTGTAGGCATTATTTCTATGGTAATGATATCTATGGTAATGATATCTATGTGTGTTGTCATGTGTCTTGTATTTATTGATGACACGATAAGAAGAATTTTAACATATCAGAATAGAGTGATTGAAAAACATAATGTACTTTAAGAGGCTTTTAATTGAACACAAATAATTGCAATTCTGTTGATTTATATAGCGCCTATAAATCGCCTATATTAACTTTATCCAATGGAACTGCTTATTCTTTTGATGTTTCAACTATGTGTGTATAGTAAAATCTCCTCTACTTTTGGAGTGAAGGTTGCTTTAATTTTGTAGCATCCATTATAATATCATTTGTTGAATGTTTTACATGTTAATAGGGTTATACAGGTCAGAAAGGGGAGGTAGGTGACATGGGATTACCTGGAAAAGATGGGCCAGTGGGTGCACCTGGATTACCAGGACCTCCAGTAAGATGATCTTTAATCTTTGATTGAGTTCTAATGGTAGCATTGAAAGTCCTGTAGGATGGATAGAAATCATGCAAATGATTGATTGATTGATTGATTGATTGTGAGATGCTATAGTAACTGGCTCAGATTCACATTCACTTGCATTGGTTGCTGTTGTACGGTCTTCGTATAGCGTAAGATTCCTCTGTTTCTAATTGATATTGATTAGGTACTGATGCTTTGGTTTAATATTGCATTTTGTGTTTTTGATTATTTTTAGGGTGAACCTGGGACCCTCGAGGGCGTTAGCAGTGGAGAAGCAGTAGGCCCTTGTTTCTGTTTCTCATCTTTGTTATTATTATTATTATTATTATTATTATTATTATTATTGTACTTTGCATATATTTGAAGATGTCAGCTGAACATCGACTATAGTGAAGCCTTTGCAGTCTTTGATGTTGTTGTTGATATTTCTAAAATAATTGGACGAAGACATTCATCTCACCTTTTAATTGAACACAAATAATTGCAATTCTGTTGATTTATATAGCGCCTATAAATCGCCTATATTAACTTTATCCTCGTAATCACCTTGTCTTTCTTTTCTCTGATTTCACTCGATGCTGATTTCAATTCAGTGGACAATGCATTTTTGTGCTGACCTCAACTGTTTTCTGAATCTATATCACGAGCTTCTGCAGTGATAGATACACTAAGAGTCAATTTGTGATATTTGATTGAGTTGGAATAGACTGCTACGGTCGTTAAGTGTACAAAATTTTCTTCTTAGGTTCTGCACAGTTATTCCCAAGACATAAATAAACTAGAGTGATGAGGACTTCTAAATGTCAGATGTTCCTATTTATTGAGATCTGGATAGCCTCTTTAATGCAGTACACTGATCTAAATCAGAAGAATGGATAGAATATATTGAAGAGAATTATTCACAGAGGAACTGTTCATTGTTGTATTGTTAGGTTCAAAGCGTGTCCTGTCCTCCGGGACCAATGGTAGGAAGACTTCTGCTGAAGCATTTCAATCATGGCTCATTAACAACTGATGGTCTAAATCTCCATCTTTAATCTCTTGTTTAATTGTTTCCCATTTACTTTGTTTGGTTGAAATAACTAAGCAATTAATTGATTGATTCCTTTTTAAATTTTGCTTTGCATTTTCTAGGGGCCTCAAGGACTACAAGGCATTCCAGGTGAAAAGGTCAGTAATGCAAATACTTTATTATAATGGTTTATATTAAAAGCGCTGGTATTTACCGTTCGGTCAAAAATAACAGATTAACCGGTCGTTCACGACAGCCCGGTGTCTTGCCCACGACTAGCCTTGAAGTAGACCTACAAACAACCCTAGTAACTCTACAGTCACCGGCGTCTTCTTGCGCCGCAGACATCAAAGTGCTTTGATGTTGCCAGCGCTCGAGTTAGCGTCATTTTAGGCCGAATTGAAATAACGGTTAACCGGTCAAGGTTAAAACGACCGAGCCATGCTCTTTGGACCGGTTAACCGCTAACAGCCGTAGTTTATATATGGCTCTATACATTCGATGGTAATCAAACTGCCGTACTGAGTATTTTCAGTTATTTATTTAAGCATTTATTTAACTGATGAGTTTACTTGGGACGATGTATTGTTTGATTAGTACAGTTGCTGTCAGTTGAGTGGTTGATTGTGCTTTTTCAGGGTGAGCGTGGCTATGTCGGAGAAAAGGGAGAAGTGGTACGAAAGACTTTTGCCTTAAATTCTATGCTTTCATGAGTATTAAAATGCTTTGCAGCATTTTGTAGAGAACAAAATCAGGATCCAGTCAGAAGTAAGCTTCACTTGTAACTGTTTCCCATGTGCTTAGTTGAATGTTTGTGGATTGCAGTTGTTGTGTTGGATTGCTTTGGCTTAGTTGCTTCTGTAAGCCATTCATTCTTCTTTTTGTGTATTTAGGGATCAAAGGGTGACAAAGGAGACTTTGGCCCCATCGGAATACCGGTTAGTATTGCCACATTTTTCTCCCTCAACAGATTCACTTGTACTGTTTACATTCTTATAGTGAATATACATGTCTGTCTGTCTGTCTGTCTGTAATTTTATAATATAAGTAGACTAACTCTAATCCTAAGAAATTTCAGTTGTATGTTGTGATCTACTTACTTACTGATTGGAGATTTTTGTAAATTCTGTAATAAAATGTTCTGTGCTCAGGGTGTCATCGGATCTACGGGGAAACCTGGTAAAGTGGGACCTCAAGGCAAAGATGTAAGTTACAGCTTCATTTTGGATGATTACTTTTTAGACATTTCTCTAAAAGGTAGACCATCTCAGATCTGGAGTTTGGCAGTCTTATTGCTGTAGTCAGTTAGCCTTTGTTTTGGCATACGACATCAAATCTGTCAACAGAATGACAACAAGGTGCTATTTTACTTAAACTGCTTTGAGGTTTGTATATAAAGGATTTTTAGAATATTTCTGGAAGATTCTTTTATGAAAAATACAATTCTAGTTCTCCTAGTGACAGGAACATTTATTGTGAGGCCACGAATCTTGTGGTTATAAATTATAAGACATAAATGCTGTCCAGTTATCCATAAGAATAAGTGATTGTGTTTTAGGGTCCCTTTGGACCACAAGGACCTAAAGGAGAAAAGGGTGACTTGGGAGACACAGGTAGCCAAGGTCCTGCGGTAAGCCTACACAGCTACAAATGTTTACTGGGTTTACTGGGTCGTGAAACTGAGTCTGGTGCAGTGACTCCATGTTGGTCTGTCTCCGATGCTTCACTTGTGCTGTGTCGTGAAGATGTCATGCAGATATTAAAAGACTCGTGAATTTTACTAAATCTGGATAAAATTGGCACAAGCATTTGATGTTTGTTTGATAGACAAAAGCAATAATCGTGTCCAATGAGACACTGTTTATTTCAGTTTTCTGTCTATTTTCTGGGGAATTCTCGGCCCAATTGTATATTATTGGACGATTTCAATTGTAAGTGAATTTAACTTAAGATAGTAATATCTGCTTTGTTAATTTCATGTAGAAATTCATTTGGTTTCTCTCTCTCTCTCTCTCTCTCTCTCTCTCTCTCTCTCTCTCTCTCTCTCTCTCTCTCTCTCTCTCTCTCTCTCTCTCTCTCTCTCTCTCTCTCTCTCTCTCTCTCTCTCTCTCTCTCTCTCTCTCTCTCACTGTGATCCACTGTTGCGTTCTCTTCTGATTCTTCACTTAGTGAATGACTTAATGTGTGTTAACAACCATGTAATAATAATAATAATAATAATAATAATAATAACAATAATAATACCGGTAATAATAATAATAATCCGTGGTATTTATAATAATAATAATACTAATACTAATAATAATAATAATATAATAATAATAATAATAATAATAATAATAATAATAATAATAATAATAATAATAATAACAGTAATTAAAGTTTTCTCTTTGTTTTGTGAATTTCAAAGGGCCTTATGGGAGTGAAAGGAGAAGTTGGAGCATTGGTGTGTGTCTGTCTTTCCCTATCTGTTGATTTTCTTCTTTTGCTGTTTGTTTACAAATACAACATCTGATAGAAGTTACTGTGTTTAGTTTAATTGCGTTCAAATATCTGTTGAGTTTTCTTCTAATTATTCAGAATCTGATGAGACTGCAAATAAGCCTGGATTGTTGAAGCTTCAGAATGGGAAATGTCTGTGTTTGTGTTGACCTTTTAACACTGTCATTATTTGACATTTAGGGACTGCAAGGAAGACGTGGAAAGAAAGGAACAAAGGGAGAGAAGGGAGAACAGGTTCAACTCTTTTAGAAATTCTTCTGATTTTGTTGATTGTAAATCGTAAATATGAAGCAATAGATTTTTCTGAGCCCTTATCAGAATCAAATGCTTACATCGTCATAAGACAGCATTCCAGTTGACAGGTGTGTCAGATGATGAGTCTGCCATGGCTTCTTAATCTGTAATGGTTTTCATGAAATGACTGTCGTTGAGAACAGGCAAGCTATTCTTCAGAATGGATGCATAGTTTGATGAATTAAAGTTTTTTTGGAGAAGTTGAATCTCTTGTTGAATAACTGATTCTGTGGAATTATTCTTCAGTCCACCCATTGGACTTGTTGTGGTTTGCATTTGCAGACAGTTTGTTCGATTAGCCATTCACTTTGAGTGGCTTTGTATTTTGCAGTTTAACTGGTTTTATTTCTCATCTCTTGCAAATGCAGCAGATGTAATGCTTTGTTTTGCTGTTTCACCTTTTGGAGATGAAGACATTGTTGTTGATAGAAGTCATGTTTCACTGTCAAATGATAATAGACAACAACTTTGAGGAGTGTTTGGTGCAGTGCTCAGCCACTGGTCACTCTGTTCATCTGGTTCCATGTAAATGTTGCAGGAAAAGGCAAACATTACCCGTCACACATTGTCTATACTGTATAATATAGGTTATTTGAAGGCAATGCAGTAAAATTCAGCCAAAGTGGCACTGGTATTCCGTTGGCTCTACCTCTGACTTAAAGAGGAAAGATGTTGGATGGGAATTTCACTAAACAGTTGTATAGCTGCATTTATCACTTGAACATCTTGAATAAGAAAAATATATGTTTATTTTAATTATATTTAATATATATTATATATATATATATATATATATATATATATATATATATATATATATATATTCAGCTGTTCCTTTTGAATGTCTGTTCAACTGTTGCTTTTTCCTGCAACATTTGGTATTTGTGATCATTGATTCGATCTATTGAACTGCAAATGGACCAATCAACTGCTCCCATTGAGATAACAGATAATTATCAGAGGACAAAACCTTCCATCAAAATTCAACTCAAATTCAATGACCCAGAATTTTGACTTTGATTTAAAATAAATAACATTAAATTCTTTTTCTTAACTAAATTTTAATTCTTGTTTCACTTTAAAGGAAATTTTTGTCTTTTGATTTCTATAAAAGACCAACGCTCTTGTGGTTTGCTTTGTCTAATGGTGTGTGGGTGTGTGTGTGTGTGTGTGCTCGTATGTGCGCTCAGGGCATTCCAGGGCTCGATGCCCCCTGTCCCGTGGGACCTGACGGCCTACCTCTGCCTGGCTGTGCGTGGAAGTTACCCCATGATGAGGTAATCGTTACTGCCCCATTTGGCATGAGCTTAGCGTGAATGCAGTAGTCCAAGACGCATGCTTAAGAGGCGTTCTGAGACAGCCTCTGGCCTCGGCCTCACAGCTGGTCGTCTCGATTCAAGTTATCTGCTTGTTTTTTGTTTGTTCTCTGCTTGCCTCTGGGCCTCGGGATCTCCATTTAGGATGAAAATATCCAAAATTGGATTAATAATTCTTCCGTGATCATTTAGTAGATGAACTTTATTCTTTTGTTGGCTTTTGTTTAAGAAAATCTTTCGACCGGTGCCATTGTTTAGTTAATTAAGCGGTTCTAAAATGAAATGCTTCTTTGATGGATTTTGATCTGTTGATTGTGCATATCAAAGGGGCCATTCATCTGCGTCCATCTCATTTCTGATCATATTGTCAATCACGTTGACTCATGCATGAGCTGCTGAATGCATGACTAAATGCTGTCATCTCAACTGACTTTGAATTGTCATGTCTTGCATGTCCCAAGAAAATGATGATATACAATGTCATGTTTCAGTTATCGTAAACTTTGTTGTAGTTGTCGTGATGAAGTGTTGTCAAGTGATGTGAAGAATGACACGTTGACGGCATCATCGTTGTAACATGCATGCATTTAAAGTATTCTGAGGCAGACTCTTTCAACGGGAACTTTATTCCGATGGTTTTGGTCATCAATTTTTGTAAAATTATGATGCGAGAACAGTACGTGTATTTCCACGCTACAAAGGCGCTATAGAAATCCACGAGATTTTATTTACTTTAAAAGAACGGATGTTAATATAGGTGACTTAAGTTAAGTGAAGCTATTTTGTAAATTCGACTTAGAACGCTTTCTCTGTTTCTACTCGTGGTCGTTTTTCTTGTTTACTGCAGTAATGTTGCCTTCACAATCTCACTCATTTGTTTTGAACGCTTTACGAGCTTGATAATATTATAAAAACTGGATATAGGCTGACGAAAGCGAGATGAAATGAGGTTTTGTATATTGGTTTTAATTTCAAGATATCAAAAGCTTGCATTAATTTGTTTGTAGAATTATACTGTTTTATCCAGGCCTGTTAGGGGGATATTCCTCGCCCCAAAACCCCTCAAAAACTACGGAACCTGTCTAGAAAAGCGCTATAGAAATTCACGAGATTTTTGCGATGCTGCAAACGCATAGTTTCGTGAGCATTCGCTAGGGACAATGGGTTGTAGTTGCAAGAGCATTCGCTAGGGGCAATGGGCTGTAGCAGAACGCTCCATAGTGGCCTAGTCTCAGACGTGCATGTCTACATTGATGTCCAGTCAGAGATGGGGTCCGCCACTCGAATGAATGATTCAGTGCCAGGGCTTTTTGTGCCGGAACGGAGAAACTGAAACTGTTTTTTTGCAACATTAAATTCATAAATAGAAAATTTAGAACTGTATATCTATTTTCCCTATAATTTTTTCAAAATTCTCGTTAATACACACATGACAGCATGTTAATTAAAGACGCATTATAAACTGTTGTATTGATTAATTATAGTAACTGTACGGCTACTGCGTCAAGCTGACAATTAACTTCCGACTACTGCCTTCCGGAAAATGATTTTTTTACAAAAAGCCATGAAAACCACGAGGCATAATGGAACCAGGGGCCAGGGGGCCCGTGCCCCTATTGTTTTGGCCCCCAGTGCCCCCAGTTGGGACCCTATACTTAATGCTACATACATTAAACAACAAATGGTTGGCCCCCATGATTAGAAGTTGCCACCCCAACGGTCCCCCCACTTGCCAAATCCTAGAGCCGCCATTGCTAAGTGGTGCTGTTGCTTTAGACTAGTAAAAACACGTTTGTATATTAAAGCAGGGGTACTCAAACTTTTTTTAAAGTCGGTCTACATTCCGTCTTCCGTCGTTCTGGGAGGGCTAGTTAGTTATAAGTGAAGTCATGATTCTATTTACTACGGCGTCCAAAATTACGAATAAAACGGGTTCTCTTAACTAACTGTATTTAACTGCATGTAAAATATAATCCGGGGTTAAGGGGTTTTTATAAGTGCACCAAAGCAACAGATAAACTGACAAAACTATAATGCAAATGATAACTTTTAGACTAATAAAAAGATAAGGCCCCCCCCCTAAAAAGTGTTATCTGGGCCTCTGGGGCCCAGTCACAGAAATTTTGGTCAGAAGGGATGGATATTTTAAAAACTTTAACCATGATTTATTACTAAGTTACCAAAGGCTGTAGTAAAGCTGGAACAGTGCCATAGGCGGATTTTATTGAAGGCTATGGTAGGCTTAAGCCTACCCAACTAATCCCACCAAAACAGAAAAATGTTTTTTCCATCAACACCAGGTCTGTTGCGTGCTGGATGGCACCCGTGCTGGATGGCACGCGTGCTGGATGGCACGCGTGCTGGATGGCACTTCCAGACCCCCATACTAGCCTACCCAAATATTAAACTCTAAATCCGCCTATGAACAGTGCTATGACAGAAATACATAATACACATGTTCAAAGAGGTGCGGCGGTCCACAAGAACCAGCCTTGCGGTCCGAACTGTGGACCGCGGGTCGCAGTTTGAGTACCCCTGGTATATAGCCTTTGCCCTTTTTCCTTAAGTGAAATATAAGGTTTATCTTTTACTGGCGAAAAACTAGTTTTTCAAAGGACATGATTTTATGTCCAAAATACACCAAAACTAACTAATGTGCATCTATAAATTAAAATTTTATATTTATATTATCGGACCCCTCCCCGTAATAGGGCAGAGGAGGATATTTCCCATCCTTTGGAAGGTCTGGACACTTCCAAGTTTTGTGGCAGATCGCCGCCTGTGTGATTGCCTTGTGATTTCTGGCTACAGAGCACCTTTCCTTTGCAGCACTCCAGTCCCCTAGTCTCTAGTCTGACGAGCGCTGGACAACGGACATCTGTGCGGGTGCTAACTGGGCTTCATGAGGGAGCAACTGATTTGTTCACACTAGGTATGTAGTTATATAGTATAGAACTTAAACTTAGAATGATTTATATATGGCACACAGAAGGCATTACTGCCTGTATATCGCACCACTAGGGCTCCACTATTTGACGAGGGCTTAACAACTCGCTCCGTCAGCCTGATTTCCAGCACGTAACCCACTCTGCCATCTTCCGCATGTATAGGGAGGCCAATGGGAGGTGAGGCAGTCAACAAGAGGGCATGGACCCCCGTGTGTGACACTGATCCCAGTGATCCGATTATGTCTGATTATGAATGTTGCAGAATTGTGGATCATCGACCCTTCCCCTCCCCGCTATACTATACTTCGCTACTGTATGCCTATTTTGGATGCGTTATTCTACGAAGAGCTCTTGTTCTCTTCGGCAGAAGCCAATATATGAAAGCGCCTTTCGACAGCCGATTGGCCTAAACTCAACATACAGAGACTGCAGTCTATAGGCCTAGGCCTAAAGTCAACGGAGGCTAACGATCGTCACAGCTCTTCGTCTTCGTCTTCTTTTCTCGCGACCAGATGTCGCGTCGATTTTAAGGATCGTTAGTTTGCGGCTCCTCCTCCTCCTCCTCCTCCTCCTCCTCCTCATATTAAGAGATGACAAGTCTAGGACAACAGCCTTCTTATTTATGGACTTTCGATGGTCCACATTGGACAACCGAAGCAACAGTCGACGCTCTCAGAAGACAACTGAAGCAGATAACGTCAATAATATTGGATATTTGAAGACATCATTCCCGTTTAACAAAACAATCGACGCATATTAATAACAAATTGTCTTCGGATTATTCGATGGTTCGTTGAATTCTCAATGACGACTCAAGTGGTAGATGCGAAGCCTCCTCCTCCTCCTCCTCCTCATCCTGCCCATCCTCCTCCATTCGTCATAACGCGTCAAGTGATGAGCTGTGGAAATGCAACGCATACGTTGAACGGCGACAGAAGGTGGACGATGGGACTGTTCAGATGCACGGACAGCTGGACGACATGTACGTCGCTCGACTGGATTGACGGACGGCGCTGCCGTCGACCGACGGCTATTTCGTCCGCAGTAGATCATATGGGGAGGGGCTGACATTTCGAAAACTTTCTGAGCGAGTTCCGGAAAATCTGGAAAGGGGCTGTCCATTAATTACGTCAATAAGATTGCGGGGGAGGAGTCTGAACAAGTTTGACAGTTGTTAAAAGGGGGACGGGGGTCAAGAGAAGTTGACGTCAACAAATTATATTTTTTACAAATAATGGAAAATAGACTTTAATATCACAAGGTGGAGTCTAGTGATCAGTTTGCATGGATGGTGGTCAAGAAATGTTTATCCCGCTGAAATCTTGAAAATTTTGGTACACTGTTGGAACGGATATCGTTTGGTTTAACAGTGTGGACTAGTTGTTTAAAATATTGTGTAATTGATCGTCTGGCCGCGACGTTGCAGAAAATAAGTTTTGAAAATTATATGTAGGGTCATTGAAAGTGTTAAATCAGTTGCAAAATGACTAATAATCGACCTAAAAATCTACTTTTGCGATAGATTCAGTAATATTTACCTGAATAAGAATTGTGGAAAATTGTTGATCGTACATTTATTGGACGTCAGTAGGCGCCACTCAAATAAATATGAGACAAAGTGAGGTCTTCAAGATATCTGAAGACAGACTGGCTAGTTGATAGACGGCATCCAGTGTCATTAACTCAGGAGAGAACAGACCCGGTTGGTATAAGATCGACTGGCGTCGAGAACAGACCCGGTTGGTATAAGATCACTGGCCCCCCCAATTCAAGGACTCTGGTTACGCCACTGCATAGGGCCCTATTGTTGCAGTCAATGGGCGGCTGAGGTGGTCTGTACCCCAAAATACCTCTCTAGAATTTAGCTAAGACCCAAAATTCCCGCAATTCTTTATTTGTGCGATGAGAAGAAAAGACAGATAGGGCCTAAATAGGTAGGAATGTAGGTATAGAGAGTGCGCATTGTCTTTTTGTTGTAGGCTATCGATTGACCGTATGTCCGTTTTGCTTCGCTTCAACGACTGCGAGGAGAATAGGAGAGCCTTATGCGGTCGGTCTTTGTGCTTGTTTGCCCGGAGGTCTTTCGATGCTTCGACTGAAACTTCGTCTTATTCTCGGAATCAGAGTGCGTAAGATAAATCTCGCTTCAACGAACCCTTAAGGACATGCATGAACCCTTTGATCTCTTTTCTTCCAGAAAATCCATGCATTGTCCTCAACTGCATTTTTTCGATACTTCACCCGATTTCTCACATCGTTGCCTCTTGACCTATATAACGTCTTCGTTATGTTGCCTGTGTTGCCACTTGTAATTTTAGAAACAAGGTATATACAGTAAAAGCCTAAAGGAAACAAATATTGAAATGAATTTTTATCATTAATAACTGACATTATATAAACAGGATTATCTGCCTATAAGTCAGTCGTGATCCCTGTAGCCAAGTGCCCTGTCGAACGGAAATATCTTCAGGACATTCACTTTGTCGGTATCTCCAGCGATTCTGACCGTCAGTCAACAACAAATTAGTCATCGCATGACTGCATCGTCTGTATAATGCCATGTTGTTGCAGAGACACGGCGCTACTTTGTTTATCATGAACCATAGCTGACAGTTTAAAGACATTTATTTCAAAAAATTTACTCTAACACGTGCTCAAAATGGCTATGAATTTATGAAACACCGTTTTCACTTAAAGGAACAGTGGCAACCAAAACGTCATGAATGATGAATCGTAGATGATGATGATGATGAAACACCGTTTTCCTTGCCGTTGTCAGTAAAAGGAGCAGTGGCAACATTGCAATACTTCAATAAAATGTTAAACACTTGACACGGGTGTTTTTGGATATGAATTAGCAAAAACCATGGTTTATTTTATTGTCAAAAGTCAACAAAGCAAAAAACGTCATCACCTGAGAAAAAAGGTACTTTCCCGTTATTCGGACCCCAGTGAAGTGTAATGGCTTTTCGGTCGGAAGCCTGACTCTCACCCTCACCCTAAGTTCCCTAACCCTAACGCCTCTCTAGCCAACTACACCATCCCTCTACTGGGGTCCGGATAACGGGAAAGAACCGAAAAAAATTAGGACACGACCATTTTTCTCACCAGGTTTGCGCCCATGCCTGGTCTTGAGGGTTGAGTCCTTGTTTGCATATCTGCCTATTGGCCTAGCGTCGGCAGTCGCCGTGTCCTGCAGTTGTCGTGAGTTCTGTTGAATGTGTCTGCTGTGTTTAATCCAGGGAGACATACTCAGAGACTGTTTTGCCGCCTGCTGCTGTTTCCTCTGCGTCGTCTGTCAAATGAAGAGCGAATTGGATTCTGTTGGTTGGCCGGAGTAGAAATTCTCATCAAATTCACAGATATCAATGGATGACTTTCGTGTCCCCACAGCAAAATGTCGGCGCCATTTGTTGTCAGTGACGAATGATAAGGCTGACTGCTTTAGGCCACAAAACAATTGAACAATCACAATGCCGTGTTATTTAGGCCTATTACGTAGACCTGTGCGCCGACGGTCTGAGGGTCGGCGGCGGCGTGTGACCGCTTTATCACCGGGACGGCGGTCGAACCAATCGGCGGCGGCGGCGTGGACTTTATTGGCGGCGGCGGCGGCGTCGGTGTACAAACGGTTAATACAGTACCGTGCGACCGATACCATATGATATCGTCGGTTTTGTTCAATCCTCGTGGTTTTTGTCTAGTTCATTTGAAAACAATGTAACAAATTTATAATACTAGTAAAAATAAAATTATACAGTTTAAGAAAAACTTTTGACCCCCCAAGATCAATAGCAGGTCCCAATAACAAGGTTATTATTTTTTGCAGTGATGACCATTTTTTCCTTTTTTGCTCATCGCGTGTCAAAATGTGGTGGTGATGACCTTTTTGGCCATGCTTTCTTCCATTAGCGTCGCCATAGGGGGGGGGGGGGTCAAATGGGGCAACTGCCCCCCCCCCCAACCTGCCTCAGACCACCTACCAGATTCGCGCAAATCCGGTGAGAAAGTTTTCTGTGGGGGGGATAGGAGTGGGTAAGGAATCTGACACGCTAGCCCCTTTTGCCCCACCCCAACCAAAAATTCCTGGCGACGCCACTTCTTAGTAACCAAGTTTTTTTTTTTAAAAATTAGGCCACTATCTCTTGTATATCAAAAGTGATTGGCATTCAGACGTTTGCCTGTAGTATTTTCTATTGCTTAAATTGGACATTTTTACACTACAGAGAATGGTATTGGCAGATGTGTGAATGGCTATCACTTTTAACAGGCAAGTGAAGAGGCCCTTGTGACATTAGCGTCGCCACGGGGGACAAATGGGGGCAACTGCCCCCAACCTGCCCCAGACCACCTACCAGATTCGCCCAAATCCCGTGAGGAAGTTTTCTGTGCAGGGGGTGAGGGGTGGGTAAGGAATCTGACACGCTAGCCCCTTTTGCCCCCCCTCCAACCAAAAATTCCTGGCGACGCCTGTATAGTGTATAGTGTATATATAATGTATAAGACGTAATAGAGGACGTATGTGTATTCTCAGTAACGATCATACAATGACTGGCTGTTCATAGCTCTAGTACAGTTTGCTTCTAGTCAAGTTAGTCAACAGATGGCTACGAGTGCTCCTATTGGTTGGTGGGTGTGGTTCTTGCTAGTCAGTTACCAATACCGTTACAACGCCACTGCAAATGGCTCATTATTTTTCTTGGCATTTCGAAAGCTCTAGAAAATAATTTAGACAGAATATATTGACAATTCTAGTACGGTTTGACACAACAAAGATGGGGACATAAGAATATGTGGTTTTAATTCGTTTCATCACTCTTCTGAATTTTTGCATATCTATACTCTACTGTAGCACTAGTCCTTGCGTTGTCCAATTTCAAACAGGGTATCAATTTTATAATATTGTGTGGTCTATAAAACCTGTAATAGAAGAAACCAGCTCTCTTAAGCGCCATCTTATCTCTCGATTGATTTTTTAGGCATTTGACAGAGAATAGATTTCCGAAAGACTTTGTATAGTGTCATTTCAAATATCCATTAGCGTCGCCACGGTGGGGGCAAATGGAGGCAACTGCCCCCTCCCCATCCTGCCCCAGACCACCTACCAGATTCGCGCAAATCCGGTGAGAAAGTTTTCTGTGGAGGGGTGAGGGGAGGGTAAGGAATTTGTTTGAGCTCCTTTTGCCCCAACAAAAATTCCTGGGGATATTTCCATTCCACTGTAAGCCAAGTATTCTATGAAATTTCCTATTTTTAATTATTTGTAAAAAGTGAAATTGTTGACGCCAACTTCTCTTGACCCCCCCCTCTGTCAACAACCGTCAAACTTTTTCGAACCCCTCCCCTAAATTGTTTGCGTAATTAATGGACAGCCCTGGCTGATCTCACTGCCCTTAGTTGACTATTTGGCTGATCATATACCTTCCCATAGCTAATTTAAGAAAGGCTGAGCGACTAAAAATAAGCAGCTACTATTGTATTTCTAGGGCGCTATATAAATCCACGAGATTTTACTTACTTACACTTGGTTCAAAGTTCCAACCAATCAAAAGAACTCAATTCATGTTAGCTCTCTAGTGATTGGTTGAAATTTCAAACCGTTCTAGGCACCAGTTCAAATTTCAAACGATCCTCATGCTGCGGTCCTTTCTTCGTCTCGACGCAGCGTGGTTCATCGAGAAACTTCGTTCGGTCGAATATTTTAGAATTTAAAGACAATTCTAAAATATTTATACCGTTGACGAAGTTGGTGTTATGTCGGTTTAGAAACTGTCGTTTAGTACCGTATCGTTAAGGTTTTAAGTAGTTATTAGTGTTATTAGTAGTTATTCCGTCGACTGGTGCTGATGTACTACTACGATGGCGCTATAGAAGTTGACTACTACTACTACATTCTTGTTCGAAAGATCCTCAACGGTCGAACGCCGCTCTCTACTAAGCTCGAGGTCAGCAATCATCTGATCGCCCCTCCGGCGCTTAAGACGGCGGGGTTTGAGCCTTTGAGGGACAGGTCCTTTCGACTTGGGGCTCTTCCTCATGCAACTCGTTCCCAAACAACAACGTTGACGGTCGAGACATTGCCGTATCGGATCCGAAAACAACTGAAGACGTACTTTTTAATACTTCATTCTTGTAAATCGCTTTTGACTCTGGCATATGTTAGCTATGCTTATGGCTCTTAAAAATTGTCATGTATAATAATAATGTTAGATGTCGGACACTCACTGATTTACAGTTCAACGATCAGTTATGCCAGCGCTTTTTTCCCAGATCTGGGTTTTTTGTGAAATCTGGGCTTCTTAAAAATTTCCTTTTTACAGTTCATTCGGTTTGATGATGCATTATTATTTGCTATTGTAACTCTTAATATACAGTAGACCTAAAGTATTTTGTTTTTGCAGTATTGACATTGAAGGCTACTGTATAATTGCAACCTTGTGAATCTGTATTGTATAATTGAATCTGTCTGTACTGTATAATTGGCAATTGCAACCTTGTGAATCGTTGCGGGGAGGGTTAAATGTTGTTGTAGATGTCACTCAAGAAAGCAAAGACCTCCAAGCAAGAGAAAGACCCTCAAGCATCATCAAAGTCAACTCCAGTTTGTGTTTCTTGTTTTCAGGATCTATTTTTGCCACACAGGGGTCCATCATGTCTTGTATTCGTTGATTCCAGCATCCGGTTTCTTTGGTTTCGGTTGGCTCTTTGTTTCACTTTGGTTGCGGCTGTTTGTTGTGTGTGTTTCGTTCGGTGCTGTGGCCGGTGCAGTCAAGTTTTTGTGTGAGCGCGGTTTCGCAGCGTTGTTTTTTCCGACGGCCGTCTTTCGTTTACTGCGATTTGCGATGCCGTCCGTCATTTTCTATAGGCTATTTAATGTGCTTGGTTTATTTCTTTTATTGGCAATTAGTTAATTCTGTACTTTTTCCAGGATGCACGGTGCCATTTTATTTCTTTGTAAACTGCATTTATGATTGATCTTGTATAGGCCTATGGTTTTTTTATGACTTTCTGTACAGGTACAGGTACTTCAGCTTCAGGACACAAAAGCAGGATCACAGAGAGCTTCAAGTTGCCCTATCTGTATGTCTGTGTGTACCTATATTTGTGTGTGTTTGTGTATATCTGTATTTGTGTTTGTGTGTGTATTTTTTCCAGGACGGGAATTCCTCCTTGTTTTGGGGTAGACTGAAAACAAATTTGTAATCTCTCAACAGTTATAACATTAATGTATTTTAGCTTGGCGGCATTAAATTTTAAAAGTTAAAAGAATTTTCTCATTTGTTTTTCTCCGTGCGCTTGAAATAGAATATATCTAATATAAATGTAATATAATCTGATTAACTGTTGAAAGACAATTTGTTTTCTTCTTTGGACTTTCCCTATTTCTCTAAAATTGTTAGTTTTGGGGTTTGTTCTAAACATTTTGAAAGTCAAATCTAACCTCAACATTTTAATTCTAAAATTTCTGGGGGGTCTCCCTCTCAAGCTCACAGCTTCATCGCAGCGAGAGGGTGAACAGCTAATCATATGGGGTTATCTTGAGGCTGTCCTTCATGTTTTGGAAAGCCTCAATGAATTGATTATCTGGCCAATGTGAGCAGCAATTGATTCTATTTAACTGGTTGTCTGAATTTTGTATATTGAATGTCATTTTAGGGGAATAATCAGCCGTCATCTGGTTCTTCATCTTGTGGACTCGACTACCGTTTGGCAACGCGTTGCTTATCCAGATCTACCTCGAGCGACTGGCAGTTTCGTCTCCTGCTGAATCTTCTGTGTATTCTCTATTTGAAGATGCTTCTCAGCAGTGATATTTTACTTCAAAAAATAATTACTTTTACTCTTTAGTTTTGGCTTTCTTATTTGACTTTCACTTTCAATTTCAGTTATAATTTTACTTTGTAAATAATTATTATTATACTTTTAATTTTCCAAAATAAAATTACTTTTACTTTTAATTACAGTTTTATATATATATATATATATCAGATCTTCCAGGCTTCCACTCCATTTATTTCATTTGACAGCAGTAAGTCATGGCTAATATGCTGAATGCACAGCATTATTATACAGTGTGACATAACAAATACGAATGACTGCCACTTACCATTGCATGCACAGAAACATTTAGTGCAATACCTAGGCTGTCACTATCAGATGGGGACAATATCAGTATGTGTGCAATGACTGCAAGTCTGCAATCAAATGTAAATGATTTAATATGCAATGCTGCTTTTGAGCTTCATGTTTGTAGGTGCCCTGGTCATACTTTGAAAAACTGCCAAATATCACTCCCTTTTTCTACCAGCAAGCTGTTTAGATAAACTCGTACTTTTCTATTTAGACACTTGAGAGTCAAGATAAATGAAATGTTTGTAAGAATAAACCGGGAGACAGCAGAAGTACAAACTGCGGTCTGCCTAAACAGTCGGGCATGAACATAAATTTGAAATAAAATGGGAGAAAAAGTTAATTTTACTCCAACTAATAATTACTACTTTTTAATTTAATTTTTGGTGTCCATATTTTACTTATACTTTATATTTCAATTTTATATTTCAAATTATATTTATATGTTTTATTTCGTATATCAGTTTTACTGAACTAACTGCAAACAATTTTTAATTTCAGTTCAGCAATATATCACTGCTTCTCAAGACAGGACTTCAACAGCAGCAGAGAATTTCTGTCACTGCCTGAGTGGATCTTCAAGACCAATTTCTTCAGCGTGTGTGGATTCGACTCAAGAGTGTGCCATGGCAGCGATCTGCTCGTCATTTACCTCTCAATTTCGTCAGCAACCGCCCTCTTCCTCTGGTTGCAGTGCTACATAACTTGTATGCAGTGATGGGTAACTAACTAAAAACATTAGTTTAACTACAACTACATTTAAACTAGAGGTAAGTAGTTAAACTTTTAGTTGCAAACTAACTTTCTAAAATCATTTTTGCTCCCTCAACTCTTGCAGCAATAGCTAGACACAAAATGTTTCCAAGAAGTTCTATCTTCTGTTAATTGTCTTCCTTCTATGATTGAAATTCCTTTCATGCTCATATCTTCTCTGATGTCCCACTTTTTCCTGGGTCTTCCTCTTGCTTTATTTCCTGTATGAGTCCCCACCCCCTGTCAACAGCTGTCAACCTTTTTCAAACTCCCCCTAAATTGTTGACATAATTAATGGACAGCCCCTATGCACAGTTATATATTAACGAACAGTTGGCCTACAGGCACGGAAATTATACAGCTTTAATAGATCAGAAAATACCATGTCTGTATCACCTGCTGCGTCAAAATCACCCCATAAGTGCACCGTGTTTGAGTCACTTCACTCACTCTTCCAGTTTCTGTTATTCCAAGTGCAGACGCCGGGTTAATTCATCTGATGCATACATTCCCAGTGTCAAGTATAGATGCTTGAGGAATGCTTGCTAAGAATATCAGCTGAAGGCATGCAACTGGGTATAACGTATGCATAAACTACACATTAGATTGTTCGATATTAATATTCATTTTAAGACCTGGCTTCGGCCCATAGGCCTACGCTTATAAAGCAGCACTTAAAACATGTTATATAAAAAATGTCACTCAATAAAAAACATGTCACTGTATATTTGTCCATAACTTTGGCAAATGTGAACTGATTTTCAAAATGTTTTTGCTGTTTGACTCAGAAGTAAATGGGGCAGTGACCCTATTCGCAGTCGATAGCCTTATCCTCAGACTCTATTTCTCTGAGGCTCAGAGAAATTCATGGTCCCTGCTTCGTGGTGTCATTGGCCTATTTAGCCAATTCATTCACCATAATGAGGTAGTTGCATTTTTCACCCCATCACAGTGTAGCCTGATTGAAATAAGTCTCTGTTTTAAAGTAACCAAAGCACTACTGGTGTGTGTGGTGCCAGCACTGACGCTCAGTCTATAACAGTGAGTTTTGAAGGGAACGCAGTTAGGGGCTGTCCATTAATTATGTCAACAATTTTTTACTCCATTGTCAACAACTGTCAACTTTCACTTAGCCCCCCTATAATTACGTCAACAACTCGTCCCCCAAGATCAATGACAGGTCCCAATAACAAGGTTATTATTTTTGTGGTGATGACCATTTTTCCTCATCGAGTGTCAAAATGTGGTGGTGATGACCTTTTTTCTAATGCTTTTTCCATTGTAATAAGTAGTTTTCTATGAAATTTCCTATTTTTGATTATTTGAAAAAAGTGAAATTGTTGACATCAACTTCTCTTGATCCCCCTCCCCTGTCAACAACTGTCAAACTTTTCCAAACCCCCTCCCCTAAATTGTTGACGTAATTAATGGACAGCCACTTACTGCGAGGAGAATTTTCTCTTGACTGATTGTTGATCAACTTCCACATGGCGATTCGCGAGTATCCAATATTGCACTCGAATTGGTTTTGGACGGTGAGCAACAAAGAGCTGTAGTAAAACTTGAACCTGCCTCCCATTCGCTTTGCAGGGCACGAAGTGTTGCCCCCTTAGATGGGGGGGGGGGGACTATCGTGTAGGCTATGCAATCTTTGTGTTGTATTCTGATTCAGTAAAAATATGACGAAAGCTGTTAGGCCCGTCATAAGCCCACACGCTCACTTGGCTATAGGAGTCCCCACAGAATCGTGCTTTTTATTGTCCAATGTATGTAGCCGCTTTGTTCTGTAATATTTGGATTTTATCTATAATAGTCATATAATTATGTCCCAAATAATATTTACATAAGTTAAGTTAGAGTGAATTAACGTAAAATAGAGGTTATGAAGAGCTCTCGGCTCTAAGGAATTATTTATGTGTCTTATTATATTCAGATTCTTAGATATTTTATTTGCCAACTGGCCTACATGGTCTTTCCAGCTTAACTTTTGATCTAAAATAACGCCCAAAAATTTAGAAGATGATGTTTGGAGAATAATTTGGTCATTTATTATTATATTATCAGAAATGAGATAAGGGGATTTATTCTTAGGGTTAAATTTTTATAAAATTAGTCTTAGAAAGGTTTAGTTCCAGTTTATTTAACTTAAACCAATTGGATAGCTTTTCCAGTTCTAGATTTATAGTCTTAATTAATTCATTGAGGTTAGTATGGCTAGCTATTACATTGGTATCATCTGCAAAAATAATGAATTCGAGGAACGTTGAAACATTTGGAAGGTTAATTAAATCCGAAAAACACAAGACATACCTAACAGTCGTGGTCATACATTAAATCTGTGCAGGTACACATTGCATTCGGATGTTGACTATTGCCTGGCTGATCATATACCTATCCCATAGCCTCTTTGACCGGAAAACTTCGAAGTGCCTCTATTCTGAAATCCTGACTACGCCACTGAATACCACCTGGCTATTTGCTGCAATTTTTAGTTGTTCTGTTGTTGATGATGATGATGATATCCAACTTCGATGTTCATGAAGTTTTATGATCGTCGCCATTTACGACTCGCGGTTTTAACAATGAGATTCGTTTATCCATTGTTGAATTTTATCGACTGATTTCGTAGATTAGCGGCTTGCTAAATGTTCTCTCATAACTGCCGCTGCTGTTGTTGCTGCTACTACTGCTGCATCTATTACTATTTCGTTCAGAAATGCAAGTCTTCTATTCATTTAGCGTTTGGTAATATAATGAGCTAATCAGTGTAGGGCGTTACGTAGGTCCTACCGTCAATCAATCAAGCAATCAACTTCTATAGCGCCACTATAATAATGCCCAGGGCATCAGCCGATGGCGCACCAAATCCAAATAGCATTAGAGCCAGGTCAAAATACCGTCCTAATGAAGTCCATTCCACGCTGATCGAAATACGAGTGACCGGGAACGAAATAGTAGTTTTAATAGCAGTAATAATAATAACAATAGTAGTGACTGTGCTAAGCACGTGTTTTTACCCTTAACCTACCCCTAGGGTTTACACCATATTAACTGTGGGCTGATTTACTCTAATAATAATAAGAAATAAGTAATATTTTTAGTAACAATAGTAGTAATAAAAAAATGAAAACAACAGTAGTCATAATAAAAATAATAATAACAATGGTAGTAATAATTAAGATAACAATAACAACTGTAAAATAATAACAACCTCTGCATATATTGGGCACCCCGGAAGGAGGGGGCTGGTCCCTGTGTTAAGCACATGTCTTAATACTCTAACCTAACCTTAACCTAGGGCTTAGGGGGAGGATTTACCGGTAGGTAACTTTAGGTTATTGCTTATTTTACGGTAGTAAGACACAGGCACAACCCCCTAACCGCTCCTAACCCCCTTCCCGGGTCCCCAATGTATGTAGAGGATGTTAATATCATTTTTATTACTGCTACTATTGTTACTATTACATTTATTATAACTATTATTGCTATTATTACTATTATTATTATTATTTAATTTTTATTATTATTAACATATTATTAACGTTAATCAGCCTGCAGTGAACGTGGTGTTCACAATTTTTTGCCC
This sequence comes from Metaphire vulgaris, assembly GCA_018105865.1. Classification (NCBI taxonomy): domain Eukaryota; kingdom Metazoa; phylum Annelida; class Clitellata; order Crassiclitellata; family Megascolecidae; genus Metaphire; species Metaphire vulgaris. Next base: position 12,665,037 of record CM030867.1, on the reverse strand, counting down.
AGTAGTGTGTAGACGTTTAGTGATCCGATCAGCGGCCGGGAGGGGAGGGTCAGATCAGCGTAGATTTACCCGTAGACGTTTAGTGGTAAAATCTGCTTCTATGGAGCTATAGTGCTCAGATCTGCAGCAATAGAGCGGTGCTGGGGCCAGATGACCGGCTATACAACTATTTTACATGTTATCCCTTGCATCTCCACTGATCTCTCCCTCCAACCCCAGCATGACTCAATAGCTGCTGATCGGACCACTAAACGTCTATATCAGACTGAGATCAGTGGATCAGCGGATTATTATTACTCCCAGATTGACAGCTCATAAGTGGCAGAGTTGATGCTCCATCGAATGAGCCAGCTGGGCAGTCAATGGCCATTGCTTATAGTTGAAACTGCGAGAGACTTAAGACTCAAGAGACTCTTAGGGGATTAGATGGTTGTTCTAAAATAGTTTAGCAATGAGCCTAAACCTAATTATTTTCAGTGACATTGTTTAGAGCGATTGAGGAGTAACGGAGCAGCGAACAGATTGACTCAGCAACAGCCACAAGGTCAGAGCAACAGCCACAAGGTCAGAGCAACAGCCACAAGGTCAGAGCAACAGCCACAAGGTCAGAGCAACAGCCACAAGGTCAGAGCAACAGCCACAAGGTCAGCAACAGCCACAAGGTCAGAGCAACAGCCACAAGGTCAGAGCAACAGCCACAAGGTCAGAGCAACAGCCACAAGGTCAACAAGCAACAGCCACAATTAGCAACAGCCACAAGGTCAGAGCAACAGCCACAAGGTCAGAGCAACAGCCACAAGGTCAGAGCTGCTTTGTAAACAATTATCATATCAAAGTATATTTGACAATCAATTGCTGTAAGAACGATTCATTTCATGTCATAGCATTGACGAATTAAAAGAGTGACAACTTAAAAGTAATACACTTGCCCAAGTTCTTTTCGGTATGACTGTGTCCACATCTTTAAGTTACATGGAATAAAAGGAACTTTATTCGGGGAAAATAAGGAAAAATTCTGTTCCATGACTGAAAATGAGATATTTTGTTGGTGGAGTTTTTGTTTATCTATTTTCATGTATTTTATAATTTTCTTGTTGAGATGTGTTTTGATTTGGCACTGTTGATTGGCTCTGTTTAGAATTCTTGAGACAATTCAGTCAGATCTAGAACTGAACTTTCTTCAAATCAAATCATGATTTCATAAATGTTATGGAGAAAACATCAATCAAGACTTGTGCTGATATTTTGGAATTGCAAAGTTACGATTCTGGTTTTTCTGGAGAAAAACAATATATTGGCAACATTTGTAGAAAAGATTTTACGTCAGAGGCCCAGCTGAGAGAGCACAGCCTGAGGACCTGTAGTAGAAGCTTATACTGCTGCGATGTTTGTGGCAGGTCATTCAAACGAAACAGGAATTTGGAAATTCATAAGAGAACTCACACTGGAGAAAAGCCGTATACATGCAATATATGTAACAAGAAATTTAGGCAGAGTCATCACCTGAAAAATCATGAAAAAATTCACACTGGAGAAGAGCAATGTCATTGTCCTGTTTGTGGTGTGAAATTTACAGAGAGGTCTTCTCTTAGAGTGCACGAGAAAATCCATTTGGGAGAAAAGTCTTATAAATGCCCTGTGTGTGATAAACTGATGAGCTCAAAGAGTTCACTAAGGACTCACAGAGAGATTCACACTGGAGAGAAGAAGTATCAGTGCAACATTTGCACAAGATTGTTTAGGCTGAAAGGAGATCTAAAGGCCCACATGGGGATCCACACTGGTGAAAACCAGCATCAGTGCCCCATTTGCGCCAAGACTTTTACTCGTTATTCCAAACTGAAAAATCATGAGAAATTCCACACTGGAGAGAATCTGTATAATTGCAGTGTATGCTGCAAGGCCTTTACAGAAAATTGGCGCCGTAAGTTACATGAACAGATTCACGCCAAACAGAAAGAAAAAAGCTTCTCCACTGAGGCCGCTGTGAAAGCTGAAGACAGGTCGTTTCAATGTTACGTATGTGGCCTGATGCTGATTTCCAAGAATTCCCTTAGAGTTCATGAAAAGATTCACACTGGAGAAAAGCACTTTCAATGTATTGTTTGTAACAAATTATTTAGGCTGAAAGGGGATCTCAAAGCTCACACGAGAATTCACACCGGCGAAAACCAGTTCCAGTGCACCGTCTGCAGAAAGACATTTAGCAGAAATTCTCTACTGAAAAATCACCAGAAGATTCACACCGGGGAAAGTCTGTACGATTGCAATGCATGCGGCAAAGTCTTTACAGAGAAATGGCGTCTTAAGATGCACGCAAAGACACACAGCGGAGCAGAAGAGTGCTACACTTGCTTCGTCTGCGGTAAAACTTTCAATGGAAAGACAGCATTTCAGATGCACGAGAGAATTCACACAGAAGAAAAATCATTTAATTGCAACTTTTGCAACAAAGCATTTGCATTTAAGCGTTACCTGAACGCTCACCTGAGACTTCACACCGGTGAAAAGCCGTATCAGTGTCAGATGTGCAGTCAGTCCTTTGCATTCAAATCCAATCTAAAATATCACGAGACAAATCACATAGGAGAGAAACAGTATCTTTGCGACATCTGCGGCAAGTCATTCGCTCAGAGGTATACATTTAGAAGTCACAAGGCCGTCCACTTAAAAGAAAAACCATACTGTTGTGATTATTGCACGAAATACTTTCGATGGAAGCACAACCTCAATACTCACGTAATGATGCACACGGGACATCGGCCTTTTAAGCGCAGGTCATGTGACCAGTCGTTCGCTTCTAAAAGTCGACTGAGGCTTAACGAGAGCAGCCACGGTCGAGCGAATTCGTTCACCTGCGGCGTCTGTTTCCGAGCGTTTAGACGTCTGAATAATTTACAGCTTCACAAGAAGCTTCACTTGAGACAACAGGCTCTTAGACATCAGGCAGGCAGTTGCAGTTCTTCTTACGCCAGTAAGTGTGAGAGTTCTCATTCTCAGTTGAGATCATTCAGCAAAGACAAAGATGTTACTCAGAGGAACAAAGATGTTGGGCTGCAAAGCAGGACTGATTGCCCGCCGGAGACGAATCGATTGGAATCTTATGAGGTAATTAATTGTCAGAAGAGGTTCAATCGATCGAAGTCTTGCCTTCTTCTTCGATCATCGTTCTTAAAGGTGCGCATGAGATCGCACATCGTTCGAAAGTTCTCTCATTTTTGTCCTAATTGTTCAAAGTCATTTTCTCACAGAGCTATTCTTAGAAATCACTGGAGACTATTTTGTGGAAAAATCTCTGTGGAGAAATGAGCAAATGGATGAAACATGATTCCAGTTGCATTTCCATCTGCTGCTGCTCCTGACCCTGTTGATGATGATGATGATGATGATGATGATGATGATGATGATGATGGAGGAGGAGGATCTGGATTGATGGTTTCTGTCTTGCATAACGAATAGGAATAATAAATAAATGGAATAGACCAAATTTTAATGAAATTCTTTGTTATTCTTTATTTAACTATTCTATGATTTGTAATCCAATTTTGATTACATGATTATTAATGATGATGGAGGAATTGATTCTTGAAATGCATAATGGGAATGATGTTAATGGCAATAGGCTAAATAGGCATTAAAAAGTATAATCTGTTTCAATGAAGATCATTTCCTTCTGTTTTGAAAGTTTAGAATATTATTGAAGAACTGCTGATGCTTATGAACACTGGCATAAATTTGGATGAAAAAGTGGGGCCCAAACTCTATGCCTTCCCCTTCCATATGATAGCCTCACAGAAAGTGTGGGGGTCCGAAGTCCGAACCTAGGGGTCTAATAGAAGTTTGCACCTGTGCTTATGAATTAATTTTTTAATTGTCAATATCTTTGGTAATGGTGATTTTATTGTCGTGTTTTGCTGTTTAACTTGAGAACAGATGCATGAGAAGCATAAGCAACCGATACTGTGATTAACTGACATGCCATTCAAGCGAAATTAGCTTGTTCTTGGAACAATTTTAAGGTGCCCTGCAGTGGCGGCTCTAGGATTTGGCAAGTGGGGGGCCGTTGGGGTGGCAACTTCTAATCATGGGGGCCAACCATTGTTTAATGTATGTAGCATTAAGTATAGGGTCCAAACTGGGGGGGGGGCAGGCACTTAATAGGGGGCACTGCCGCCCTCTGGGAGCCTCGGTGGAGCCGCAGCTGGTGCCCTGTACTCGCAGTGGCGACGCCAATGCGAACGCAAACCGGTTTATCTTGACCAGCCAGGACCCAATAAGTTTCTTTGAGATCAACCAATCAACTTCTATGGCGCCACTATCATGACGTCTAGATTATCGGCCGGTGGCACACTAACTCGAACCCGGAGAGGTCGGCCTAAATCGGCGACGGGCAATATGCGGAGAGTAAGCGAGGAATAAGCTGGTGCGCTGCGCCAAGAAACATCAGCGCTATAGAAATTCCGTCTTACTTACTTATATATGGTGGATTGTGTTAACGTGATATTAATTTGCTGTATTTGACATCTCGACTGACGTCGACAAGTTTCTGATGTCTAAATGTCAGACATTTTAACGAAGGTTCACTTTATAAGTTTTCAGTAAACGCGTCTAGTATTATTTCAAAATTTCGAGCGGCACCACTGCTCCAAACTATGCATAGAATTAAATATACTTTCGGAGTATAAAATATAATTATATTTAGGGTCAATGGTGCCTGAAGGTGATTTCACCATTTTGTTAAGTGTGATCGCATTACCGTAGAACCTCTAGCAGAAGCGAGTCTCAAACTGCCGGCAGTATCCTATCACAATTTGGAGATGAAAGAGAGGCATCCTTTCTCCTACAACGAATATCCGTGACACTTCAGAAATTTAACACAGTCGCCTTCCACGAAGTTTTCACATAAGTGAGGGATTGCACCTGGTACTGTTGTATGCTTAGAATGTGAATTGAAAGAAGATATCAATATAAGAGTCGAACTGTTAATAATAATAAGCATCATCGTCGTCATCTCATCATCATTTTATCCATTAGCTGTATGCCTGTAACGTCCCAAGTTCCCAACCTGCGGCCTATTGGATTAATGACCCTACATGAATTACCCCATCTTTGACTATAGCTACTTCATTTTAAGATTAAGCGCCTAGGAATAAGGAGTTATTTTGGTGCCTGCTTTTGAAATCGCTATAAAAATTAACGAGATTGTATTTACTTATTTACTTATTACAGCAACGTATTATTATTACTACAATAATTTATATGGTAAGTTGTTAAGTGGTAACCATTGGCTAAGCTTATCAAAGATGGCGACACGCTGGCTGTCGTATTAGACAGAAAAGATACTTCCAGTGAGTATTAATTTCTATGTGCGGAGCCATTAAATCATTTAAATTCTATATACAGAGCGTGTTTATAAAAGCTAGTTATAAGGAATAAAATTGATAAATTAATTTAAATGATTTAGATTATTGGTGAAAATTGAAATGAAGTGAGTGGACGTGTGAGGCAATGGATTGGAACGAGCGGCTGGAGAGGAGGTCTCCTTTCTGGGCTCCTCTGATCTCAAGGATGTTTTCTTTTCGGCAGCATTTGAATGAATTCCCTCGTGATAATATTAAGGAACCGGTGTCTTTCGTCTTTCCTCTTTCGATAGGACTCAGTGGGTCCAGATGGAGAGAACTCCTCGAGATCCTCTCTTCTCCTGAGCCTCTCGGTGATGACCAGCAGCGGCTGACGGTGTAAGTCGCTTTCAGTAACATTCGATCGGCGGATTTCTGAGTGATTTTGAGGAGAGGCGCTATATAAATATTCTGATGAATTGTAATGCATTTCTTTCTTTGCCATCACGACTTGACTTCTTCACGTACAGTTAGACTCAAGTAATGCCACTTTTAAGAGAAGCGTCGTGAGACTCAAATACAAATATTTCTGCCTTGTGCTGATCAGTGGAACATGCTCATAAGACTTCTGCTAAACTATTCTTAGAAATTTACTTCATTAAAATGGAAGTTTGTATAGCACCTTTTGTTATGTTATGCATTTTGACCAGTTTTGCAGAGATATGTTTAACATAAGATGTTGGAAAGAAGCCGAGTGATGTAGATTCTCGGCAGCTATTGTAATGATTGTTGATTTGGAATGTTTTTAATTTCTGGATTAATTTTTAAACTTTGTAGCAAACCGTTTCTCTTTCATCTTCCAGTTCCATTGCAGAAGAGATTGTTGCAGTTTATCTATGAGCATTTCGATGAGGTTCCTTCTTCGTTTCTTGAACAGCTTTTATCTGTTTTACTTGAGAGAGATTCTCCAACAGACAAATGGATCCTCTTTTTTCAGAGTTTGCTTCAGAGCCGTTTAATCGAGAGAAAGAGAACCGGATTAGGAATTTCTGGAGAACAGAAGCCCAGTGAACAGTCATTGAATCCTTATTCATCATCTTCGTCAACAGAATATCAGTTTGCAGAAAGTAATAAATTGAATTTCTCATCTGTTTGTGGATATTTAATTAAAAGTGAAGACCAAACAAATTCCACTCCTGACGTCTGTTTTGCCAATGACACAAATTTTGAGAATTATTTTAAAAACTGTCAATCAAGGATTCAGGATTCACAGAATCAGGAAATGGAGGTCAATGGGCAGAAAGGTCAATCCGATCAGCTGACCACAGAGTTGGCCATTTTGTGTGAAGCTACACAACCTTCGAATGGTGAATCTATTGAAGGTATTCATTTAGTTGAATTTGACTTTCACTATTTTGGATTTTGCTGTTTTGGCCGTTTATTTGATAATAATTTTGTTTGTTTAGTTTAGAAGCTGGCATAAGACTTTAAAATTTTTATTTCTTTGCCAAACTGTTTATAAATTCATTTTTATGTGCTTCAATGTGTGACATTATATTATTATTATTATTTAAGCTTTTACTCAAGAGTTAAGTATAGTCATTGCTGTTATTGAAGTCATCTTGTGAGAAACTGAACAGTGTTTGAATGGTTGTTCAGTTATGTGTTTCATCTCTAATGTTCATAGAATGTCAGACAATGGACGTTGTTCAGGTAACAGACAACCAGCCGCTACACCTTGATGACTCACTGCAGGTGATTAGTGATAATCTGTTATGCAAAATGCTTTTTCATTTTCTTTTGATGTTCAAGAGTCAATCAGTGACTTTTATTGTTCTTTTGGAGCAGCAACCAGATTTTCATGGATTCTATTGGATGAGCGATTCGTTTGCATAATAATTGTACGGCCATTGTGAAGCAATGGCCATGGTTAACCAGTTTCCATCTGATGTGTGCTTCCATCTTTCTTGATGCATGTTGTGACCGTGATGATGATGATGATGATGATGATGAGGCTGTGCAGTGGCATGACATCAGCTGCAAACACTGCATCAGCAGCAGCAGCAGCAGCGGCGGCAGAGCATTTACCTGCCATTAGCTGTCAGATATTTTGTTTATTAATCTTGTCATTAGTAAGGATGGATGTCTGTTGACATTTTAAATGCAAGATATATTTTTCATGTGTCTAGACTAATATCTTGATTCTTGTATCCTTGCTACTCCCAAAATAATGTTCTAATATGTAGCTGCAGATGACAGGATAGTAACAAAGCCATGAAATAGTAAAATGACATGGTATTGATTGACTGATTGAATGTTTGATTGATTTTTCTGTAGAAGTAGAATATGGTTTTTATGTTTCCTCATATTGTGTAGAGAGCTTTGATGGTTCTGAGGGAGTCGTGGATCAATCAGAGGAAACTGGACTCGGAGTGTTTCGTTGTAATGACACGGCTGTCTCCACTTCAGGTCCTCAGATAGCATTTGGCATTCTAGTGCATCTATTTCACAATATTACAAATTGTGGCATTATGAGTGCGATTGTTCGGTTTACTTGTGCTGCTTTTGAGTTGAGTATTTTCTGTGAATTTTGCAGTTGGAAGTGGTCCTCCGTCAGTTGTCTGTGTTGAAGAGTGTTTCTGACGCTTCCGTACTGCTGGCCTGTCAGACTGTGGTGGAATGCACTTCGAAGCAGATCACCCATCGCAGTGTTGTACTGTTTGCCAACACATTTCTTCTTGCTCAGGTAGACATCTTACCTTTCACTTAGCATTACTTTGTTTGTCTTGCATCTTATGATACCTGATGTATGATGAGGCAAGTGAAGGGCTCTTGGAAGACACCGACTCATCTGAAATGAAGCTATCAGACTCTAGAGGAAGACGACTTTCTCTATCAATATTAAAGAATCTTATGCAATGATAATAGATGTTTCTTAACAATGAGCGCTACAATTCATTTTGTCCAAACATAAAAAAATAAAGTCTGTTGACTTTAGATGTTTCTATTTATGACTATACACAAGATAGTTGAGTTCTACTAGACAATAGGCCACAGTCATTCACTGCCTGCACCAGCTGTAGAAAGGAAATTCTGACACTATTGTCTCTTTGTCTTAGCAGAGGTGATCTGTGATGTGAAACCAAAGACCAAAAGAGCTGGTTTAGGAAACCGTTTGCTTATTTTAAACCATGTTGTGATCAGACTTGATTTTGTCAACGATATTACGTAAGATTTGATTCTGTTGATAAGAGTCCTTTGGCCAAATGAACGGCTTATTTGTGTTGAGTAGGTTCTGAATTAGGTCGTTGTGTTGTAAGTCGAGCGTTTCGAGTAGAACCGGAATTATGGCGTGTTGTCTCTGAATGGTGCGGACAACGGTCTCCTTGCATTGTCCGTCGTCTGTGAAGTCCCGTGACATCAGCAGCACTATCCATTTGCTGTTGCTGATGCTGCCGTCTATTTCGTCCATCTTAAAAGCTCCCAGTTCAAAGTCGTCTGGAGTCTTGATGTTCAGTTGACTCTGCAGGTGGCTGATGATTGGTTGTCTGATGTCGCAGAAGTCGTTGTCGTGATAGACGACGAATGCCTCGTGCTGGAAGTTGCGAGGTCCTTCCGTCTTCCTGTAGATCAACGCCATCAGAGTTCCGATGATACGGTCCGGGTTGAGGCATTCCGGCATCAAGTATTCAATTCGTTTCTCTTTCTTCAGCTTGTAAAGCACGAGAATTCCAGCGCCGAGCACCACGATGACGGTCAGACCGACGATCAGCGGAGCCAAGAAGGCGGCACTCCTGTAGAAGACAAAGCACTGTCTGTTTACCTCGACTGGATCCAGACTGGACATCTGAACGACCCTTCCGTTTGCGTTTTTGCACCAGTAGTTGGTCAGTGACGATCGAATGTGACTTAACTTGGTGAGGATCTCTAAGTCGCAAGGACACGAGCCGTTTGGCACGACACTTTTAAGAACGGCGCACTCGGATTCAATGTTCGACCGATCGGCAGCAGACACGGCGACCCGGGAGCCGTTTGGCTGGAGGCACGTGTAGCCGTCGTAGCCGTACAGGTGTCGTCGTCCTGTGCGTTGCAGCCATTCGACAGAGTGAGTGGCATTGCAGAGGCAGCTGAGGGGATTGAAGCTGACGTCTATTATAAGACTGGCGTTTCTTTCTGTTGCCTTTCTCAGCTCGTTCATCGCAAATGGCGACAGATATTCAATGCTGTTGTAGCTGAAATTCAGCAGAGAAATGTTGAATGTTCCTTCCAAGCTCAGGTCTGCACTTGTAAGAAGGTTTTGTGACAGATCCAACAGTTGAATGGACCCAAGAGTAGATGCTAGGTCTTGAGGAATCCAACAGAGATTGCATTTTGATAAATTCAGAAGTTCTAGTTTGTTTTGGTTTCTGAAGTTGAAGATGGCGCTCAGCGCATCTTCGTCGAGGTCGTTTTCTGCGATGTCGAGCGTCTTCAGCAGTTGCATTTGTTGCATTTGAATCGGTGAGACCGACCGAATGTCCTGTTCCTTGGCGACCAGTTCTTTGAGATTTCCGAGTCCAGTGATCAGTGGAAGTTGACTTGGAAGAGGACTGTTCGACAGATCCAGCATTTCTAATGCGTTTGTGTCTTGAAAACACAGTTTGTTTCCAGACTTTTCTAACTTTAAGAACCGCAGTCTATTCAGCCGTAATTTGCGTAAGTTTTTGGACAGTGGTGCTCTGTGATTCCAGTAGCAGCTTAGATCCCGCTGTTGAAATAGTTTAAAAACTATGTCTATGGGAAGTTCTCTGAGAATGAATTTTGAATAGTCTACTTCTGCTATTGTGTTTGACGGATACGAATAAATGTGAAGCTCTTGAAGATGCTGCAGAGAAGTCATGACGTCGACTACGAACAGAAGCGATGGTGAGTAGTTGATCTGAATACCGAAGGAGGCAACTTCTAGGTCGGAAAATACCTTTGAAGGCCTTCCGTCTATTTGTGGCACAATGTTGTTGTCAAAAGCAAGTTTCTTGACGGAGACATTTCTGAATGTGAAAAGATCTTCGATGTTGAGAATAACGGCTCTGCTCAGTTCCCCGATGATTCTGTTTAGTTCGATGTTTTCGAGTGGAGTTCCTGAGAAGGCGGCCATTGCCTTTGCCAGGTCCGAGTATTTGAGCCGTTCCAGACCGAATCGCTCGAGCCTCAACGTCTGGAGATTTCTAAGTGGCTCAAAAACACCAAAATCAACGACAGTCTTTTCAAAGCCTTCCAAGTGGAGCTCCGCCAAGGAGTGAAGACCAGCAAAGGTGGCATTACGAAGTGCCATTCGCGTTGCACTGCAGGTGTCTTCGTTATCTTGTCGATATGAAAGCCAGAGTGTCTTAAGGTTGATTGCCTTGATGAACAACTTCTCCTCGACTGACAAACATCTCTCAGAGCACCATTTGAACGTCACTTTTAACGCCGTCTTATTGGAAATGACTTCTTGAAATTGAAGAGAATCAGTTTCATTGCAAAAGTAAGTGAGTGAGTAGACATCTTCTGCTGCAATTTCAATGTCCTTACAGTGGAGAGGAGGAAGTGGAACAGACAGAAGAACCACTAAGAGGACTAGGAGGAGGATGGTAGATGACAGTTTACTTCTTCTTATGCGTTGTCGATCCATTCTTCATCTTCTGTTGAGATCCATTTCGAAATAAGTTAGATCTGAAAGTTTTTAAACAGTTGGCATCTGCATATACTTGCTAAGTATAATTATTATATCATATAGTTAAGCTGAACATTAAGCTTGAACTTTAGCCGATCTCATACGTTAACTTAATACGCTGAAATGCTAAGCACTGTGTGTCTGTGAAGGAAGTATATCGGGTGAATGCGGGGCTGGCCCCACACCTTGCAGACCACATCCTGAGCTGAAGCCAAACAATAGGAAGGCAGACACTCCGAAGGCCAGATCCTGTTCTCTGCCTAAATGTCATTACTCTATTAAATTACAAGGCTTTGCTGTTAGTCAGCTGAACGGTAAATTATAGTCCAGCCGATTGATGGACCATTGTGATGTAATACTTGAGAAATGGCACAAAATTATGTTTAAAAAGCCATTTAAATATTTTAAAATCATAAATCTTGACCGATAGGATGAGAATATAATGCATCTGCTCTGCTCCACTGATCAGAAGAATGCTTATGTCCCAGATCACGCACTGCTCTTACTCAGCGTCGGGCTTTTGCAGTGACTGGACCCTCCCTCTGGAATGCCTTGAACCCATCCATTCGGGAATCACTTCTTACTCTCTCACTCTGTTCAATGCAAAAGCTTAAGTCCCACTACTTTATCATGTGACTCCAATGCCAGGAACACCTCTGAGTAGAAATAAAAGAGGCGCTATACAAATACTACATTACATTACATCTGTAAATATAAGCTCATGTATTGTATCAGACGAATAATACTATAGCTGTTCATATGAATACATTGACACTTGATGTTTGGTCACTTGCAGAGGAAATTGCCTTCCTCTGCTTTGACTGTTTTCTCTCTCTCCCCCCTCTCTCTCGCCCACTCTACCCACTCTCTCTCTGTGTGTTGACACAGTGCAGTCATAAAAACAGGCGTCTCTCTCTCTGGTCAAAATATATTTAACATGTTTCATCTGCCAAGTTCACAGTTTCTCATTCTCTAGTGAAGAATATTCATATTACAAGTTCTTCTTCTATTTTACATAAATTGTAATTCTGTTGTCTGGTTCTCATTGTTACATTATTTAGAATTAGTAAATAATGATTATATTAGTTATTAAAAGGCAAAGCTTACCTATGCTCAATCTATTTCGATTGGTATTTGAATGGCCATTATCCACTGTAGCATCTGATCTTGTTTGCTGTGAAGACCCAAAGTCTTTGCTCTGTCTTCATTCATTCTCTGTTGTTTATCGGTAGTTTCCTTTTGTTATTCTAGTCTTGGAAATCACTGGTTATGGAAATATTGGTTTAAATAAACATGTTGTTGTCACGACTTATTGTCAATCGTCCTACATTGGCCACCAGTTGCATGACATTGTGAGTGAGTAAGTGAGTGAGTGAGTGAGTGAATAACTGCAATGCATGAGTGATTAGCCCTGGGCTGTTTGCTGTCATGTGATCATTCAACTGGTGACTCATGGCTTATGCGTTTGACCGTTGGAAGCCATTTTGTCCTCTGCTATTACACTCTTGTGCTGTCTCCACAGCCACTCACTGAATGCGGAGGCAGACACACACATAGCTGCACCTGTGAAGAATGTTTTGATTGGGATAAATAAGACTTAGTGAAAATATCCTTTCCTGCTGAATGGTTGTGTCCTGACTTTTGCCAAGAGGTGTTGATATTTTAAAGCTTATTAACGGATGGCCAATGGAAATCAGAAATTGTGGGTGGGGAGGGGGAAGGGCACTGCCAATGGTGTCCAGTTTATGTCAGGAGCTGTGTCTTCATCAACAGTCTCATTCAGTCTCATTCAGTCTCATTCAGTCTCATTCAGTCTCATTCAGTCTCAGCGACACCCTCTGGGTATCACCGATCCACATGATCATTCATCTTTCAACACCAATCATATTTTATTGACCTTATTTAATGAAGAAGTGAGATTAAGCATAGTTTTAGATAAGGAGATGCACAGTCTACCTGTAACCTGCTCTATCTGCTTAATTTAGGCAGGTGTTTTGAACTTAATGTCATTTGAATGACTTGCAGTTTACCCATTCCGGGTGCAGAAGTGCTTCAGTCAATTCTCATCTCTCCTTACTATTTAAGAATTATGCAAGTGATTTGAACCTAGAGGCTGAACTTTTAACAATTGCATTGTACTCTGTAATGTAAGAAAAGGAACTTCTATGGCGCCTCTTTTATTTCTACTCAGAGTCACTTCTGACTTGACAGAAAATGAGTCTTTGCAATTAACTGAATGTGGGAATAAGAAGTGAGTGAGGGGAGGGGGGCGTAGATGGAGACAACCCATTCCGGATTGAGGGTCCAGTCACTCTGAATGACCCAACATCCTCTGTGACTGAATTTAAAATGTCGGCTCATACTGGATGTTGTCAAATTAGCAAAGCTTTATTCAGTATTTTTGGCCGGCATAAATGATTCAAATCACTTTGAGGACTAACATATGTTCATTTCTCTATTTGTATTAAATTTCCTAATATTATAAGTTTTGTTTTGCAGTTATTTTTAGCATCAGGTGTTGCCACTTGTTGTGTTTTAGTAAAAGTGGTTTGTAAGAGAAATACTTCCTGAATGGATTGCGTGTTGTGTTTCATCAGATTCAGCTCCTGGAGCAACATGCGTCTCGTGTTTTTGCCGCAGCTGTGGTGGAATTTGTCAGGGCATTTCCATCGCAGTCGGTGGAAGGTCTTTTCCAGGCGCTTCTTTCTCATCCGTTCTGTGGTCAGTTCATCCCAGATGGCACAGGGTGTTAGAAAGCACTTTGCTTTGGTTTTGGTCTTTGTGGTTTCCATTTAAAGTTCATTGTAATATTTGTCAACCATTTTGGACCATTATTTATCATTTATGGTTTGATCTCTTAGGGCTTTATAGCAATCAACCACATAATAATAATAATAATAATAATAATAATAATAATAATAATAATAATAATAATAATATAATGATAATAACAATAATGTGATTTAAAGTGGTTTAGGAGGCTAAGTTGGCATGTGGTGTGAAAACCACTGTAGTAACTCTTGCATTTATGGCAATCAACCTTATTATTTGGATGTTTTGATCATTTTATCATCGGCCGCGCTTTCACCTTTTTAGAAGGTCATTTGACTTTATTTACCAACTTCAAAGCCATGTAGTCATGGCGATGATGTTTGGATGTTCCTGCGCTTTCTAGATAGTTTTCTTAAAATGCATCTGACGCTTAAATACTAATTGGTTAACTTATATGTTACAATTTATCAACGTTGAATGTGCGGTTGGTATTTTCTTTGCTTGTGATTCCATTGATTCTGTTGTAGGATTGTCGCAGTGTGAGTTGGTTGTCAAAGTCATTGGAGAAGTTGTAAACGCCCAGTTCTGGGCTGAACTTCTACGGTGTGTTTTCAGTGGAGAGATCTTCTGAACTGGTTTAGCAACTGTTGTGTTGGTGGATTAATGACGTTTAGGATAAAACTCAGAGGTGTTATTATTCTGCTGTTTATTATTTTGTGTCTTCTGTTCAGGGTTCTTAGCTGTGTTTAGGCAATCCCTTGAATTGTAACAGATTAGAATGTTTCCTATCTTGAAGGCGTTTTGTTGATTTCATCCCAAAGAGTGTTTTGAGTTGGAACTATTTTCTCTGTGGTAGGATATTGGTTGAAGGTGAATTGACAGTTTGGCCGATTCAGATGTTGTCCGTCGTACAGGCGCTCATTGATACTAAGGCATGTCACTTCGGTCACTTCTTAAGAAATGTTTGTCAGGTTGATTGTTGAGCACTGGTCAATATTTTGATTGGTTGTCTCAATTAATTCTCTACTTTTCAAACTTCATGTTGAAACAACGAATTCTTGATAATTTGAAACAGATTTGGTGATCAATTTTGTCCAATTGATTAGTTATCGAATTAAGACATTTTCCTTCTAGTTTTCATTTGCCTTTTGTGTTAATGATTTGCTGCATATTTTGAACTGTTAGTGTTTGCATTGTAGTTTGGATTTCCATTGGACCATTTGAAGCGTCTACTGTCGTTCATAGAATTGAACAGTTCATCAAATTCATCGAACCTTAAATTCGGAAGACTTCTCCTCTCGTTTGTTCAGGTTTACGGCAAATTGGTAAGAGCTCTATGGACAGCTGCTTTGGTCAGAACTGAGGCAGGGAATTGCTGATTAAGATTAGCATCATTAGTGAATCATGATGAATCAGTGCAGGGATATTTCTAGGATTGTGAATTTGGAGGGTGTCGACCTCAAATTGAGGGGGTGTCCGGAGCTAATTAGTATGCATTTTGTATGCATACCTTTGTCACATTACCAAATTGGTGGGGGGAGGTGTTAGGGGGGTGTAAAAATATCCCTGAATCGGTGATAACTTTGTTAATAAGTGACCTAATGGTCATCTTTTACTGAATGCTGTTGTTTGTGTGATGATTTCTTGACAGTTGACTTCTGTTGAAGTGAACTCGGTTGTTCAGATGGCGAATGAACACAAGACGTTCATGACCAGATCCATCCGATCGGCTCTTACAAGACTCTAATCGGCCGATTGCGGTCTGGATTTTGAAACAACGCGGCCTTTTTTTATGCCAAATGATATCTGATAACAGGAATCACGAAATCTGAAATGCTTTGCATTGTTGGCATAGGCAGATGACTAATCCAAATCCAATGCTAATCAGTGGCATAGCCAGCTTATGCAAAGTGGGGTTGTTTACTGGAGGCACTATGCAACTGCTATTGTGCACCCCTTGCCTCAAATATCGGGTTGTCCTGACACCCCCACATCCCCATGATCGATGCCTATGACGAATGATCCCTAGTCAGAATTTAGGCCAACATTTGACCTGTTTCTGAAACAATAGTTCTTGAAGAGAATATCAGCTGCAGAGGTGTTCAAAAATCCACCGTTGTCTTGGATGTGCAATTATTTCGCCATCTGGCGAACGCACGAGCAATTATTTCGCCATCTGGCGAACAGACGTGCAATTATTTCACCATCTGGCGAACAGACGTGCAATTATTTCGCCATCTGGCGAACGCACGAGCAATTATTTCGCCATCTGGCGAACAGACGTGCAATTATTTCGCCATCTGGCGAACGCACGAGCAATTATTTCGCCATCTGGCGAACGGACGTGCAATTATTTCGCCATCTGGCGAACGCACGAGCAATTATTTCGCCATCTGGCGAACAGACGTGCAATTATTTCGCCATCTGGCGAATGCACGAGCAATTATTTTGCCATCTGGCGAACGGACGTGCAATTCCATCGCCATCTGATCCAAATATACTAGATATCTGACTGGTATGTATGAAGCGATCTATAAAATTTACTTTAATCCTAGAAATCGTACGTATAATCTTATTCCAAGGCTGGACCTTCTTTGTTACGTTTGTTCCTATTTCAATATGTGAGAGTTTTCAGTAACTGCGTATTATGATCTGCATCATTCAACTTTCAACCTTTAGATGCAATGTCTTATCCAGGCCTGTTAGGGGCAGGGATATTTTTACACCCCATAACACCCCAACACCCCCCCCCCCAATTTGAGGTCGACACCCCCAAAATTTGGTAATGTAACAATGGTATGCATACATGGTATATATTCTACATCTAATCTAACTTACACTTACCTACACTTTCACTACAGTCACACATTTTAATTATTTTTCTGCCATCTAAGTATTAACATTTTATTGGGATAACCACCTTACGGGATTTTTATCCCTTAGGTTATCCCTCACTCATTGTAATATACTATGATCAATCTCTGATCAGCTATTTGGCTATCACTTTCTTTGTTAAATTATAAACTTAATTAGTTAGTTACTTAATTAGTTTGTTATTTGATTTTAATTTTGATCTTTTGCTAGTATAAGTTAGTTAAGTATTCTTTTTGCATCATTATGTATCACAAATTATGATGCTGGTTTTGAGAGATAAATAAATTGATTGATTGATTGATTGATTGATACAAAATGCATACTAATTAGCTCTGCCTCTCCATTTGAGGTCGACACCCCCAAATTAACAATCCTAAAAATATCCCTGGTTGGGGGGATATATTCCTCCTCAGAAACCACACAAAATCTCCCCTTCCCCAAATCCCAGCGCTGACACAAATGTTTGCATTGAACTGTGTCTCTTTCCCTCCAGCCAAGTCACTGCCTCCCCCACGGCCTGGAGTCTTAATGATAAAACACTGGTTAGATGTCAGGCTTTATGAAACCACTTAGCAACTTAATCTAATTAGAAATATTTGCTGAAAATTATTTATGGAAATTAATCGTTGTGGTTGGAGTTGAGTTGACCTTTTGCCTTCTGTCCGTGTTGAAAATACGATCCCCATTATTTTTGCCCTCATCTCTGTCTCCTATCTTCGTAGCTCATTGCCAGTGCCAGCAGCAGCAGCAGCAGCAGCAGCAGCAGCAGCTTTCCGTAAACATTTGAAGACACATCTGTTTAATTGTGCATATAATAATTGACATTAATTGTAATGCGCTTGCTAACCTTGATTGATTAGGCGCAATATAAATAGCTAATTACATTACATTACATTACAGCAGCAGCCCTTTGCTTCCTTTTGACGTCGTGTAATAATTGGGTGAAGACAGTTAGGCCACAGACTATGAACTGAAGCCAATTGGCTGCTGTTGTTGTTTAAAAGTTGTTGTTTCTTCCTCCTCCTCCTCCTCCTCCTTCTCCTCCTCCTCCTCCTCCTACTCCTCCTCCTCCTCTCCCCCAAGAAACCTCGGCCGTCTAAATGCCTGACGTTAATCAATCCATCTCTCCAATTGGCGGTTGACTGCATGACAGCAGATAGGCTAAGCGCAAAGTGTGTGTGTGTGTGTTTGTGTTAAAAACGATTGTTTGTCTAATGATTGTCTTCAGTTTGGTGGTTAATTCAGTGCTGCTGCTTGCATTGAACCGGTCGCATACATGATCAATGCTAGCGGCCTAGCAGCTGTATACAGGCCGTTTGCTTTGAACAGGAGGAAGTCTGTTTGGGGTTTAGATGTGTTTCTGAATGAGATAATGACGATAGGAGTTGCGCTCTCTCTCTCTTATATTAACAGACGCCTCTTCTCTTGCTGTCAGCGTCAGGATATCTGATTGCATTTATCCCATGTTCAAGTTTTTTCTTCTGCAATTAATGAATGGAAAATGTCTGCATTTCTGAGAGTGAAATTAATCGAATATCTGGCTTCAAGTGAAGATGAAAGAGAAAGTTCAACTGCTCCGCAAGACACTTACGTTGACGTCAGAATCAAAGAAACCAAAGAGACAGGTTCCAACGATCACTGTACATTATCTGAATAATAAGTAGACGAAATACAAATATATGCATTATGGGCCCTGTCTTTTTTGATTGTACTACTTTCAGTCCTTTTGTTTTCGTTGCCTTTGCTTTTTACTTCCTGTTTATCTTTCTCAGAGGAGGAAAACATGGCACAGTGTTTTTTGAGATCTGCATTATTAGTTGATCGTACTGTTTCATCTGGATCTGATCATTTCAAAGCAACTGCCATCATTATTAGGGTGTTAATCTCTGAATTACTGTTATGTGCTGAGATCTTCATAGATGGGACGACATCATTCAAGTGACTGCACCACTTGAGTGACAACAGTACATGATGGCAATGTATTTGAGTGATAAATTATATATATAATTTACTTGTTAAGATTTGTCATTCTTTGTTACTTTAACTGAGGAATAGCTCTGATGAACTTCTCCCATTTGAACTTATTTCAAGGACATTTTTTCCATATTTCCATTACAACTGCAGTCATTGTAAGTGAACAGTATCCATTACCCTCTGAATCACGTGACCGTTAAGCTCAGACTCTAAATGTAAGAACAGTATTTGAAAATTAGACGTATACAGTTCAGCGCGTGATGTAACGAGAGAATCGACAAAGTTATTGTTACAGGATCTGCGTGTAACGCCAGATGTTTCACACTTTAGCTCAATGTTTTAACATAGCCTTGTTGTTTGCATTGATTTCAAACCATTGTTTTGCTTCTTTGCTACTTTGCTGAGACTGCTTCTGATTAGGCTACATTGCCAAGTACATATCAACAGCTCAGCTGCGTGTTTGTGGTTAAGTTGATCTTAAGTTGTCTCCTGGAGGAGGTTTCGTTCTAATGAAGGGACCAACCATCGGCTGCATTTATGTCACACAACAGGAGCAGTCAGGGATCTTAACAAGGACTTCAGTCCTCAAGGCCAGGAACAAGGCCAAGGACCAACATCCCTGGGAGCAACAGTTAAATTGATTATTTATTATTACTATTATTATTATTAGAGAGTCAAACGGAAACTCTAAGAGTGGTTATCAAATACAAAGACACCCTTTCCATGGCATTTCTGTTACAAAAACAAATTTTCTGATTTTAATTGGAAAATTATCAACTGCTCTTTTATTATTTTGTTCATTATATTTTTTTAATTGCAAATGATCTTTTACGAGAGGTAAATGAACAGAGCTGAGCGTTGTGCTACAGTTGATGACAGCCGGTTGTGACTTAATTGATTTGGTTTATTTTCAATTATTGAAGTTGTTTTTGTCGCTCTGTAGCCAATGGGAGGAGGGAGCTGGTGCAGAAGAGACGAACTCTGCACCAGGAGTGGCACTCGTTCTTCGATTCGCATCTCTACTCCGGGCGTGTCCTTGTGATGTTGGTGATGCAGAGAAGCACAAACTCTTCTCTGGCAGAAGTGGGCATTGGAGTTGACATTCTGACAGCAAAATATGAAGATGATTGGACGAGAGTCGTGGTTAGAACCGTGGTCATTCAGAAGCTCTGTAGAAACTCTAACACAGTGCAATAACTGATTTTAAATAGACGCGAGAGTCATTCGATGCCTGTTGAATGTCTTTTCTAGATGTGCTTTTTTGTGATTGTGTTGTGTAATCAATTTGAAAAGCTAATGTCACCAAATGATGATTACTATTAGTGCATTGACTGTATGAGTGATGTAATGAAGTAACTTGTTGGTTACAATTATTGTAGACCTTTAGCAGAACTGTGATACATGTTTCGTAGTCATAAATCCTTTTCACAACAAATAGAAACTCAAGTTGACGTTTGACTGTTTCAGTTGGACATGAAGCCAGGTGGCCATTTGGTAACAGAGATTCGTTATTTCGACAACGTTCCTTTGCATTCCGTCAAATCGCTCGCACCAAAGCCGCTGCCTCCCGTGCCAACAGACATCGCGCCGTATCAGCAAGAAGAGGCGGGTCCTTCTGTTGTTGATGATGGTCAGATTCAATCCTCTCTCTCTCGATAGATTCATTAATTGCATTTTGAATCAATAGACCTCCGTTGGTGATAACGTCAAATGTCTTCACTTGAAGCATGTTCTTTCTTTTTGAATGGATCGCGTGAATGTTTTCTTCCTGTCTCTTGAAGTCAGGAGGAGAATTTTGACAACCTGATTATTTGTATTTTTTTGACCAAACAATCTTGATCTGTTTGCATCAAATCAATGTAAATGATTTAGAAATATAAAAATTATGCTTTTGATGTCTGACTGTCTGAATGCGTTTTAGTCTAAGGATGACTACATTTTAGAAGAAGTCTTTAGATGAGAGTCTCCAATTGTATTTCAGACTCCATGGTCGTGGTTGATGCTGATGATGCTGACGAAGACGAGGAGGTTTATGGCATTGCCAATCGTCACTATGCGATGAAGCAGCCAAAAATCTATGAAGCGAAAGGTCACAAGTTCATAGCTACGTTTTTCAAATCACCAACATTCTGTTCGTACTGCGCAGAATTTCTTTGGTGTGTTCTTGCAAAGAGTTTCACTAATTTCCTAACAGAATTTTAGTTGTGTTTTACTAAATTTGCTCATAGATTAAAGGTAACTAAGGATGCATTATAATGATAAAAATAGTGATTATCATTATATGAACTTTCTAAATAGCTCACAATTTAAAATTTCTATGGGATCTAGTAGTAAAAGGCTAGGGAAATAACCTACAACAATACTGTTGATGGTACTAATTGTTATGAATTTTTAAATACTTATTGATGTACTAGAAATAGATTTTCTTTTAGAAATAATTATCTTGCTTATATTCCTCATTGTTTGGCTTTCATTGCTATTTATAATATCGTTGGAATTTTCTAAATGTGGTTAAATTTTTCCTACAGATTTTTAAATAAGAAGTTATATCGTTGATTTTTCAGGGGATTAAACAAGCAAGGTTTCAAATGTCAAGGTATTTATATTTTACATATAGTAACAATTTGTCTGACCAAATGCACTGGTATCCTGTGATTATCTGAACATAATTATTGGTGATCTGGGATTCTACGGACGGTTGGTCTTCTGCTTTCTATTTAGTTTGTAATTGCGCCGTTCACGAACGCTGTCATGACAAGATACTTGGAAGGTGTCCGGGCAGCGCAAAGAACAGCCCAGAGACACAGGTCAGTGCTAGAAGGAACGCTCACGAAAAGCTGTCTTTGAATATGTTAATACGCGAATAACACAGCGTTCTGCAGTTATTAATTACTAATGAGTAAGAAGATCTCAGCTTCTTAGGCAAAGCAATCTCAACATCAACAATGGAGGTGTTTGGAATTCATTTTGTCTGTTTCTGATGATTTTCTTCTGTTTTATTCTCTTTGAAATGTTGACTCATATGTTGTCAAAGGGACCGATGCTTAATATAAGTTATCTCACGCTTCATTATTATTATTATTATTATTATTATTATTATTATTATTATTATTATCTCTGTTGTTCTTTAGATTATGGCCGAACGTTTTAATCTCGACGTTCCTCATCGCTTTGCCGTCAATACCTTTCTGTCTCCGACGTTTTGTGATCACTGTGGTTCGATGATATTCGGGTTGGTGCGTCAGGGGGTCAAATGCCAAGGTGAGGGCGCTCGGGTGTCTGTGTGCGTGTGTGTGTGTTTCTCATTCTGGTTTAAGTTAGAGAAGGAAACCCTGCAGCACTTTGAAACAATGGAAGCCTTTCATCTTCTTTGTGTTTATCTATTAGACATTAATGTTGGATTTTTGGCTGAAATTTGAAGACGAGTGAGATCGGTGTTCTTCTTGTTTGAAGAGTGTGGTGTCAACTGCCACAAGAAGTGTCAGAGCTTCATGCCAAACCTCTGTGGAGTGAATCAGAAGATACTGAGTGAACTGCTCGGAGCTGTTCAGTTGAGTGGATCGGTTGCATCAAAAAAGGACAACAGAAGTGCAACGACATCCGATATTGTACGTCG
The DNA here is from genome assembly GCA_018105865.1 of Metaphire vulgaris. Lineage (NCBI taxonomy): Eukaryota > Metazoa > Annelida > Clitellata > Crassiclitellata > Megascolecidae > Metaphire > Metaphire vulgaris. The sequence goes on along the minus strand of CM030867.1, from coordinate 12,642,770 downwards.
TTCCACGTCTCATCTGTCGCGTTGTCATTCTTTCTTCTCATTGGTTTCTGGAGCATTGTCTAATACTATCTTCTTAACTTTATGTCTGTGCAGCAGTTTATGATCAGCAGTAAAAATAAACTTAATTCATTTCATCGGCTGTAGACTCCACTTGCCACTCTACAGTCAAAATTATATATATATATATATATATAATTTTATAATAATAATAATATAATATATGTACACGCGCGCACGTGCATAAATGCCTGAAATGCAATGTTAGGTTCCTTTGGCACTTTGTTTATGTTACAGAATTTGGTTATGACGCACGGGTAATGACAAAGTCCTCTGATATCCGGATTTAAGAGGAGACAAATTCACTTTTAGGTATTTTGCTGAGCTAATGGACTCCTGTGGTTAGTTAGGAATTCTTTTTGAAATAACTTTGTGTGATTTCTGGAAATGTTTAGAAATCGTCTGCAGACGATGATTCTGGCAACGACAGTTACTCCGATGTCTTTGAGGTTCTTGCCAGCAACAGTGTTCGCTTATCTATGGAGGAAACAGTAATCACCGCTTCGGCAGAAGATGATGATATCTATGTTGTGCAGCCGACAGAACGGAGACCAAAGACTACGAATAAAGCGGATAATAGGAGAAGTCAGATCGTCATCAATCTGACAGTCGACGATGACAAAGATCGTAGAAGACGGCGATCGAAATCCCCATCGGTAAAGAAGTCGATGCAGAGGCTGTCTCTACAGAACTTTGCTCTGCTTAAAGTTCTTGGAAAGGGAAGTTTTGGAAAGGTAGATGGGCATTATAAACTGTATTCGACAGTTTTCTTATATATTTGCTGTCTCTTGCAGGTGAGACCCTAAAAGTGCAGACAAAAATGATGTGCCAAATGATAATGACTTTAGCTTCTATTGAAGTGCTCGTCAATGTACTTCCTTATCAGCTCAATGTCAGTGTCAGTATCTCTTAATATGACAACTCTAGACTCTGAACTTAACTCATCATCATCATCATCATCATCATCATCATCATCATCACTGCTGCTGCTGCTGCTGCTGTTAGCATCTGGTTTTCTTGTATTCTGAGTCTGTTTTTATTCTTTGAACCCTTTTTGTTTATGATGAAGTGAGCAGAAGATCCTCAGATGAGGATTTCCCTCCTGCAGTGTCTTTTCATGCCACTGGAGAGCAGCAGTCCAGTTGTTGTGTGCATTGATTCCATGTTACCAGATCAGCCGACGACGACGACGACCCCCGTGGCGGTGACCTTGACCTAAGACCAGTGACCTTGGTTCTGCCGTTGTCTCTGTGTTTAGGTTTTTCTGAGTGAGTTGAAGAGCTCCGGAGAGTTCTTTGCAATCAAAGCGCTCAAGAAGGACGTTGTGCTCGAGGACAACGACATCGAGTGCACGCTGCTCGAGCGGAGAGTCCTTGAACTCGGAAACCAACATCCATTCCTAACTCACCTCCACAGCACCTTCCAGTCTCCGGTGTTTGTCTTATTTGCCGCTTTGACTTATGAAGTGCATAATGCTACAGGATGATTATACCTGTCAGTCTGTCTGTCATGTTTTTTGCTGAGTTTATTGTCATACGTAGCGTAGACACATTGACAAATTAGTCGATTCGGTTTGTAGTGTTTATTGTTAACGAACCGTTTGCAGTACATTTTAAAGAACATTGAAATGTAAGCAGCCGAGCATAGAGTTCTGCTTTGTTATTCAGAGCCACCTGTTCTTTGTCATGGAATATCTCAATGGCGGTGACCTCATGTTTCACATTCAAAATGATCGGAAGTTTAAAGATGATCGAGCAAGATTTTATGCAGCGGAGATGCTCTGCGGTCTGCAGTTTCTTCACAAAAGAGGAATCATTTATCGGTAAAAAGTGGCATGTTCAGAGTAATAATCAGTCAGCCCTTGAGAAAAACATGACTCATTTGCTTGTGTGTTTTTTTTTAGATTGAAAGACCGAAGACTTTCTTTAGACTAATTAGCTGTAGAATATTGATGTTACTGAATGCTGTGCATGTGTTCTGATGACGTGTTGTTTAGATTGTAGAAGAGAAGGGTTCTCTTGTTGATCGTAGATTCTGAATTCACAGCATTTTGGACGACTTTTTGTGTGTATTTGGTGGCAGATTAATTATTCTCCATTTACATTAAATGTTTTAGAGATTTGAAACCGGACAATGTTTTGCTGGATAAAGACGGACATATAAAGATTGCTGACTTTGGAATGTGCAAGGAAGGCATCGGCGGAGGTTCTCGAACGAACACCTTCTGTGGAACTCCTCATTATCTCGCACCTGAGGTGACTGGAGACTTCTATGGATTTTCAACTCTCTTTCTACTCCAGATATTATAGGATTTCTTAAACTTATTTTTTTCTCAAATCATCCACTTCTATAGTATAGCGCCATATTAGTAATGCCTTGGTATCAGTTGGTCCTTGATTTGAATCATAGTTCCCTGTTGTCAAATCCACTAAGTCGGTCCAAAACGAAGACCGTTTGTCTGGAACTGAGGAAGCTGAGAGGATGCTAAGAGATGTTACGGGACACGATTCAAAATCGGAGCAGAACGAGAGAAAGTCTCGGTTAAACTGTTTCAATCAGGGCTTCGTTTTATTTTCAACTGACTTCTTCTGTCTACAAAGGGCCTGTAATGTAGGCTGCAATGAGGCCATGCAAATCTAATGCTAACTTTATCATTGAAATAACTAAGCACAGTAGGCGTAGACCAGTTGCTGGAAAATGGTTGCTCTAATATATAGAAGAATTGATGTGCGTCTGACGATGCAGCTTGGACCTTTGTTTTAATGTTGGTCTTAAGGATTCTGTTTCAGATGATTCGTGGCGAAGCGTACGACTTCTCTGTCGACTGGTTTTCCTTTGGTGTTGTTCTCTACGAAATGCTTGTCGGCCGCCTTCCGTTCAGCGCAGCGGACGAAGACGAGATGTTCAAATGCATTCTCCATCAACAGCCGAAGTTTCCAAAGCACGTGAAGTCAGAAGCCGTCTCTTTCATCAAAGCGGTGCGTTTCTATCGTTGTCTTTTCTACTTAAAATCGACACTTTTACCTTGAGAGAGAGAGACACAGAGAGAGAGAGACAGAGAGAGAGAGAGAGAGAGACAGACAGACAGAGAGACACACAGAGACAGAGAGAGAGACAGACAGACAGAGAGAGAGAGAGAGAGACAGACAGAGAGATGCTAATGACTTGATGCTGACAATTCATTTGGGATCCATCATTGGATTAGGTTTTGGTTTTTGTGTGGATGTTTTTTTGGTTTAGCTGTTGGATAAGAACCCGGATCATCGTCTTGGAATGCCGAAGAGTGAAGCCGGTCTCATAAGAGACCACGTCTACTTTAAGTCGATCAACTGGTCGCTTCTGGAGCAACGGAAAGTGGAGCCGCCTTTTAAACCAAAAGTTGTAAGTTTATCTCCAGTTTTACCGTTGAGTAGTTAATAGAATTTGAAAATAGATTTAATCTTAACTAAATGTCGATTCCCTATCTCAGCGGTCTCCAAAGTTCTTCAACCGTGGGCCACATTGGTGACTTCTGACTTCTCCCCGTGTCACAAGAAATCAAATCGAGTGAAACACATTAAGTTATAATACAACGAATGGGTAACTGACAGTGACGGACTATTTATTGCTGAATTCTGATGCAGTGCATATTGAAGATTGGTAAAGAGTAAGACAACTGAAAGTTGAAGCAAGTTATAATTAATGTCTATGTCTCTATGACACAGACGGTGAAAAGAGAGATTCCTATAATAGATTTGCGCATGTTCCTCTTTTCCTGCCGCGGACCGGATCAAAGGCCTTGGCGGGCCGTATCCGGCCCGCGAGCCGTACTTTGGAGACCCCTGCTATATAAGTATGTGTAAGTCTACTTTTGCTAAGTGACTTATGAGTCAGTTGATAGCCTACTTGACTGTTGTGTCTGTTGAGAGTGCTCCTATCTACTGCCTTCTCCTCCTCCTCCTCAGTCGGATTAAACTACGAGACAAGAGAGATGGCAGTGAAACCCCGGCGCTGCCTCCTCTGTGAACGGTTAAAGGCAAACGAATTAGAAGGCGTTATGTGTAATTTTTCTTTTGATTTTGATCTTTTACGTGTGTCTTTGTTTCTGAATGGTTTTAGAAAGGAGGAAACGACATCAGATATTTCGACGTGGAGTTCACAAGAGAGAAGGCGAGACTGACAGCCTGTGACAAGACACCTGATGATGAGCATTGACCAGAGTCTCTTCAGCGGATTCAGTTTCACAAACGCTCAAAATGGCTGACAGCTAACAGCTGCTGCTGCTGCTGCTGCTGCTGCTCTGCGATAGCGTCGTCGTCGTCGACTCTTGTCCTGTCCTGTGTAGATTGTGCTTCTGTTGAGAATTCTGCGTTTCTGTGAAATTTATCTTGTATTTGAATTTAAAATTTATCAGACATTTGCTATACATTTATCTTTTATATTTTCATACAAACAAGAACAGTTGAATGGCTTGTCCTCATATTTCTAGGGGCAGTCCCACAGTCCTTATGTTATTGTCCTTATGTTATTGTCTAGATGCTTAGTGCAGGTTAGTCAGCTGTTAAGCTGTGAATAGACGCATTTGAAAGCCATTGAATATCAGTAATTAACCTGACCATAACACTGGACAAAAAAATTCAGTTGCTTGCAGAAAACCTTTTACAACTGCACCAATGGAGATGGGAACCATCGCTTGTACAGGCAAACCTCCCTAGATTAGCCTAAGGTAGTGTTTAATCTAGACTCTGGACTGCGGGGGAGGAGGAAACTGACAAGGCCGGGGGAAGTCAGCTAGGAGGCTGCTGTTAGTTGACGTAGTATGCCAAAATTTTTGGGGGGATTTGAATTATCCCGGGCGAAAGAGCGATTCCCCCTGAAACGGCTTAGATTAAACACTCCCTAAGGGTGAGAGGAAACGATGAGACCCCTCTTAGTGGGAACTAGGGCAGACGAAATTTTGAGAAATTTGACGAAAAATTCATGTCCGAAATTCGCTCATATTTCGCAATAGAACTGTAGGGGGCCCCCTACTGATGCCTTTTTATAGATTTTCAAACCGTTAAAGCAGTCAGATATCTGATAGATATCCAAAATGTGGGTCCAGACTCCTGGTAGGCATCGTCTGGGCTTCAATCGGTGCAAATATGAAAGCCCTACGACACCACAAATTTTCGCTCAAATTTCGAAAAAAAACATGGACTATAGTCCATGGTTTTTTTTGGGCGACCCAAAAATTCATGTCGGTATATCGCCCAAATTTATCTTTAGAACCTTGAAACACCTTGCAGGGATGTCAGTGGAGTAGAAAAATCCGTCACTTTCCACCCTATTGATGTGTCTATATTGCAAAATATAATAATGGTGGCTATACATTTTATAGATTTTCAAACCTTTAAAGCAGTCAGATATCTGATAGATATCCAAAATGTGGGTCCAGACTCCTGGTAGGCATCGACTGGGCTTCAATCGGTGCAAATATGAAAGCCCTACGACACCACAAATTTTCGCTCAAATTTCGAAAAAAACCATGGACTATAGTCCATGGTTTTTTTTGGGCGACCCAAAAATTCATGTCGATATTTCGCCCAAATTTATCTTTAGAACCTTGAAACACCTTGCAGGGATGTCAGTGGAGTAGAAAAATCCGTCACTTTCCACCCTATTGATGTGTCTATATTGCAAAATATAATAATGGTGGCTATACATTTTATAGATTTTCAAACCTTTAAAGCAGTCAGATATCTGATAGATATCCAAAATGTGAGTCCAGACTCCTGGTAGGCATCGACTGGGCTTCAATCGGTGCAAATATGAAAGCCCTACGACACCACAAATTTTCGCTCAAATTTCGAAAAAACCATGGACTATAGTCCATGGTTTTTTTTGGGCGACAAAAATTCATGTCGATATTTCGCCCAAATTTATCTTTAGAACCTTGAAACACCTTGCAGGGATGTCAGTGGAGTAGAAAAATCCGTCACTTTCCACCTATTGATGTGTCTATATTGCAAAATATAATAATGGTGGCTATACATTTTATAGATTTTCAAACCTTTAAAGCAGTCAGATATCTGATAGATATCCAAAATGTGGGTCCAGACTCCTGGTAGGCATCGACTGGGCTTCAATCGGTGCAAATATGAAAGCCCTACGACACCACAAATTTTCGCTCAAATTTCGAAAAAAACCATGGACTATAGTCCATGGTTTTTTTTTGGGCGACCCAAAAATTCATGTCGATATATCGCCCAAATTTATCTTTAGAACCTTGAAACACCTTGCAGGGATGTCAGTGGAGTAGAAAAATCCGTCACTTTCCACCCTATTGATGTGTCTATATTGCAAAATATAATAATGGTGGCTATAGATTTTCAAACCTTTAAAGCAGTCAGATATCTGATAGATATCCAAAATGTGGGTCCAGACTCCTGGTAGGCATCGACTGGGCTTCAATCGGTGCAAATATGAAAGCCCTACGACACCACAAATTTTCGCTCAAATTTCGAAAAAAAACCATGGACCATGGTTTTTTTTTGGGCGACCCAAAAATTCATGTCGATATATCGCCCAAATTTATCTTTAGAACCTTGAAACACCTTGCAGGGATGTCAGTGGAGTAGAAAAATCCGTCACTTTCCACCCTATTGATGTGTCTATATTGCAAAATATAATAATGGTGGCTATACATTTTATAGATTTTCAAACCTTTAAAGCAGTCAGATATCTGATAGATATCCAAAATGTGGGTCCAGACTCCTGGTAGGCATCGACTGGGCTTCAATCGGTGCAAATATGAAAGCCCTACGACACCACAAATTTTCGCTCAAATTTCGAAAAAAAAAAATTCATGTCGATATTTCGCCCAAATTTACAGGGATGTCAGTGGAGTAGAAAAATCCGTCACTTTACTTTAGTCCATGGATGTGTCTATATTGCAAAAATTCATGGTCGATACATTTTATAGATTTTCAAATTTATCAGATATTGATAGAATCCAAAATGTGGTCCAACACCTTGCATCGAGGCTTCAATCGGTGCAAATATGAAAGCCCTACGACACCACAAAATTTTCGCTCAAATTTCGAAAAAACCCATGGACTATAGTCCATGGTTTTTTTGGGCGACAAAAATTCATGTCGATATATCGCCCAAATTTATCTTTAGAACCTTGAAACACCTTATCATTGCAAAATATAATATTGATGTGGCTATAAATATTTATATAGATTTTCAAACCTTTAAAGCAGTCAGATATCTGATAGATATCCAAAATGTGGGTCCAGACTCCTGGTAGGCATCGACTGGGCTTCAATCGGTGCAAATATGAAAGCCCTACGACACCACAAATTTTCGCTCAAATTTCGAAAAAAACTATGGACCATGGTTTTTTTGGGCGACAAAAATTCATGTCGATATATCGCCCAAATTTATCTTTAGAACCTTGAAACACCTTGCAGGGATGTCAGTGGAGTAGAAAAATCCGTCACTTTCCACCCTATTGATGTGTCTATATTGCAAAATATAATAATGGTGGCTATACATTTTATAGATTTTCAAACCTTTAAAGCAGTCAGATATCTGATAGATATCCAAAATGTGGGTCCAGACTCTGGTAGGCATCGACTGGGCTTCAATCGGTGCAAATATGAAAGCCCTACGACACCACAAATTTTTTCGCTCAAATTTCGAAAAAAAACCATGGACTATAGTCCATGGTTTTTTTGGGCGCGACAAAAATTCATGTCGATATTTCGCCCAAATTTATCTTTAGAACCTTGAAACACCTTGCAGGGATGTCAGTGGAGTAGAAAAATCCGTCACTTTCCACCCTATTGATGTGTCTATATTGCAAAATATAATAATGGTGGCTATACATTTTATAGATTTTCAAACCTTTAAAGCAGTCAGATATCTGATAGATATCCAAAATGTGAGTCCAGACTCCTGGTAGGCATCGACTGGGCTTCAATCGGTGCAAATATGAAAGCCCTACGACACCACAAATTTTCGCTCAAATTTCGAAAAAAACCATGGTTTTTTTTTGGGCGACCCAAAATTCATGTCGATATTTCGCCCAAATTTATCTTTAGAACCTTGAAACACCTTTGCAGGGATATCTGTGGAGATAGAAAAATTGTAGGTCAAACTTTCACCCTATTGATGTGTCTGCAAAATATAAAATGGTGGCTATACATTTTATAGGTTTTCAAACCTTTAAAGCAGTCAGATATCTGATAGATATCCAAAATGTGGGTCCAGACTCCTGGTAGGCATCGACTGGGCTTCAATCGGTGCAAATATGAAAGCCCTACGACACCACAAATTTTCGCTCAAATTTCGAAAAAAAACCATGGACTATATATAGTCCATGGTTTTTTTTTGGGCGACCCAAAAATTCATGTCGATATTTCGCCCAAATTTATCTTTAGAACCTTGAAACACCTTGCAGGGATGTCAGTGGAGTAGAAAAATCCGTCACTTTCCACCCTATTGATGTGTCTATATTGCAAAATATAATAATGGTGGCTATACATTTTATAGATTTTCAAACCTTTAAAGCAGTCAGATATCTGATAGATATCCAAAATGTGGGTCCAGACTCCTGGTAGGCATCGACTGGGCTTCAATCGGTGCAAATATGAAAGCCCTACGACACCACAAATTTTCGCTCAAATTTCGAAAAAAACCATGGACTATAGTCCATGGTTTTTTTAGGGCGACCAAAAATTCATGTCGATATTTCGCCCAAATTTATCTTTAGAACCTTGAAACACCTTGCAGGGATGTCAGTGGAGTAGAAAAATCCGTCACTTTCCACCTATTGATGTGTCTATATTGCAAAATATAATAATGGTGGCTATACATTTTATAGATTTTCAAACCTTTAAAGCAGTCAGATATCTGATAGATATCCAAAATGTGAGTCCAGACTCTGGTAGGCATCGACTGGGCTTCAATCGGTGCAAATATGAAAGCCCTACGACACCACAAATTTTCGCTCAAATTTCGAAAAAAACCATGGACTATAGTCCATGGTTTTTTTTGGGCGACAAAAAATTCATGTCGATATTTCGCCCAAATTTATCTTTAGAACCTTGAAACACCTTGCAGGGATGTCAGTGGAGTAGAAAAATCCGTCACTTTCCACCCTATTGATGTGTCTATATTGCAAAATATAATAATGGTGGCTATACATTTTATAGATTTTCAAACCTTTAAAGCAGTCAGATATCTGATAGATATCCAAAATGTGGGTCCAGACTCTGGTAGGCATCGACTGGGCTTCAATCGGTGCAAATATGAAAGCCCTACGACACCACAAATTTTCGCTCAAATTTCGAAAAAAACCATGGACTATAGTCCATGGTTTTTTTTGGGCGACAAAAATTCATGTCGATATATCGCCCAAATTTATCTTTAGAACCTTGAAACACCTTGCAGGGATGTCAGTGGAGTAGAAAAAATCCGTCACTTTCCACCCTATTGATGTGTCTATATTGCAAAATATAATAATGGTGGCTATAGATTTTCAAACCTTTAAAGCAGTCAGATATCTGATAGATATCCAAAATGTGGGTCCAGACTCTGGTAGGCATCGACTGGGCTTCAATCGGTGCAAATATGAAAGCCCTACGACACCACAAATTTTTCGCTCAAATTTCGAAAAAACCATGGACCATGGTTCCAGTTTTTGGAGCGACAAAAATTCATGTCGATATATCGCCCAAATTTATCTTTAGAACCTTGAAACACCTTGCAGGGATGTCAGTGGAGTAGAAAAATCCGTCACTTTCCACCCTATTGATGTGTCTATATTGCAAAATATAATAATGGTGGCTATACATTTTATAGATTTTCAAACCTTTAAAGCAGTCAGATATCTGATAGATATCCAAAATGTGGGTCCAGACTCCTGGTAGGCATCGACTGGGCTTCAATCGGTGCAAATATGAAAGCCCTACGACACCACAAATTTTCGCTCAATTTCGAAAAAAACCATGGACTATAGTCCATGGTTTTTTTGGGCGACAAAAATTCATGTCGATATATCGCCCAAATTTATCTTTAGAACCTTGAAACACCTTGCAGGGATGTCAGTGGAGTAGAAAAATCCGTCACTTTCCACCCTATTGATGTGTCTATATTGCAAAATATAATAATGGTGGCTATACATTTTATAGATTTTCAAACCTTTAAAGCAGTCAGATATCTGATAGATATCCAAAATGTGGGTCCAGACTCCTGGTAGGCATCGACTGGGCTTCAATCGGTGCAAATATGAAAGCCCTACGACACCACAAATTTTCGCTCAAATTTCGACCCAAAAATTCATGTCGATATTTCGCCCAAATTTATCTTTAGAACCTTGAAACACCTTGCAGTGATGTCAGTGGAGTAGAAAAATCCGAGTGAGAGCGCTATATAAATTGTTTAATAATAATAATAAATACAGCTGCCCGTAGCGAATGCCCTTGCAAGTATCGGCGCCTCTAGCGAATGCACGTGTAACTATTGGAGCCCCTACCTATTGTTTATGGAGCTACAAGACTACTACCGGTATATGCTGGCTATTTCTTACATGAATTACAGAACACTGCCATGGTGGAGTAACTAGAGTTTATCACGAAGAGTATTGAATGGATTTTTCATACTGAACTAACTTCTCAAAACAGTTTAACGCTGTTCTAGACGCTGCTTGAAATTTCTCTTGAAAGACCAACACATAGTGGAAATGTAGTTATTTATTATTGCTTATTTTAGAAAAACATCTTTAATGGTTCTCCTGAAGAGTCACCAGAACCCAGCCCTCTGCAGAATCTGTGCCTCCGGTTGGTTCCTAATTGCGTGCATCTCTTTCGTCTTCTTTTTCCAGGATTTCATCTTGGAATAGTGCCACTGCTTTGGAGGCCTTTCCAGGCGACACTTTCCACCAAAGTACAACCGGTCAAACTCGACTTCCAGGTCTTCGTCTTCGTCTTTCAGTTCATCCACTCGGACGATTCCGCTCGAAGGAGAAGCGACTACAGTCGGCAGGTGTCCCCTTTCTTTTCGGAACTCGACCACATGGTAACCCATTCGGTCGGCAAGCTCATGATGAGTTTCCTGGCACAATGCCAAAAAACAAAAATGCATTCATTTGGTGAATGAATGAATTGAAAGAACAGTCATACGACGAATCCACAGTCTAGAAATACAGACTTCCATTTAAAAGTGTTGCCGCAGAGTCTTAAACAGACAACGGCGGCTCATTAAAAGAGGCAAACGGTTAAGAGATGGACGGCAAAGAACCTGGTTTATGAGAGCGTCAAACAGAGCCTGAGTAACTGCGTTGACGTTCTTTGTACTTCCTTCGACTTTGCAGTGAAGATCCTTGATTCCGATCAACTCACAGCACGTCCTGATCGCACGGTGACAGCGAAGGCCAAAGCCTGCGTTCACAGCGGCAGCACCAACAACAGCAAAGAACACACACACACACACACACACACACACACACACACACAGCAACAACTCAGTGAACATCACATTCAAGGACTGTGTCGATGATCAATCACCAGGGCACAGGGCAAACCCTATGCAACCACCGTTGATACTATTCAACAGAAAACAGGCAAAGTCTATCAGTCTAACATTTTATGCATTTTTGAATGTTGAAATAATTCAACTCTTCTGCAGTCAAGATACCTAATAACCATGATGCATATAAAAATGAATCTGGAATAATTCTAGATGGACTTAGAAAGAGCAAGTGGCCCTGGAGAGAGTTTTCAGTGCAGAGTTTATTTAGATGGTGCAGTGGGTGGAGTTAAAATTCTGAACAGGAAACCTCACATCCTATTAATAGCAAATGATCATTTCTCAATTGAAGATACTCTCAGTATCTTCATAATCATGGCTTCTGATTTTATCATAATTATTGTCTTAAGATCACTGACCTTCCTCTTTTTTCTCAATGAACACCTTCGAACGATGATACTGTGTGAACATGCTGTGGAAAACTAAAGAGAAAACAAACAAGAAATGTATGAAATCTCCAAAATCACCAACTGCACAAAATACATTTTAATCTTGGAACAATTAACACAAGTATTTAAAACATATCACTATCCTATTCCTATTATTATTATTATATTATTATATTATTATTATTATTATTATTATTATTATTATTATTATTATTATTATTATTGTTAAATTATTCCTATTACTGTTATTATTATTATTATATTATTATTTATTATTATTATTATTATTATTATTATTATTATTATTATTATTATTATTATTATTATTATTACTATTAAGCCTAAATAAGCAATGACAGTCAAACAAGTAATAGATATTGAACTCTGCTTATACCTGTGTGGTTGTTGAAGCGTGGTATGAACCTTAACCTCTGCGCTGCTCTATTTTTAGCCTACAGTTCCAAAAATAGCACAGATCAGAAAATGTCAACAACAGAACAAGTACAATAAACAATGAGAATAGATACCAGATAACAAATCACAAATTCCAAAATTCTGCAAATTAAAACATGTTTAAACAATTATGTGACAAAAATTACGGCAGAGGTTTTACAACAAGAATTGATACACTTACAATTCGTATTGCTGCTCTTCCCGACTGGGATTTACCCAAACCAAGACCTACAAACAAGAATATAATCAGTGATATAATTACACGTCTACATTGTAACCAACCAATTACCAACTTACGATCTGTAGGCCAGTCCACACAAAATGACATTCCAACTGATGAGGCAAAATGCATCTGAAATTGTTTAGGACCTATTCAATTAACAACAACAGACGAATAGACTTATTACCTGCAAGGCCGTTCCTGTTGCCAACGACAACCAGGGCACTGAAACTCATCTTGCGACCAAGGGTCCCAGTCATGTTAGTAACCAATTTAAACTGCAAATAAAATAATACATTTAATTATTGCTTAAACGTGTAAGACTCTAAGTCTAATGAAATTGATCAAACTTAAATGCTGCTGTTTCATCGCTTGCATCTAAATACAAAAGTAATTCACTTTTCAGAATAAAAATTCATTTAAAATATTTAGAAATCAGCCAAAAACAATCACAAAGTGATTCCTGCCGTGACAATTCTATCTCACCTCTAAAACTTTTGAATCAAAACCTTCAAAAGTATCTAAAATTGCAGAAAAGAAAAGCTTTGTTAGAACGACAGCATAGCATTAACAATGACCCACGTTTATTAGAAAATTAACAGAAACAATCTATAACACCTTTTAACTAAATAAACTCAACACACGTCCTGCATACCACACCAACAAATTATCATATTTTATCACAATAAAACAATTAAAATTCAAACAAGAATTTAGAAAACAAAAATAACAAAACCAGATAGATACATATACAGAAAAATCATCCATTCTAAAATGATGAATCCATAATTTCCCTCAAATCGGAAACCTACAGTCAGCCACAGGGTCAGGAGGACCAACGCTCTGACCGGGAAACCTCGATCCAGACCACCCACGCAGCAGCGGAGGATTTGCCGTGTAACGGATTTGACTCATCTGATCACGGAGCTTCACGATCTCTTCGTTCCTCTTTGGATCGGGAGGAAGTTGGGTCCTCTTCAGCACTTCACGGCCTTTTATGATCGGTGAATTCAGTCCCGGCCACAAGAAGTTCGCTCTTCCTGGAAATAGAAATTATTTAAACTTAATAACAACAACGACAGACAGAGAAATCTTGAGTTGCACATTGAAACCAAGTGACTACACAATCGAAAAAGTATGACTATGAAAATATGAAAATCTCACCGAAACAAACTCATTTCAAATCATCTTTCACAAAACAGACCTCGTAATGTGCAAGACACACGCGTGCTTGTTGTATGTGGGAAAAAAGCAGAGCACATAAGAAGCAATGAGTCAAAATGATTCATAAAACACTGAATTCCAAGACAAAACTCATTCAGTCACCTTCTCCAATGAACTGTCCTTTGTTTAAATCTGTGACCTTCTTCCTTCCAACCCTTTTTCCTCTTCCCTTCTTCTTTCCTGCATTGCTTACGCTAACAACACCCCGCCACAGATCATCTGCAGAAACTAGAAAGATAAACAGCATTAAACACTTATGTACTGCACCACTGCACCGTTGATAAACAAATTTCAGTTATCAGTATTTTGCAAATCACTATCCAAAATATGAAATCCATTTCACTAAAAAAGCTACTTACTAGTGATTTCACTAAAAGGTTTTAAAAACTTTTTTTAACCTTAATAGGGTAGTCATAAAATGGCAAGCGATGATCAGATCAATAATTCAAAACACAGTTCAATATATTCATAAAAATTTAACTCTACAATCTAACCTTTAACGAAGAAACTTGAACAGTCAACTGAATCAGTGTGGAAGTCAGATTTCTGCTGGAAAAACTTGTGCACACCAGCAAAGCTGGCTGTTGTTGCACGTTTGTTAAACTCTAAACAAATGGCATCAGCATCAATTGAACAATCACAAATGAACACTACACCATATATCTTCTAAATTTCACATAAGTTCTTTTAATTAAGATAAAATGTTCCTCACACATATGCTTCAATTGTCAAAACTATTGCTGAAATGAAAAAAGTTGAACACAATGACTAATCAGTCTTAATATTATATTCGATGCAAAATCAGCATCCATCTGCTAGGCGATCATGCTGTCTTAATGACCTAGGTTTCATGCCTCATTGAGTCAGACTATATAGTGGCGCTATATAAGTTAAGAGGATATATGGGTACGTTAGATCAACATACCTAAACTGGCGAAGCGCCTGCATGCACAGCTGAGAACGGCGCTTCGCAACAACCTCGTCAAAGAACTCGCCATTACTTCGACCGTTTTAAAGTCTATTGAAAACAGAAACTTGAAAAATACGAGAAATAACGAACATTATAATCAATTCCACAAAACCAAAGACCATTAGACCAAATAATAAAGACTCTGTATCCGGTACAGAGAGTTACTTGTCTCAATTGCTAAATTTTTAATCTTTTGTAAAGACTCTATTCAAATTTTGCAAAGACAACGTCTGTTACCACTATAGCCTGGGAGGTAATTTTAACAATCATTAAATAAACTTCTATTGCGCCACTATCATAATGCCCAAAATTGAATAAGAGCCTGGTCAAGCCGAAAAGATCAGTCAGTGATTTTCACACAGGCTTACTTAGCCTCCTAAACCACTTAAAATCATTATTATTATTATTAATTTGTGGCAGCTGCTCTTGTTTCTGTCGTCTCACTTGGTAGAAACGCTGTTCCGGAATGCTTAGCGCCTAAGAATAAGCAGCTACTGTTGTGCTGCTTCCAAGGCGCTATAGAAATCCACGAGATTTTACTTTACTTTTACTTACTTCATTGAAGCCCTATTAATTATCCTCTGGGTTAAAGGAAATTTTAACCTGTTATTCACATGCTGGCCTTGTATTTTCTTTTGTAACTGTGATTCTGACACAAGACAATGCAATGCTCTACTATTATTTTAAGTACAGTTAGAGCCATTGGTTTTGTTGGATAACGTTCTATAATTTTAACATCTCGGTGACTTAGTACTGGATAGGCCCCGGGGGTCGGTCCGAATAGATACTAGGGCCAGTATTCCATTGCTTTTCACTTAGGTCCTCAGCATTGTTATCAATTAAAGGGCTACGAATGACCCACTGAAACCATTGATTCAACAATAAGCCTATTATTTCCACTAAACATTATTACTGACTATAAGCGTATTAACTAGGGCAATAGGCAACTGCTGTCAAGACAAATATTGAGAATTTGTATTTCTCAAATTACCAAATGATCAAGAGATAATGTCACCCATTGCAATCGATGAATACTCAGAGTGTAACTAAAGTCCTTTAGTGAGGTAGGCCAGAAATTAGAATCTTTAACTATAGGGCAGATTAAATTAAGCACTTTACAAAATGTAGACAAATGCTTAATTACAGTAATACAGGCAGCAATAGCAGGTTAACAAGATTACAAATTGTAAACAAGCATTACATCAAAACATTTTAACTATCTACATATCTTAGATAAACATGTTGGAAGCACAGGAATACAAACAAAGACTAATTCAAGGAGAAGATAATTACAGAAAGAGGCAAAAGTTTATTCAAAGTACTAACGTGAAGCAATCTATTCTGGTGAATTTGCAACAAATCTACACTTGTTATACGTAGCACATTACAACAAGTTTATATACAAGAAAACGTTACATCAAAACAACTTTCTAAATTAATATTTTTTGATTAAAGAACGGCCTGAAAATAGTCGATTGAAACAAAGTCCTTGATTCAGAAAAAAACAACTCAACACATCAACAAATTGGTTGTTCAGCATCCAGAATCTAATATTCACTGCATTTTGAATTTATCTAAAGTTTGAAAATTCCATCAAAAACTTGTCCAATGAATAAACTTTACACAACATTCAGAAAAATATTCTCTCTTAATTCGACAATTGATTAAACAGTTAAGATGTCCATGTAAAGTAACAATAGCATTATTATTAGAATCTGCATGAAAGTTATTATTACACACGAAAGCATATTGAAAAAATAAATGAAATGTCAAAGACGGTTGAGATGCATTTGTTTTTTCTGCAGGAAAAACTGCAGAATGGCTAAATGGGTGGAGCCCCATTCAAATAAGTCAACATTGGGTTCAATGAGTTCTGCAGATTGTTCTTGCGACTGCATGAATCGTCATCGTCAATGCAAGCCAATGGCAAAAACAAAGCAGCGATAAGAAGTAGGACCAAGAACAGCTGCAGCGGAAGAGCAATGCGACAGGCACGACCCAAAACGTTCGGTTTCTTTGGCTGATCGCAGAGAATTTCACGGTTGTCGTCTTCTCCATCACGTCTATAAATAAAACGGAACGTGAAACTGTCTGAATTGGCTTTAAAGTTAATTATCAACCATGAAATCCCAGCAAGTCATTTGGAGAGACAAAGGAGATAGACATCATATTAAACATTATCTACAACTGATAAACTATCATACCATGTTGTTGTCATCATCATCATCATCAGCAGCAGCAGCAGCACTACATGTGATCCATGTTACTGCATTCAGAAGATAAGCACATATTCAAGTGGACTTAACTCAGCCACATCAACTGAAAGCCCTTTGCTGCCATTAAAGCTAAATAATGCTAAGCAGTTGTCTGTTAGTTAACCCTTTATGTACCCATCGCATGCAATGCACCATTAAGCAGAGAAACAAATTGAAAGCAACCATTATAACAAAGAGTCACAAAAATAGAATAATTTATACACAAACTAAGAATCTAGAACAGACAAAGTATGCAATGATAATGAAATTATGCAGCAAAATTATTCAAAACAAAAGCCCAATTGGAAAAAAACTCATTTAATTTTAGACAAATAAGAACACAAGAAAATCCTAGCGAAGACACAGCTCCGGACCCGTCATGCACCCGACACCAAAAACAGAAATAAACGTAGAAAGTGTCTGAAACAACAGAATTCTGGCACATTAAGCACAACGGGTACTTGTCAGTGTCGAGATCAGAAGAGGAATTTCCATCAAAATCATTCCGATGTTCCTTTGGAGACTGAAAACATTTCAAATATTTGGTTACAGTAAGACTCTAACATTGGAAGAGAGGTGCTTCGTCACCAGTCCAGTTCTTCCTCTGATTTCATCGATGCATAACTTTGATTAAGAAAAAGCCAATGAAGAACCGAGGAAAGAAGAAAAAACTCTGCTGCAGAAAATGTAACTGTTTTACTCAAGGTAATTTGTAACAACTGCAAGCAGACTAAAAAGGACCGAGAGAAGATGTTGCCACTGGTCTTCTGCAATGACAATACAAGTGTGCCTAATCCATTCTAATCAGGTCAGATCACTGACCTCAACAAGCCCTAACTCATAGATCCTCACCTTTTTTGGTCTGGAGTAATGCTGCTGTCGAATGGATGGATGCAAATAGCCCCGATTTGCATATGTGTCCTAATTAATAACAAAAGTAAAAATTAATTATTGAAAGTTAAAAATATAAATCAGTAAATCAATTCCAAATAAGTTATCATCTCCCAATGCAATGGTAAAACAAATAACCATCTCCGTGTCACTGACTCTTTCCTCATATATCGAGACACAACTCATTATTAAGCAGCCATTAAGTAAGTGAGAGTGTGTCCGATCAAGAATAAATCCTCTGGAGCTGCAGTCACACGAGAACTAGTAACGTGGTGACTACCACATGTGAAACTGTTAACATGGCAGCTGCTGTGCAGTCGTCAAAGTACAAAGAAAATATGAAAGCAGGCGAAGAGAGTGCAGAAAAACTGCAGCTGACATTCAAACAGTGCGAAATTTGGTTCAATCGAGACACAGAATGAGTCAGACCTTTGACTTAGGGCAGATGGTCGGCTCAGACTCCCATCCCATTGTCTTTTCAATCGTGTTAATGTTCTCTTGACATAAGTGGAGAAGACCTTTTGTTCTCACAGATATGCTACGCAGTCTGTCTGTGACGTCATCTGCCGCTGATGACGTCATGACGTCCTCTTTCGTCACAGACAGCGTCAAATCTTGCAGCGTGCAGATGCGCAGATGACCAGATGCCAGTTCACCTTTCAACTTCTAAAATTTTTAACAAATGAAAATAAAGTCTGTTGCAATCGAGTGAAAAGATTGATTTGTTGAAATTCTCTTATACCGCTGGACAAAAACTTGCCACTTCAACTTGTTTTCTACACTGGCTCAGTACAAAGACGTTAAACCTATACAACAAGCGTATTCAACCTATTCAATGCACACAGATGCACTTAACCTAGCGCCCAATCCACTGACTCGTGTTTCCAGAAGAAATAACTCTACATTTCTCATATTATTTCTCATATCTCAAATTAAACACGAGAAAACAGCCAGGTGGAAAGAAAGCAGAACAACGCAGGGACTAACCTTGAACCGGTTAAATTTTGTCAGAAGCACGGTTTTTCTGTCGAGAACATCCACAGGAAGTTGTCTGTTGAGTTTTCTGTCCATTCTGTCGAGCCAAAGTGACATCTCAGACAGCGACAGACCGAGTTCGGTCGACCGGATGAGTGCCGTTCGCAGCTTCCTCTGCCAAGCGGACTCTGCCGAGACGATCGAATCGAAGCGCAGCCGGACGGCTTTTGCCCGTTCTGCCAGATCCTCTGCCGTTGGATTCTCTACTACGGTCGACCGAGAGATTGCGTGCTTAAATATCGATGATATACGAGGTTGGCAGGCATCCAACTGACACTGAAATTCCTGTTAGGAACGACAACATTGACGACAATTTCATAAATACAAACAACAACAGGTTATTCAAAGACTTCATAGCTCATAATCAAATCACACAAAATAGCTAAGCAATATAAGCAGTACAAGACATTCTCATCACCTGCATCATTACCTAAACTGAATATAAGTAAGTAAGTAAGTGTTATCTAAGTATGAGCTGAATAGATGGTCCGTGAGCTTTGCACGAATGACGGAATGAGCTTCTGGGGATTGGTTGTAGGGTCAAAGCACGGCTGCTCATACCCTGTGTCGTCTGATTGCAACTTCCAACTGAGGAAGAGCATCAAAGAGCAGATCGGCTCTGAGACTCTGGATGGCTTCAGCCTCCGACAGCCACTCATCAAGGTCATCAAGGTCAGCGGTCAAGGAGTCCTCAAGGTCTCTACTCCTCCTCCTCCTTCTCCTCCTCAGCACCTCTGTCTCCAACTGCTTCAACTTAGAGGTCAGTTCTAAACATAAAAGTAATCAGTGAATAAATTCAAGTCCATCTTTAGTTAAGTCAAAAGTGAAAATCTTGTTCAATTGTATAAATCATCATTAAGTCCTGCTACAATAAAGCAATGTTAATATATATATATATATATATATATATATATATATATATATATATATATATATATATATATATATATATATATATATATATATATATATATATATATATATATACACACAGACATACAAATTCCCATACTACATTACAAAGATGCTGTTCACCTTGAATCTGTCGTACTGTCGTAATCGGAATTTCAGTTCCCGTTGGAAGCCGTTTTGCGATTCTCTGCACAATATTCAGGCTCTTCTGACAACTAATGATGTGTTCATGCAACTAAAATAAACGTTCAAATTAGGAATAACAGCAATATTAATTACGCTGAGACGTAAGAATCTCGTAATAAAATGAATTTATTACATATTATGTCAAAATCTCAGTGGCCAAGGCAGTTATTCCAACCAGTACCCAGCTACGACATTACAGAAGAGAATGCCACATTACACTGAATACCAAACTGATGAAACTTACATGACTCGAATCAACTGAGTCATCTCTGGCACTTCTAGCGAGTACAGCTTCTGCATCCGTCATGCAATTTGAAGCTTTGGCGATGGCATTCTGGAGACACGCATGTTGGTTCATTCCATTTGCCTCTGATTCAGCCTCAGCGCCGTCTCGACAATCAAGACCTTAAACAACGTCAAATACAAATCAATGTAAGATCAACAATCCATGAAAACTTTTACTTCCAGATACAATCATCATCAGTAACTTATGGTGCAAAGTAATATGTCTCAAAATACTGCTGAAAATACCAAAAGACAAAATTTCAAAGCAATTAATGATGACAAAGTCTAAAGGCAAGAACAAAAACTGAAATTCATAATGCTCAAAGTCAGTGTAAAACCTTCTGTAGAAGAGTGGCCGTTTGTATAAGTTTCTTTTAAATGAACCTCCCTAGAAGAAATGGGCACTGAAGCAGCACGTGACTTGTGATTGCCGCCTGATTTCTGAAATGTACAAAATGCTACATTTACTAAGATATCCAAGGCAAATTATAAACCTGCAGTCATATCCCACATCTGAAATCACCAAATACCACTTCTAAACAGAGTTAAATATAATCCCACCTTGTCACTAATCAGGATTTAGAGTGAATAGTACAGTTGATAAGCTGTATGATTGTTCATGAAATTTTGAACATTGACACTTCTTATAATTTAGTAACATTCGGTCCAGAGGCATTTGAATAAACTTAGGGGTAGGGGTACCCCTAGGGGTAGGAGTACCCCTAAGGGTAGGAGTATGGCATTCAGAATTTTGCCTATCGTATTCTCTATTGCGTAAAATGGACATTTTTAAGAACATTTTTAAACTACAGAGAATGGTATTGGCAGACGTGTGAATGGTTAGCACTTTTGACAGAGAAGTGAAGAGCACCTGCTAATCAAGTTTTTTTCAAAAATTAGGCTACTATCTCTTGTATATCAAAAGTGCTTGGCATTCAGCAGGTACTCTTCACTTCTCTGTGCCAGTTTTCATCACAATCTGAGATGGTGACGTCCGATTTTATTGAAAAGCGTGTTGATTTGATGCGGAATTGCCCTTTTCATATTTTAGTTTAGGAGGAAAAGTGAAATGAAATGATAATATTCATATCTGCACACTCTATAAGCACAATTATTACTTAGTATTGTTTATTTGACACTGTATCGATTGTCATTTGTCTACGTACTGCAGCTCAAGCGGAATTTTTTAGAAATTATCATGAAAATTTATGGTGCCAAATTGCATGGTAAAGGAAAACAAAAACTTGTGCATCCTTTGGGGAAATTGTTCAGGGCCATGTACCCTATAACTGTGCCAAATGGCATGCTTTTATCCAGAAGTGAACGATTCCTGGCTTTTATGGACTTTAGCCACTGAACTAGAATCACAAGTTTGATAATCACCAATCACCAGAGAGCAAGATACACAAAGTGCGATGGGAGACCATTTACATATCAATATTATAATTGGGGTCATCCACATTTACGCCATAGCATCCTATCAAAGCTGTACAGGTATATTATATCATATTATAATTATTAATCAGTGAATTTGCATTCTTTCACTTTCAATCATTAGAACTGCAAATACACAATCCACTCAAATAATACTTCCTGACCAGTGCAACTTAAATACATTCAGTTATTGTAAGACAAAGACAACAACTAAACCAACCTCAGGGCAAAGAGCATTCTCGTATCTGGATACCAGATCTCTTGTTCGACCAAGAATTGCTTCAATTGCATCACGCAAATCGTCTCTGTCGTCGTACTCAGCAGAAGTCCTACGCTTCAGCACAAGTGGATGAGAAGTAAGCAGTTGCACTTTCATCTTGATTTCTTCTTCAATTGTCTAAAATACAGGATACCATCACAAAACAACTTCACAGCTTCAGACTTTTAAATGCTTAAAATATCAAAACGTTTGCTTTGCTGGTGTTGATGGGTGTCGCGTGGAGTAAAACAACACAGGAGCTGTTAGCCATTGGAATTTCTTGCTTTTAAACATCTTCGAAAAAAGTCATTCTGGATTTTTAAAACTTTCTGAAACATTAATATTGTTTTTGTTTTCTGGAAAACTAAGAACCTCATAGGAGATTAACAAGCACATCTTCCTTAAATAGAGATGAAAAATTCGATTATCACGGATTATCTACGTTGATTAGCAACAGAATTTCTTAACGTAGCGACTAAGTGACAGAGAAGTAGCACTCACCCTGATCCAGTGGAGTTTATCGTCATCATCAGTGTCCTCGGATAAGCATTCCAGTTGAGTCAACTCAAAGTGCTTCTCGTCCAGAAAACTACGTAATTTCCTTCTGTTGATACCCGAAGACAGATTGTCGGCCGATTGTGCGTTGCTCCTCTGAACGGCAGCCGTGATATTCTGCGACAGACCGTCCCAGCGGTCATTGCACTGTCTTACCCTGAGCTTCAATTCGTCTGCTGAGTCGCTCCTTCCTTCACGCGCCATTTTCCTGTACAGTCGGTTGATGTCTTCTAGAACGTTGAGCCTGTCGTCTATCTCTTGTTTCAGCCTCTAAAATAATATAAAGCAAGATGTGAACAATCAACTGAAGAAGATCATCTTATGTGAGATATAATATAAGAGATTTTAACGCAAGTGCAAAGTTAGAACCAGACCCGTATTTAGGATTGTGTGGGTTCTGTTCCAAATGCCGGGCTACCCGCACCCAAGAGCAAGAAAGAACTACCAGTGATTCACATAATTTTAAAAAATTGTGATGAGCAACAAAGAAAGGTCCTCAGCTACTATGAGGGGTTCCCTTACGCATGGGGGCCACTGTTCCATGGAACATGCCTAAATACGCCATTGGTTAGAACAGGCATAATAAACAAATGAGAAGTGTGTAAGTGTTGAATTTTTCAGCTGATAAAGTGTAAATATCTTCAAAGATTAGTCGATGAATGACTGAATGAATGACTGAGATGAATGAATGACAGACTGAATGATATACTGATAATTTTCTATAATTGCAAAGCTAAAAAGCTTAAGAATTTAGTGGATTCAGATGGGTATCTCATGTCTGCGATAATCGTACATGACATCTCTTTTGATCTTCTTTGTTGTTCTCCACATCAATGACGTGTGAAAGACCATCATCCGCTTCGTTGAGCCATTGCAGAAAAGAGTCTGTTAATTTTCCAAAACGCTCCCACATACTCCACGTCTCTTCGATGCTGCAAAGGATTTGAAAAGAGAACTCCATATCAGATGAGCATCACGACAAATTAACTCAATCAAATCGACAAAAAACCCAACTAATTTCAGGAATTTTCAAAACCTTAATCTTGAAAACTTTGTCTGCAAACAAATAGAATAAACTAAAATATCTAAAGATTTTTCATTCTGTTGAGAATTTCTTGATTTCACACTTAAGCAGGTTAAACATTGTATAATAATTATGAGTCAGTGAAAGTAACCTGCGTTTTCTTTCAAACGAGATCCTAAGAATATTTTTGAAGCGTCGGTCGAGACTGCATTTGACGTCCTCAATGGCCTTGGATTCAATTGACGTGGGACAGGCGTCCGTATCTCGCTGAAGGACATCGCAAAGGCCGAGGACAGCGGCGATTCCAGCGCTGCGTCTCTCTATCTCCTTCTGCTGATCCTACAGGCAACAGAATGCAAAGGATACGGTGGTCACTGATATTGGAAATAAAGCAATGAGAAGGAAAAGTTCCAGACGGTAAATCGACAGTCAAAAAATGAAGGGTAAAGATGATTGAAATATTCTGCACTGTTAATACATTTGAATGAAAATGACCTCCTGCTGTTTAACGTGACCATCGATTTCTTCAAAGTCGCAGTGTTTGTACGTCAGAGAAGAGGAAAGCTGATGCTCAATTCCAATCAACCATTGCCTCAACAGTTTCATGTTTTTCTCCAACTGCTGCACCGTTCTTAGAGTGTCTTCGAGTTTCTTCAGTCTGAAATCATCAATCAACGTTCAAACAGCGAACTTAAATTCAAACGATGACTTCTGGGTTTCCTTCAATTAATCTGGACGCGATACAATACAACAAGTGATGCCAAATACCATCGTCTTCGTCATCATCATCATCATCATCATCATCATCATCATCATCATCATCATCATCATCATCATCATCATCATCATCATCATCATCATCATCATCATCCATTAATGTACAGTTCATTAGTATATAATTTATGTATTAGCATCTAGTTCAGAGTGAACATTGGAAGCATACCTGTGCCTTGCCTTGTCATTTACACTCTGCCATAAGTCCTGGAGCTTCTGCATGACAGCCTCCAGGTCTTTTGCCCTCGCTCCACAACTGGCACGCAGAAGACTCTCGCCAAACACCGATAGGTCTTTAAGTGTGTTTTTTGAACCAATAAGACGATCTCTGTACGTCTGCAAAACATAAAGTAAAAACATCAAGAACTGAGAAAGAGCTCTGATTCTCAAAATTATGAACAGACTTCATGTGTTTTTGCAGGATTAAATTTTCCACTTTCAATTAACGTTGATTTTATGATCAGTCAAGAAAATAAGTCATCTTCTGATGATCAGCAAAAGAAAATCAGTTATCTGTACTAAATTAAATCCACAATGCCGTACCGTGTTGAGAGCAAGGATCAGGTCTTCGATGCTAATCTGACAACCGTTGCCCAACTGTGCTTCTATTCTGTGCAGCTCTTCCTCCAGCTGTCTGCAACGCTCGTAAAAGTCAGTCCATCGCTGGAGTCGACCTTTGAGCTGCCGTTGTCTTGACTCATTCTGATGTCTTACTTCCTGCCAGAGATTCTGAAGGAGATGAAGTCGCTGGACAAGGACCATGGTGTCGTCTTCACTTATGCAAGACGTCAGTCGTCCAAACTGTTCGTTCAGATGCCAAAGTCTCTCTCCGTATGCGTCCATCTGTTGCTCCTTTTGCTGCAAATAATGCAACAAAAGCCAGAAACGACTGCATAACATACAGATGATGCCTCATCACTGTACTACGATATTCAAACTACTAATTAATAACTCTTTTGTAAAGAAGCAGACAATTACACTTTGACAGCAAAGCCATCCAGGTGCCAACCAAGGCCATTTCACAATGCAGTGAACACAATCGAATACAAATGGCGACATTATGCAATATGACGACACTTTATTCACACAGAAAGCACTAAACCCAAAGCACTTTAACTTAGACACAAGCTCTTAAAAGCTAAGATGCCAAACAGTCAAAAAATACTGCAAATAGCCAATCTTATAAAGGACAGTCAGAAGGCTGAACCTACTTTGCAGTCTCTTAAATCAAATTCTAAGTCATCGTATGTCACAGGCAGCGGGTTCTGTAATGCTTCCCTCGCGGTTCGAAGTTTTTCAAAAGCAATTTCGACGTTGTCCTCCATTTCCAGCCACAGCCTCTGTCTCGCATGGGTGTCCTCGATTCTTGCAGAAAGTCTGTTGTCAAGATCAAGACACTGGTTCTCTAGTTCTGCTAATTCGTTCTGTATTTCTGACTGACATTCAGCATCCGAGGAATTCATCAGCATGGAACCATAGTACCGAGCAGCCTGATACTGGGGTTTGGCTGATGATAATTTACTCCGCAATCTCTGGAATAGGACAAAAGAAAAATATTGAGAACTCGTGCTTAAAATAGAAAAATACAATTAACCACAAAGCAGTGTTGAGGTTAAATTCATGGGCATGGCTCTTCCTCAGATCAACTCCTGTTACCACTGTAGTTCCAGATATTTTTAATTGATCAGAGACATTAATGCATCATGACATGTCACTAAATGTCACTCTTCTTGACATCATGCCATTTAAACATTCTCACTCGTTGTCAATCCTATACACAAGTCTTCTAACAGGATAACATGGTAACAAGCTTAACCGTCACTCTAATATTGAAATCTACATTGACTCAAGTGTTGCTGCACAACCGATTAGTAACCCATCCAATTGCTATTCTCAGAGCCATTATTAAATAACCACTTACCATGCTAGACGATAAGACAGATTGAATCTTTTCCACAGAGAATCTGATCTGATCGGTTGGTTCCGTATTGCGATCGATGTCCCGAAGGATTTCCCCGACTGAGTTCACGTGGCTCCGGTACTTCTGCCAAAGGCTCAATGCACCGACGATGTCGGTCCGTCTCTTCTTCGTTCGACTCAGAATGTTATGCCACTGCGTTGATAGAGAGCTCAGCTGCTGCTGAAGATCCGAAGCATCTGCACTGGTCTCCCTGTTCATCACAATCTGGTTCCCTTTGCTGATGATCGAATGCAGAGTCTGCTGATGAATGCTGAAGTCGTTTTTTAGAGCCTGTCATAAACAGAACGTTAAGTGTCACGTGTGAACAGACTGGATGATCAGGCAGGATTCATTCATTTCTCTGTTTTCTTTATCATAATTTGTAGAAAAATTCATAAATCATAAAATAGCAAAGCTGTTCTCACATTTTTATAAATTTTCTCCACGTTCTTTTAATAAAATATTACATATATTACCGGCAGATACCAAAACGTAAAATTTGAATCTCAGTCAAACAATAGATTTAGAAATACCTCGGACTGTTTATTCTGTAGCTTTAGACCTTCATAGCTTCCAGCCAGAGGCACGCTTAGATTATTTTCAATTTCGGTTAGAAGAGACAACCAGTCGTTACACTTCTGTTGAAAGTCCTGATGCAGCAGAACGTTCTGTTGACAGAGTTGCATCTGTTCTCTCGTGCTGTTCAAGAGCTTCTGCCACTTTGCGCTCAGATTTTCCACCAACCGAGACTTTTCTTCGCCGAGTGGAAGTGCGTGAGCAAGATGATTCAACGAGTCAAAAGTCATCTGCCTTTCTCGGAAATTTGCTAAAATCTCCTTCAGTCGGCAAATGCAATTGTCGTGACTTAATGATTGTCCCAAATTCAAGCTCACAGAGGAAATGGCTTCTTCTGAGGTCTTCAGGAGTTCTTCAATGTCCCTGATCGCTAGAGACAGCTTTTTCTCATCGTCCTCATACAACAGGAAATATCTGCACAGACTTTCAAAGGACTGTCGTAGGAAAGCGAGTCTTTTCTCCAGGTCAAGCTCCTGCGATCTGAGTTGAAGTGAAATAGACTTGCTGCTTGCTTTCTTCCCAAGGGCAATGCCTGTGTTCTGCAGAGAGGAAATGGCCTTAGCTGCATCTTTCAAAATATTCTGAAATAAATACCAATATATCCTTTCTCCATAAAATTCCAGTTCAAGTGTATCATAAAAATGTATTATCTTAAAAATCCTGAAAGTGAACCAGAGCATGTCGAATGCATGACAAGGAGTGAAATGAATGACGTAGACAATCTGCAAAATAAAAATCGGAATGTATTCCGTTGTTACCAAAGTAAAACAACAAAAGAGACAACACACCTCGGTTGTTTCAAGGTCATTTTTCAATGAAGTGCGATGGACTTCATCGCTTGAATTTCTGGCTCGGAATTTATCAAGTTGTCCGTCTGCTTCACCGAGTAATTCGATGACAGTGTTCTGCTTTTCGTTGTAAGTCTTCATCAGTTCCTTTGTATCTTGAAGTGCAGAAAGCTTCACGTCCAACTGGTTAGATAATTTAGTCCATCTAGAAGACAACCAAACAGAGACAAAAGCATGGTCACCAATATAACTCTGCAGTTGGTTATTAGCTCTCATAGAAATGTCTTCAAAAGACGTGAAAGTACACAGCTGCTTCTTCTTCAACTGCTCCCTCCGTCCTATTTCCCATTGGCAGTGTCTCTGCTTAAGGCCTATTACCCCAGCAGCCCCCACGAGTATGAACCTCCTGCCTCCAGAAATGCGGCTTCAATTCACCCGATCCTATTCTCATGACTGCTCATCACCCAAACACAGACTGGCCACTGTTTCAGGGTGAGGGCGCTTGCCTCCTTTTAAAGCCCATTCTTTATTGATCTTCAATAAACATCAAAGGGATCCATCAGAAGAGGCGCTATATAAATTCTCTCCAATATTACATTAGAGAAACACAAAAGAAACAGAATATAAAGATTCGACATGAAGTAAACCATTTACACAAGGATAATGAGCATAATGCCAAGTAAATTTCTATACTTTGATGATATTTCGAATCACGAGACAGGCAAAGAGACCTTTCTGTGATTCTGTCAACATCAGAATGAACATCTCTGTGCAGAACATCAGGATAGCCTTCAAACAGATTCTCTACACTGGACTTCAGTTTCTGCAGATCATTCTGTGAGTCCAATAGTCTCAAGGACAGCGCCTAAAACAAACACAGTTTGAAAGCCATCAATAGAAAGACAGTCAGCTGATATCAATGACTGAATCTGCATCGATAGTCAGTCCACTAAGCCAATGGCTTCAGTGCTGGTCACTAGATGGCAGCTTTGGAACCTTGCAAACCCAGCAATAAGCTCCAAGACAACAAACTTCAGTAAAATTGAAACAACAAAACAGATCCAACGAAGCCATTTAACCTCAAACTTTCTGACAATCAGAGGAGTTGAGATCATCAGATTTTGAATAGCACAGTAGCTGTTAAATGTGAATGATAAATTCATATAGAAGCATGTGGGTTTGACTGTATCTTCTGTTATTAAAGAGTTATTGCATTTTACCACAGAGATGAAACTGAAACTACTTGCCTTTATCTCATCAATATTGCTGTCAATCTCTTTGAGCTCCAGAGGTCTTGATTCTGCTTTCCTTGCAGCGGATTCCACTTCGTCCAGAACTGAACGGACCGCACATTTGATGGAGTGGAACTCGTGAAATTGCTTCATCAGACCATCAAAATACATCTCCAACTGGTTTATCTAAAACACACACAAAGGCTTCAACACATTGCCCATAGATGCTTTAATGCATCAGTCAGCCATTCAACCAACCACCTGCTACAGGCTCATTCGATTTGACTCTATCCACAATGCATCAGGAAGCAATAAAAATAATAACAGATAAATGCTTAAATATAAGTTTGTAAAACACACACACCCACACCAACACACACACACTATAATTACAAAAGATAAATATCATACATAAATGTATTATAGCTATTTACACCATAAAAATACAACTAATAAACAAACGATAATTCTCTTGAGGTTAAAAGTCAAATGCATCTGAATTTCTCCAAATCTCTTAACCCTTTTACTGTTTTCATTTATTTGTAACGTTACGTAAAATGGACGAGTATTCTTGGGGCAAACGGGAAAAGGGTTAAAGTATCTCTTACGATAATCTGAATCTGTTATTTACCCTGTCGTCCAGTTTCCTCCATTCAAGACCAACAGCATCGAGATCTTTGCTGACACTGCTATGACCAGGCAATGACCTCTGACCTGGTTGATCGAGACTGGTTCCCAGCTGCCGAGCATGATCAACAGCAGGCATCTTCTGCTTCATTGCCTCTCGAATTGACTAAAATAATTAAATTGCTGATGCAACTGATTAGTTTAATTCATCTTCCTTATTATGCTGACAACCAGTTTCTAATAGAAGAGAATCTCTTCAGAGTAAGGCAAAATTATCCTGGTAAGAAAATACATAGATATAGCAAAAACCCAAATAGTAAAAATTATACCATGAAATATAAAAAATGTCAAATTTCTTGAGTTTGTGTTACTGAAACACTCTTGTCTAGTAACACAAAAGTTCATCGACAGTAAAATCCTAATAATTATAGCAAATTTCATATCAAATGGAAAATCACATCCCAGTTATCCATACAATCGCTTCTTCTCTAGTGGATGGGATAATGGTCAGCATTTTCAAATTACCTGAGTAGCAAGGACAGCGTGTTGCACGTCATCAATGCGACTTATACTTTCACAGTCTTCTAGTTTCTTAAGCTGTTGGCTCAACCAGTTGAGAATTTCTGAGATGCTCTGTCTGAACTCAGTCCAGTTTAAGCTGAGCACTTCGGTCTTCTTGAGTCTATCTGCGGTCTCCGCAGCGACCACGTCAAATCGTCTGCTCGTGAGTCCGAGATGCTCGCAGTATTCTGTCCGGCCATCGTGATCAATCGAACTGACTGCCGTGGGTGCTACTTGTCTCAGGAAGTCCACTGTCATCTGCCAGTGACTTATTTCAACTTTCAAGTCCTGCAGACCAATATTTTAAAAAGACAAACACAGGCACACACATGGCACTTTCAAAGCTTTACTGAGTACCAAGCAGCAAACAAAGAAGATCAAAAGGACCTTTATATAGATTCTCATTTACAATAAATAGAAATATATAAGATCAATTTGAATACAATGAAAGCAAGTCTTAACAAAGAAAAAACTTTACGATATTACTCGATATCTTCTTAGAAGTTCCTGCACATCTTCAAGTCGGAATGGAAGAGAAGAAGAAGCCTCTTTGATTGCTGCTTCTGCTTCATCAAGCCAAAGGTCAAGCTCTCTGAGCAGCTGCTGAGAAGGTAACGATGGCTTCAGGTGGTGGTAAGACTGTGGTTGTTCAGTGTTGTCTGGCATCAAGCCAACCAAATGCAACCACTTCTTTTCGATTCCATCGATCGTCTTCCCGATACGCTGCTCGTTAGGATGCAGGTGAAGAAGTTCCGAAGCACAGAGCTGCAGTTGCGACATCACGGAACGCCGGTTCTCCATTTCCTTACGAATGACCTGAAATTCAAAGCATCAAAACTCCAACTGAAGTCACATTCAAAGCAGCACGACCGAAACGAAGCCATTCTAAGCAGAGACGAATGAAGTGCAGCGGAGACAGTCGCTTTAATCAGAAAGGCTGCAATGCTTACACAGGTCTTGCAATGACTCACTTGATGACTACATTACCTAAAATTTACTGGTCAAGAATTTTAAAACATAAATTGTACAGAAGAGTGTTTGGTGATGACCTCAGTGCAATTAAACTGCATATACAGCTGTACATAAAACCTGTTCAAATCAAGTGCACGGCTGTTCTATTTTTGAATAAATGAATGAACTAACTAATTACGGGTTAGCAAAAGCTCTGGGCAATTTTTAAAGGAACTCTTGCAAAATACCTAGAGTAGGAATCGAGCCACTTACCAGAAGCCGCTGCATTTGAGAATCTACAACGGAAGCATTACCATGCGGCAAACTCTGACTTCCACGAATAACGTCGGTCAGCAGGGCCATTCGGTCAGCAGCCACAGACAGCCACGACTCCAACTCAACAGAGTCTCTTTCAAATCGCCTCATCAAGTCTATTGTAGCCTCCAGCCTTCAAATAAACACAGCTGAATGAAAACAAAGAATGTTGCATAATTCTACACGCACCTGTAGATTCCTATTGCTAAAGAAAGTCTAGATACTAAGTAATTAATATTCAGTTGTGACCTTTCTAGAATAAAATTTACTGCAATTCACAGAGATAATATAATCAATGTACGGTAAGTTATGAGAAAAATAAAAGCATGAAAGCAGATAAGATCATACCTATTTTCTTCTTTTGACGCAAAAGCCTTGGCTTCCATCCAGTCTTCATTAAATTCATCAAACTCTTTCTTCAGTGACGAGCAACTGACAAGGCACAACAGACGTCTGGCCACATCGTTTATATTACGCAACATGTATTTGTCCTGCTTCAGAGAGTCACTGATCTCTTTCAATTGCCAAAGTCTTTTCTTCATTGCATTTGGATTCCAGATATTGATTTCTGGCAAATCTCTCAAGGTCTTAGTAACTTGCATCAACTTTGTTTGCAGGACTTCAAATGGAGGATGGAAATCAGTCCACAGGTCATCTGCCTTTTGCATCCTGTCACTCACGAGGTCCGCTTGGCCGACCAGAGCTCGTGTCATGTCTTCGAGTCGAGCATGACGATCCTGATTGCAGCGTTGTGTTGACACATTCGATTTGTCTCTTAATGTGTTCAGCATAGAACGATGATTCATGAGGTCATGAAAGAAACCCTAAAACCAAAACAACATCAGAAAACCCATTTATTCTCTTCAACCATTCTAGGTTCTGGTTATTTTCTCATTGGGAGACTTGTCCATAGAATTATGGTATGACAAAGTCAAAGTAAGAGTCATTGTTGTGAAGGATCAGCGACAGATCCCAACGGGCAAATCAACAAGATAACGATTAGTCCTTCTTGAATATCGCCATGCAAAAATTGCAGCATCCAAACAAAACTATACACTATAAAAGTTTAGGCATTGAAATTTTGCACACAAAAAGCAACAACTTTTAGCATCAAAATAGCACGATATGGGCAAATATAGACACAAGGCTGCGACCTGATGTGACAGAAGTTGCTGATGTAAGTCTTCTTTGCCGCTACAATTCAGTTCCTTTGGCATCAGTTTGATTCTTGCTGCTTCCAGGTATTCAGCGTACTCTTTCAGCATGCTTTCATATTGACACAAGTTCACTTTGGTTTGTTCAATCAAGAATATCTGTTCAGTTGCCTTTGATTGCAAAAAAAGAAACATCACAAGCAAAGTGCATGACTAACAGGCAATTAGACTGTTTAGTAAATAAAGTTCTAAAATCAGGTCTGAGATTCAGTTCATAATCAGGCTTTGGATTCTGTTGGCAAAATTGACTCCTGCCTCAAATGAAGTCTGAAAGCATTGGACAAACATTGATCAAAGCTAGAAAATAAGCTTTGCATGCTAATTTGCCCAGAAAGGCTACAAAGCGTCATTCTCTGGCTGCTCAAGCTTCGTCCAAAGTGTATAAGTGAATGGAATCAATGCATTACAGCATCAGAATATTGGATGAAAAAAATATAAAATAAAACCTGATCCAACCAAAGTCATGTTGTACCTGAACACCAATCTAGGTCAGAAACTGTGCATCTTCACAATTTGTAAGTGGCATACAGCCTACATTCCAATACAACATCTACGTAATTAACATATTGGCAAAAGAAGGTAAACAAAGGGTTAATCATAAATGTCTGCATGCATGTAAAGTGGATTCTGCAACTCACCAGTTGCCTGTTGTCAAAGAGCAACGCCTGGAGTCTGAGATCGAAGTCAACTGACCAAGGCATCATGTGTGGAGAGACGGAAAGCACTTCTCTTTGCCAAGATTTAAGTTCCATTGCCTGAGACTCGTATGATTCTAGGCGACCCTCGAGACTCCGTGCTTCCTTCTCCAGCTCATCAATCGAAAGACTGTTCGGGCATCTCAGATGCAAGTAACCCTGCTTAAGCTCTGTCAGAGCATCTG
This sequence comes from Metaphire vulgaris, assembly GCA_018105865.1. Classification (NCBI taxonomy): domain Eukaryota; kingdom Metazoa; phylum Annelida; class Clitellata; order Crassiclitellata; family Megascolecidae; genus Metaphire; species Metaphire vulgaris. The sequence goes on along the minus strand of CM030867.1, from coordinate 12,609,187 downwards.
TCAGTTTAGATATCTTCACCTGAAATTTATATTTAGAAAGAATTATCATCGGAAATTAGTTCAGCCTTGGCACAAACAACAATGTTCTAATTTCAAATGAAAAAATAAAATTTACGAAATAATAACACTCAGATATTCAGATATGCCAGATATGCATAGTTCTCTCATACAGAAGAACCCACAGGTCATATATATATATATATATATATATATATATATATATATATATATATATATATAGAGAGAGAGAGAGAGAGAGAGAGAGAGAGAGAGAGGTTTGATTACCTGATATTCAGCCCATGAGTCAATTCTTGCTCTCAATTGGTTTTCTCGTTCTCGCGCTTGCTCTTCAAGTTTCTCCACTCTGCTGTGTAGCTGTTCGACCAATTGGTGCACGAGAACGCCGTGCTTTGAGTCTAAATCCGCAGAACGCATTGGGGAACTGGTGTTCATCTGATTCAGTTCATCGCGCAATTCCTTCAGATCACATTTTAGTCTCTAAAAAAAAACAGAATATAAACAACTAGCGTTAAACGTCAAAAGATTTTCCTTTCGTGATTTTAAAAGCAGAGTTTAAGATATTCTTTTTAAAATTTCTTTTATAAAGTTTCAAAGGCTACGTAAGCACAGGTGATTGTCATAGTTCAATCGCTAAGACTGGGAAACCAGTCATCTATGGTTAGTATTATATTCCCATATTGGATTTCTCTGTCTTTTGGTCTTCTAATCAATCAATCAATCAATCCCTCAATCATTAGGTCTAAGTCAATTGCTTAACTACAATGCCACAATTATAATATTGCAATAGTAATGGAGTCAATGGAAGGAGGGCACTTCAAGTGAACTGCAGTTCCAGCAAATGAGATGACACAACGGAAAAGAGACAATGACGACCAACCCATCAGAAACTGTGCAAGATTAAAGTGCTGGTCGGTCGGTCCAAGTGAGATGGATGCATGGGAGAATCATAGAAGGCCATTGTCCGTACACAATTCCATGCAATAATACGCATCGGAAAGCTGCTTACTTTGTTGCTCTTAAGTGTTTCCTCTGCATCTGAACGGAAGACGCTGACGTCAGACAACTGGAGCTCAATTGTGTCTAGAGATGCGTTCATTCTGTCTACCGTGTGGGAAAACTGTTGATGGAGTTCAGACAAATGCTGTACTTCTGTGTCCTTCTGGTTGAGATGATCTTCAAGCAGAGTCCAGCAAGACCTCAGCTCAGCGAACTGCCTGGCCAAGCGATCCTGTTGCATCGCGGATTCCAAATCATCTTGAATTGTCACCTGAGGCTGGCATGGAAGCAACGAATCAGAGCCGAGCTCCTGCGAGAAAAATCATGCCATAAAATTTCATTATTTTAACATGATGGTTTCTCACCACCACTTTGCCACAACCATTTATTATCTGCTAATATCAACATTCGCAAGCGAATTTGCTGAATTGAAATCTCTAAAGATCTTGATACAACAGTTATTTTTTTGGTTATCTAAATATCAAACCTCATTTAATGATTTCAAATGCCATTAAAACCACCAATTTTGATCAAGAGAGATTCTGCTGTTTTTCACCACAGTGGTCTTCTGCAGCAGTAAATTATACACAAAAAACATAAAAATACAAAAATAATAGTAAAACATAAAGCTATTAAAAGGTGAAAGACTCGAACATGCCTTCTCTTGCCACTGGACTTCACTGCTGCCACGTCTTTCATTGCTTAGAGCAGAAAGTGACTCGATGACTGATCGAAATTCTGAGAATTCAGACTGACGACTCTAAACGAATCAGAGAGAGAGAGAAATCTACTTTTAAGAACTGCACTGTCATTTACAACGACACAGATTAAGAAAGTCCTTTACAAAAACAAACACTAAAAATTAAAACTGAATACATTACAATCTCTGGAATAATTACTGATTAACAAAACAAACCATATATCTTTATTATTTCGGCTATAATGTAATTAACAATACAAATAGTTCACCTCTTGAAATTGTAACTCAGAGAAGAATTTTGGGGGCATCTCGTCCAATGTGGTTGCTGCAAATGTCAATTTGCGAGAATCGTCAAACCATTTCTTCAGATCTTCAACATTCTGCCTGATGTCATCTGCCTGCCGACTGTTTCTTTCATGAAGCCCAATTTCATCACGCAGCGCGTCTTTTCTTGCTTCTATGCAATTACGAAACTGCGTCATGGCCCCCGTAAGCACAAGCAGGCGGTCATTTAGTTGTTGGTCACTTCCGACAAACGACCCAGACACCAAAACACGATCAAAGTCAACTTTGAAATCAGACAGTTCACGAAGAAAACCGTCAATTTCGCGCTCTGTGTCCTGGGGTCAGAAAGTAAAACACCGAAAGTCAATTTTAATATGAGCTATAACAACTGTGAAATGGTTGTCACTCTGATTATTATGGCATGGTTCAAAAATGGAGTCAAAGCTATTACACAGCGTAATGCAAATGAATGGCAATTGTTCCCATTGGCAAAATAACATTGTCACAAAAATTCCTCATCGTCATAATGAAAAGGCTCTGAATGTAGCGATGTAATTGTCACAAAAAAAACAAAAGACCAAGACCTCAAGTCTTGCCAAGCGCTGTTGACTTAGGATTAGACCATTCTCCTCCACTTTCTCCTCCTCGTGGAATCGAGTCTTTGCCTCCTCCAACCACTGCTCCTGACTCCGAAGACGCAGGCTACTTTTCCTCATCACCAGTCGCAGCCTCTCTCCGTCTGATTTCATCGCCTGCAAGAAATGAAGCAGCAGACATTTCAGAACATAAACAACATTCTACTCACAAAAACTGTGCTTTCAACGATATGATCGAACGCTGTGAAATCAGAAAACATAAGAATTAGGTACACTGCGCTCTGAACAGGCAAAAATGGAGGCAATACGTCCAGATGACATTGGATTTAAATGATGATGCTGATGAATCATTAGTAGATTGTGGCACAATAATTAAAGTGGGAAGTAGACTAAAGTGGCTTTTATTCATTTTTAAGAATTCGTTATCGTTTGAGGTGGAAGGATCCTGTGATATATCAGTTAAGTGGGAAGTGTTTAATCTATGAAAAGAAAAATAGAAACTACTATAATGACAGAGAAAATATCTAAATAATGAACATTGTAACTCACTTTCAGACTCTGCAGCTTTTCTTTTGTCATTCTTTGCACTTCTCTGAGTTTATTTTCAAGCATTTCAAAAGTAGTTGTCATGAACTCATCGTCATTCACTTCCTTCATGAGAAGCAGGGAGTCGGATTTCACCGAACCAATGTTTGCCTCCAGAGCCTGGACTTGAAGCCAAATGTCCTTCAGAAGAAACACAGATGCTTAACTTGTGAAGCAAGACTCACAGTTTGTTATCTCTATCTGACATCCCATCTATAACTTATTGGAAGAAGACTTGTTAAGCTGTGTGCCAAGTTTGGCCAATATTGCTTGAATAAATAATTTCTTTCAATAACAATAGTAATATTACAACATAAAAGTAAAAGTTGCTGATATTCAGAGATAACAACAAAGTCTAGATCATTCTGCTGATTTACATAAAGAAAAATCAAAGACTGAAAACAAGAAACCAAATTTTCAACCTCGGCTGCTTGAAGCTGATTTTCCAATTCATCGACTGAGAAGTTGGACGACACAACCACTCGATTTGCCGCCTGATGGACATCGTCAAGACGACGACTGATGTCTTTCACCGATTCCTGGTGTCTGTCCTGAAGACGAAGAGTTTCAGCCAATGCCTGTTTCTGCCTTGCTAGCTGAAATCAAGGAAAACACCGACCAACATATCCTGAAATCACTTCAAACAAAAACTCTCAAGAACTTGCTTACTTGAAACTCTAGAAATAACAATTTCTAAAATCTACCTGGATCTACAACCTTGACCACCAAGGATTACAGAATATGGATTTTTCCCAGACTGAGCGCTTGTGAATAAGCTGGTGCACTGCGCCAAGCTTTCAGGCAGTGCTATAGAAATTTGTCTTACTTATTTAATTATTCACGTAAGTATTACGCACTCTTAAAATTAACATACACCATGGCTACAATACCAATTATAAAACAGCTCCTAGCTTCTTTTAGTCTGATCATTCTGTTGACTCAGAATCTTTTCAATCAAAGGAAATGTCAAATCTCACACTGATGACAATAGAAGCAACAATAAATACCAAGGTTTCAGGAATTTACACCTTTATTTACATCGCCAGTACAGGAACCAATGCTATTTTTGAGGCTGGAAGTTTAAAGGTTAGACCACCCAAAGTAATTGTGTTAATTTAAATCTTAGTACCAAGAAATTCACACTGGATATAATATGACAAAAGAAAGCACTGAAGCTAAAGGAACAAGAATCCATCAACACCAAGAAAAAAAAGAGAGTCAAAAGATAAAGCTAATTATAAGCAGACAACTACATCACATAATCACAGGCACAATAACATTTAACTATTTTGAATAGAAACTAAAAATTACAAAAAAATAAGAAATTATCAAAGACAAATAATATGGAAAAAGACTTCAATACACACACACACACACACACACGCACACACACACACACAACAAAATACAAGTACTATTCGAAATTCAGTCAAAATATGAATCAGTTTTTCTTCTAAGCACATCAAACTGATGTACAGAGTCCATTTTATTGAAACAATTAAATAATGCAATTAAACACATCATGAAATTCTTTGTTTACCAATTACCTACAAATGAACACAAGTTTGTGAATTAACCTGCGGAAAATAAACAGAACACAATTAAGCCATCAATGCATACAACCCACAAACATTTCAGCAAACAACAAACAGGAAAAAATGCAACTGAGCTTAACGACACACTTACAAACAAAACTCAGCGATTGAAACCATAAAACCAAGGCAACCCAGAACCCACGAAGCATAACCACAAAGCCGTAGACAACATCGTCAAAGTTACCTCTTCATTAACAATAACTGAGTGACCATCCATCATCATCATCATCATCATCTTCATCAACAGACTGCCCTCGGTTGATGTGGGGCTTCACTAGAAACGCACTCTGCTGTTGCTGCTGCTGGCTAACAACTGACAACTCACTGCACTCTTTAGCTCCTGAGAAGTTGTCATGGCAACAGTCCTGATTGAAATTAGTGACCAGACCATGAACCCTACTCTTATTATTCCTAACTGAATTGGATTCATTAATTTGAAGCAGTTCATTAAAGTCTACGCAAAGTTTGTCTATTTTTGGATCATTGATGTATTTAGTCTTGACCGATTCTTGGACGCCCATCTCATCACTCAGCCCACCATCCTCTTCAAAAGACTCTTTAACTCTCATTTGAGTTTTCTTCTTGTTTAATTCATCGGAAGGCTGTCTGCATTGACGATGAAGAGCACTTTCAGTGGGGTTCAGTTGATTCAGCATGTTGTGTCCATGCCCCGGAGGAACCTTAGCGATTACTTGACTTAACTCTTGGTGTTTGACAAAGCACAGATCATTTGTTGCACAGTGATTGGATTCCTCAGTGGAAACATTTCCAATCAATGCTTTGTCTTTTGGTTCATTTTCATAATCATTGAGATCTTCCTGTTCAGTTTTCTTTTCAGTATCGTATTTTGTCTTCAGCCTATCTTCAATCTGTTCTTTATCGTTTGCAGTCTGTTCCTTGGAGATTTCAAGCTGTTCGTTGACTATTCCAGTCTTTTCTTTGTTAATTTTAGTTTGATTTCTCTCAATTGCAGTCTGTTTTACTCCAATGTCAGTATCCAACTTGCCTACACGCTCTATTTCAGCTTCAACACTGTGAATAGCAGCAGACAGTTCTTTGCCAATTTCACTTGGTTCATCATCTATTTCAATCCGTTTATTGTGAAATGCAGTCTCTGTTATGTGAATACGAGTCAGTTCATTATCTATTTCAGTCTGTTCATTATCTATTTCAGTCTGTTCATTATCTATTTCAGCCTGTTCATTATCTATTTCAGGGCGTTCACTAAGAATTTCAGTCTCTTCTTTGTCAAAATCAGTCCAATCTTCATTCTCATATCTTGCACTAATCTTAGTCAAAGGCATTATTTCATTAAGAGATACTTTGGTTCCACGTGAAGCTACTTTGGCTTCTGGTCTCTGAATGGGGAAATCAGTCTCAGTTCTTTCAGTCAAAATGGAATCATCATTGTCTCGAAAGCAGTCTCGATTTTCAGCAAAATCCATATCTGGATTAACTGCCACATTCTCATCACCAGCACACTCTCCCAGCAGCAACTCTGCTCCTTTGCATAATCTTTGAATCCCAAGAGTAATTTCTTTTGCTGACTCATCATTTATCTCTTTGTTATTTGCCTTGTTTCCAGCAGTGAATGGTTGATACTCTGCAGCATTTGTGCCAAATATTCCGAGTGAGTCTGCATTGACAATACATTCATGGCTGCCTCCATTAACAGCTGATGATGAAAACGTCTCTGTGCTAGTGTCTGAATTAGAAACATTCGAATAATGACCAAAGACATTTTCAAAGCACAAGTTTTCAGCTTCAGCATTTGCATCAGAATTCTCATTTGCTTCAGCAGCTGACAGCAGAAGATCTCCTTCTGAAATTTTCATCAAAAACTGATTGGCAATAACAGATAATGACTCTTCACCAAAATCACTCTCAGTTTCATCACAAAGAGTACTTTCCAAATCACCAATTACAAAATGGTCCTCAATCTCTTGACAAAGTCCATCCTCCTCAATGACAAAGTCGTCGTCCTTGAGGCTGTACAAGTCCGACAGTCTGTCTCCCACAGCACTGGTAACCTCAGAATCTGGTTCATAAAGTCTGTTCTCTGCATCACTGAATGACTCATCAAAGGCATCGTCAGTGGACAACGTGCACGACAAGTCGTCCTTGGAGGATGCGGAGAAATCGCTTTCCTGGAGCAGTTCTAAACCGTACGGGTACAAAGCCTCTCCGTACTCAAAATCATCCTCATTTTCCAAAATGGGCAGAATATAATCGTCGTCTGCAGAAACCCAAGAATCTTCGACCGTACGGTCGCTGTGTCCGCCCAATTCCCCTGCGTCAACTGAAACTGGAAAAACGCTGTCATCGGATCCAAACCTGTCTAGTAAAGATTCCGATGAGGAACTAGTAACAGCACAGGGAAGCCTATCGTCCATCTTGCCAAGATGCACATCAAAGGAGCGGCAGCAGTCTGTGACTGTTGGCGATGAGGGTGGCAAATGATCGACTGATGAGCAGATACCTGAGAACAAATCAACTAAAACATCATCCTCTGGCCGATTCAGTGGCTGCACGTCACTGAAGGTATAACCATTACCTGCAACTACATCTGGATTTTCAACAGACAATATGTAATAATTTCCATCAGTTACTAGATGTTTGCCTAGATCACTGCTTTTCTCTTTATATTTTGAGATCTTTGAATCCACTTCAGTAACCAAACCTGCATCAGAAGAAAATTCCTTAAGATCATCAGTCACACAAATACCTAAGACCGGTGACTCTTCATCAGCGGCCATAGCTTCCTCATGAGCCGCTGTTGTTATTAGCTTTACACCAGGAACACCAGATCCTCTACTAGCAGCAGTTTCAGCATTTTCAGCAATGACCTTCTTGGCCTCATCATTGACTAATAAGAAACCTCTATCTATGTCGTTGCTTTCACCATTAGGTGCAGCTGCACTTTCTTCATACGCCACTGGATCAAGCTCTTCAACAATATCATGGTTGCCAATAGCAACCAGTAATGCAGACTTCTCGGTGCTAAGCGTCTCTATTTCATTCCCCACCGAAAGAAATTCTGTGATGTGAGGGTTCGAATCAGCAGTTACCTCAATTTCAGAATCCTTCTCGATGGTTTTATCTTGCTCATATGTCAACAATTTTTCCTTCTTTTCGATTGCCGCCTCTCTTTCAAAGTCTTCAGCAGCATTGGTCTTCTCTTCTGTAGAAGATGTCAAGACTGGTTCTTCAGCACAATCTTCAACATCTTTGCCTTCAACTCTTCCTCCTGATTCAACAACAGCATCGAGATCAGCTTCAGCAGTTGATGCAGGCAATCCTGGAACAATTATATCTTCACCAATTACTGACATCTGAGAAATGGATGATTCTGATATCTGTTTAACTAAAGAAGAACCCTTACCGATATCTTCACAGTTTGCGTCTTTTACTGTCACAACTTCACTTATATGCTTCTTACCAACATCAGACTCACTTATGTGCTCTGCAGCCGAATTTCTGAGTAATCCTTTAGCAGTTTCGTTCTTCCTCTTTTCTTTTTCTATAAGTTTGCACTCTTTCATAATGTCAAATCTATTCAGTGCAACTTCTTTCTTGTTGCCTTGTAATAAAGAATCCATCTCCAATGGTTCACTCTTAGTCATTAAGTTTGAATTGAAATCAAATGGTTCAGAAAAGCAAGGAAGCAGACCACTGCAAGGCCTCTCTCTGCTGGAACCAAAAGGTGAATCGGATATTGGTCGAACAACAGTAACCCCGTTGCTATCTTTACAGCGACTTTTCTTCTCTGCACCCTCCTCGGCTTTTCTGTCATTCCTGTTGATTCCGTTGCTAGCGTCGTACCTTTGCTGCATCCGAGTGACAAATAAACGCATAAGATCTCTTTCCTGAACTGAGCTTAACTGGTTAATGTCCGGCCGAGAGGACCGTTCGTTAGTCACATGCTCTTCCTTCCTCCATTCAGCATCTGGCTCAAAATCCTTCTGCGTCCTACCTATATGGCGCCTGTCATTTCCTGAAAGGGCATCTGATAGGTCTGAAGGTTCTTTGTTTGTGTTGTGGCTATCACCGACCGTGACGTGATAATCGGCGGTTGTTAGCGGAGTCGGGTTTGATGCTGATCTTTTAGGTTTCTTGTTCTTCTTGTTGGATTCTGCCAACTGAAAGTCTTCATTAAACGTTTCTGGAGGTTTTGATTCAATGGTGCAGTCGTTCACCCCATAAGCGGCAGTCTTTCCACTGTGTCCATTGGTCTCCATGCGTTCCTCTGAATGTCCATCTATTCTCTGTTTAGAGCAAATTTCTGCAGGACACAAATTCTTCTCAAATTCTGATGATCTGCTGAAATCTGTCTCCAGAAACTGATCCTTCTGAGCCAAAACCATAAAATCATTTCTCTGTTTCTTCTCCTTCTTTCTAACATTCTTCTTATCTCTGCTGCTATCCAATGTTCTGTTGAGATCTTCATAATTTAGAGAAGCTGTTTGTTCTTTTGAGGTTTTTGAATGGAGAACATTCTGTCCAAATTCACTTGAAAAACTTGATGAGTCTGCAATTTCATAGTTGGCAAGCTCTTGATATAAAATTGGGGCAGCAATGACTCTTGGAGAGTTTTTTTTAGATATAAACTGAAGATTTTCAACCGAAGGCAACAACAAATTAAGATTCCAATTTGATTCCAGTTCATCCAAAACAACTTTCCCATTTGTTGCCTCGAATGCCTCTGCCGCTACAGAGCGATCATCGGGAGAATCGACCTGCACCATGCCTCTTGACACTGCCTCAGTTGCAGAGTGTCCAGCATTGGCATCATCAAGGTCATTCAACACCGTCTCTGAATCTGAGCAGGACATCGGCCTCTTGTTGTGAAACGTATCTAAGCCAGAATGACTCTGAAGAGCAGTTTTATCTTCCAATAAATCCTGAAGCTGTCTAAAGGCAAATCCATTTTCAATACAAACTGTTTCTGAGCTCTTTGCATCTAATTTCTGAAATCTATCTGAGCTATTACTGCTGGTGCTACTTTCCACACCAATACCATGATCATTGTTTGCTATTTCTAAGTTACTAAACAATTGGCCAGCAGCAGTACTTTTAACTAAGAAATCAGCCTAAAATCAAAACAATAAGCAGACTTCTGTATAATGAATGTATAAGGAAGACAAAAGAATACTAATAAATTGCTTTGCATAAATAGATTACTTCAGTCTATCCAACCACATACACTATTACTTACACAATGACCCAAGGTTAACAACAAGGTCATTCTTCACTTACTCTCTCACCACACGCAGAAGTCCAGCACAACATTATTGTACTGCTGGAATTCTAATAGAAACACTATTTTAAATAGTTCCTATCATTGATTTAAATAGTTTCTATCACTGATTCACAGAAAACACAATGCTGATAAAACTTGAATGCATAAGGCAACATAGTAACTCAACAACCGACAAACAGTTCATTAAGAATCTGAAGACACACTTGTTCAATGCGTCGTTTGACTGCTAACCTTAGGTTGTGTAGCACTCTTGATTTAGGCTTAGGCCTTGTTATAGGGCTACATAAATTGTCTGAAATAATAATAATAATAATAATAATAATAATAATAATAATAATAACATTTCTCTTCTGGTAGCACATTGTGCATGAAATTTGTCAAATACTGAAAAGATCAGAGATGGAAGTTTGCACTTACTTTGTGCAGAGTGATCTGGCGCTGAAGTTCCTCAACATCCAAAGTCAACAGCGGCAGCTCCGGAAGCTGAAAAGTCCTGAGCTCATCCTCCTCATCACCTTTGGCATTGATGGTGTTCTGTAGGATTCGTCTGCTGTCCAGTGTCCTGTATTTAAGGGAACTGACTTTCTTGATCAAGTCGTCTGCCTTCTGCTTTTCTCTGTCAATGATTCCGTGTCTAATGGAAATCTCGTTTCGTTTAGTTGTGAGCCTGTGCAGCTCTACTTCATTTGCGGTTACTTCTTCGACACATTGCTAAAAACAGATAAACTTATGCATATGTATAATTAATTAACGTTTACCTTAACCCTTTAGATCACTGCACACATAGTGATAATAAATTGCAATAAAAGTGAGAGGTGCCTTATTTCTAACGCTGTAAAGCAAAATCGAGACATGCCATTTAGACTATTCTAGTAGGATTTGTAGCACCGAAAATGGGGACAAACGAAAACGTGGCTTTCATCAGAAAATTTGTCCAATATGCTGACAGTTTTGCATATCTATACACCTATTGTTCAATACTTCTTCACTGGCTTCTGTCACACAGCAAATCAAGTTTATAATTAATTATTTGTTTTCTATAACCACATTTCCGTTTGTCCCCATCTTCATCTTCAGCGTTTAAAATGGTGCACCTCTCACAATTAATGCAATTTATTCATGGGTGTACTATAGAGAAGATAGTTTTCAGTAAGCAAAAGAGTTCAGGGCATACAGATATGCTCATAACCCTATCTGCTTCTATTCTAAATCAAATCTATAACTTCGGCATTATGTAAAGGCAGTCACTGCCCATGAAGCTGTAACGTAAAGAATAAACTGAAGCAAACCTCCAATTTCTTCAGCTGTTCGTCTGTGACATTGGATTCTACGGCAGATAAAGTGGCAGTGAAGCGGTTGCACCAGACGGACAGCGCCTCTAGTTGGTCAGTTGTCTGCTGCCAGTCATCGCCAACTGACTTCAGCTCTTCACAGCAGGTTCTCAGACCGAGTCTCAAGTCACGTGAATGCCGTTTCAGAAAGTCAAGCTTTGCCTTCTGTTCCGAGCCATCACAGCCGCTTCTCTCAATGAAGTCCACGATCTTAGAAATTCTCTTAACTTTGTTGTCCACCAAATCAATTCTTTCCTCAATTATCTTTGAACACAAAATCATGAACACACTAAACCAATACAGACAGACAAACTGACCAACATAAAATATATAAACACACAATATCACTATTTTGCCAATTTACAGTATGTCTTAAATTATTCTTAGATTTGAAGTTTTCATATTAATTTGATGTTATTGATTTATCGTTGGATATCTGATTTGATTCATTCGAATAATGTCTGACAACTGTCTATGGATCTATGAACCATGTTGTCAGTTGTTCTTCTGTCTCTCCAGGCGACACCTCAGCATCTGCGCTTCCTCTTCGCTCTGCTGAGAGTGCCGTTGTGTGACAGAGGCACTGTGGATATCTGCTGCTCTTCCCTATCATAGTACAAAACTATGTTCTGGTTCCATTAGTAAGTAAGCAGGTGGGTAAAATACATGTATGGCATATAAACAGTCGCAAATGTGTCACTGCTACACATGGCAATTTAAAATAATAAAGCACTCATAGCTACTGTCCAGACAAACAAACCTAAAATATACAACTGAATAAAGAGAAACAATATAAGTGAATGAAAAATATAGTTCTTTTCATCACTTCAACAGCAATAACACATTTACTACCTGAAATCACATAAAGTGACTCTTCACATCTTTCAATTTCATAATCAGGCATTTAGGCTACAGAAGGAAAAATGCAGAATGCACGAGAGACAGTTTAAACAGCCTACTGATGGGCAGAGGCACAAGGCTAAATCTTCGGCCAAAATGCACCGGGCATAGAGTCACTGTCTCTGCATTCATTTGCAAATGCAATTGATCTACCTGTCGACTGAAAATAGGCAAGAATGTAGTCTACAGCCAAAGAAAGCAATCAACTGCAGCTGTGTCACTTGCAGGATATAACCACAAGCCACCCTGACTCATATATATATGCCTCAGGCCAAAAGCCACCAGCAGAACCAAAGAGGCATGACAGATAAAAACAGACAGAGTGACAGTCAATAGTAACCAATAATTATTAAACCACAGACTACATACATACAGCTGTTGCACCACAATGGCAAAATTCAGCAGACTGCTAAATGGTTTTTGAAAGTCCAGCAATGTCAATTGGATTAATTTTATATTTTCAAACTGTAATCTGGTGCACAATTATTTCATTTCAATCAGCAAATAACTTGAAGCAGACAACATGACAGAGCCACTGTGATAATCAACCTTCTACTGCAATTCATTCTTAGGTGCTATTCTACGGTAATCAAAATTACTTGGTTACCGCACATAAAAAGACAAGATAATTTCTATAGTTTGCATTTCTAATTTTCTGCTCATCACAAAAAGCACTTAACTTTTGACCAACATTCTGCAAGTCATTTCATTGCTCAAGTACTTAAGGACAAAAAGTGCAGCTTCATTGCTCAGAGTGCTGTTGGCACTTTGTGTTGTAAACAGTATTTCCATTATTCACTTTGCATCAACTTACAAGTGGAACGAAGCCAATGATCACACCCTCTGATCACACTCAACAACGTCAACACTATTCAAAAAGCTATTCAGCCGTTGAATACAAATTAAGCATGCAGAGGTTCAAAATGATCAGCCTGTAGTTAGCAAATATGCTCTACACCTACGCTAATGTAATTCTTACTTTGAGACTTTCCAAATGAGCTGAAAAATCAGATGAAGAACCAGAGTTTTTCTTCATTTCAATTTCATCAGAAATCCTCTGAATTAAGTCGAGAACTTCTTGAGAGGCGAGATCAAACTCTTCAATTGTTTTGGACATCTTCTGAAGTTCACAAAGCCTGAGATCCGATGCTCTGTTGGCAATCTCAATATCAGCCCTAAGGTCGTTTGCGGTCGACAGAAGAAGTGCCCTTCTCTCAGATGACATTGCAAGAGAAAGATCCATGACATCACTCTCAGCACAATCAAGTTTCACAGACATCTGATGTAACTCATTTAAAGTTTCCTAAAATAATAGTAAAAAAAAACTAAAACACAAATGCCAGCATAAGGACTGATTCAAAAATTCAGTCACTGCAATCACACAACTTATTTACTGCTGCAATACTTGAAAACTTAATTTCATCAAGTTAAGACATCGTATCTTTCATTCAACACGGCAGACTGACCTTCTGATTTCTGATTTCCAGCGGAATGTTCTTTATAGAATTATTTTCTTGTTCCTTCGTTGTTTTCAACCAATGTTTGATCAGCTCAACAACATCTGAAAACTGAGAATAAGCCGCATCTTCTTGCTCTCCTCGCCTCTCCATTTCCTCAAGCCTTGAGTCCAGACTCCGACTGCCGGCAATAACCAGGAGCAGTCGGTCCTGAATGTCCTTTGGACTGAGAGTCAGGTCCAAATATTTGTCGTTGATCGTCTCCTCCAGTTGCTTGATCTCGACCAATCTTGATGACAACTCATTTCCAATGGACTAACAAATAAGGAACAATTACCGGTAATTATTATTACATACATCACAACCAGTAGCAACAAGTACATTTTCTAACTGTTCACGCAATGGCCATACAAGAGGAGAGAGAGAGACAGAGACACGAGACAGGCATACAACATACATACATACATACATACATACATACAGACAGACAGACAGACAGACAGACAGACAGACGGATGAGTTGATATCAATTTCACCTGACAGTTTTTAAAATAGTTCTTCTGTGGTTCTGTAGTGGAAATTTCTGCTTCTGTTTGAAGAAGCCAATCTTGAAATTCAACCAACTTTTGATTCCACGAGTTTCGTTCTGCAACTTCCTCTTCAACATCAGCGATCTGAGTCCTGGTTTTCAACGAAGCCTACCAATGTGTAGAAAATACAAAAGTCTACTATAACACTAGTATTGTCAGTGAATGAGTTCCTTTCAGTCCAAATTAAACCAATCCTGATCCTCTGGTAGCTGCTCGAAAGGCACACCGGGTCATTCACCAGAACTGCAGAGATTGTCATCTAGCAAGACCTTATCTTGGTTTGGCATTATGAAGGTCATCTGCACATAGACAATTCAGCTGCGAAATTTGCATCTGCTGACGAAGATGCAAAGTGATAATATTAATATTTGTTGGCCTCACAAACAGCAATCGAATACTGAATGTGTTGAGAGAGGTTGAACGGTTGAACCGTCCTGTACAGCTCCCTTGCTTCTGTTTCTACGTGAACAGATTCTACATGCAAAACGATACAAAAAATATTCACAGAAACAATGAAAATAGAAATCTCTGAACAATGAGAAGAACTCTTACTCTTCTAGTGATTCCTGAAGCTTAATTAGATTGTCCTGCAGCCGTTGTTTTGACTCGCCATCTTTAAGTTCAATGGAAAGAGCACAGCCACAGCTCAGAAGATCCGTCATCTCCACAGATCTCTCTTCCAGGCCAATCAACTTATCCTTTAAACAGCAATGGAAAACAGAAACAGCAAAATCAAACTGGCTATGGAAATAATTTTTGTCTTTCACATTCTTTGGACATTGTATTCTAATTGTTTGATAACTTTTGCTTAGATACTAATAAACCAAGTGACAGAAAGTTTCAAATAAAAATATGCTTTCAAGAACTAAGATGACAACTTTCTCATTTATTGGGATATCATTTAAAATACTTGCTGCTGTAGAACTACAAATGTCTTTTGATATCTGGGCTATAATAAGACAAGTGATCAAAAAAATCGAACCTTTAGTTGATTCAAATGTTCTTCAAGCATCACTGTTGATTGAATTGCTATATTTTCCACAGCAGGCTCAGCCAGTGAAGAAGAGATGAACGTACCAAAGTCAAATGTCTTTTCTTCATAGGAAGTCCATTTGTGCAAGAAATCCTAAGATCATGATGACTAAACTACTAAGCCAGACTATTAGTAAGCAGAACAATATAGAAGTTATATTCAAAGCAGAGAACACACAGAAGTCAGATCAAATCAATCGTAAGGGAATTCTGGAATCAAATTAATATTAAATGTAACATCATCTCGTCTAAGAAATTCGCTTGAAACTAATTTGGCTTGTTTGAAACTGAAAGTGTTATTCAAGAGAAAGACAAAACAAGAAAAAGACACAAAATCAATGCAAAATAATTGCAATAAAATACACGAATTCAATTACACAATCCTGAAAAAACAGTCGTGAAGGAAACAGCATTGGTCCTAATTGAATGACAGATAAGCAAGGAAACTTCTTCCCAGACATAACAACAGTCCTATTCACATCACACAATGGAACGCAACAAGAACACAGCAATCGACATGAAATGTCCTACGGCACAAAATGTCTGATCAAAGCATAAACTGAATTAGATTGAAGCGAATAACTTGCCACAATTCCGACATGCTTGTCATCTGCAGACGATTGCAGTTGACTCCATCGAGTAGAAATGTCTGACATGGAATTCTGAATGAGTTGGGCAGATGAACGATTTGCTGTTCTTTCTAGATCTTGGCCCCTTGCAATGATGCCTGAAAATAGGTCGTTGTGAGCGCATAAATCTGTCCTAAATTGCTACAAATAGAAACAAAAAATGTCAATTAAAACCTCAAAATTCCTACCAGACGTTTCAAACAGCTGCACCCCAAAAGGTCACAGAGTAAATAAAAAGACTTCCAAATGTAATTAATAAGATCAAGATGGTTCCAAACAATAGATAATTTAATTGAAAAATATAAAAATAAGCAGTATAATTAAAATGCTGATGGAATAAATGTATAAAATGTGGTTTATTGTCCAACCATACAAATCATATATAAATGTAAATAGATGCATGCATTCTTATTTCAGCAAACTGAGAATTGTAACCTGCACGACTTTAAGTCGATCTTTTGCTTCTTCATGACTTACGATTGGACCAGATGGCGATTTCTCCCAGCAAAGTTCTGCATCGTCTAATATCAGATGCAAGCCCTTCAGCTGATCCTAAAAACAGTAAAGCTTGATGATGACGACGACGACAACTACAACATAGATATCTGAAGAGATTCTAGTGTATTGCTATTTCATTAAAAAACATTAACAAACAATATAAATGGCAAAAAAACTAAAAAATCAGAACAACAAAAAACATAAGCCTAAGAATTCAGCTGAAAGATGACCATTACCTGGAATTCTTTCCAACTGGTCAAACTGCTGGTCAGCATAGAATGGCGCTGTCCACCCGCTTTGCAGACGGCAGACAACCTCTGGCCAATGGAACTCAGCGATTCCTTGAGTGTAGTCCGGTCATTGAGATTTAGGGAAGAAGACATTTGCTCAGAAAGGTCAAAAAGGTCATTCATGCGACTCTGAGCAGTTTTCTCATTTGCAAATATTGACTACAAGAAACATTTTAAATACTTTAAGCAAAATTCTTGCACAAGGGATTTAAAACAGGATTCAATGTTACATAATTTCAAGTGGCAACAATACATGAGCTAACTTGTAGACACGTTACCTCCAATGTTCCCTCTAATTCTTGAGGGTCCATGTGCGCAAGAAATTTCTCTTGGGCAACAATTTCCCAATTGACTAACTTTTGGGCAATTCTACTACGCGCAAGGAAAGAAACTCGTGTATATATATACACGGTATATATATATATATATATATATATATATATATATATATATATATAATATAAATGTCAAACAGGGTATTAATTATATAGTATTTTTGTGGTCTATAAAACTTGAGATTCAAGAAACCAGCTATATCTAGACCCCTCTTATCTCTCGATCAATTTTGTAGACATTTGACAGAGAGTAGATTTCTGAAAGACTTTATATAGCATCATTTCAAATGGCTCACCATTTTTCGTGGCATTTCGAATGCTCTAAAATAGAAGTGAGGCAGAATATATTGACAATTCTAGTACGGTTTGACTCAGCTAAGCTGGGGATACACGAAAATGTGGTTTTAATTTGTTTCATCACTCTTCTGAATTTTCCATATCAGCCTACTGTATCAGTAGTCTTTGCATTATATTCCCAATGTATATATGTATATACATAATTAAGTTTGCGACCATAATAAACCACGTGCTAAGTGTTAAAAAAGTGGTAATTACCTTTTCTCCGCTTGTCAGGCATTTTACGGACGACGATAAATACAATATAGACTAGAAGTCATGTGGTGGTGATTAACTTTTTTGTAAAATATTTGGACAATTTTTCGTAAAAAAACCTCCTGCACATTTTTTGGGCAATAGAAAATTATTTTTTGTGCGCACGGCTCCCGTTTTTGGGCGCGCGCCCACGCGCCCACCTTAGAGGGAACATTGGTTACCTCCACAAATAATAACTGTAAAACATCATCAGTGACCAACTAACCTCGTGTAGTTGAAGCTGCCTATCAACAATTTCGTAGTCAATTCCACTGTCATCTGGCTTGATGTTTTGCTCTGCGGCTTCAATCCATTTGGCCACTGCATCAGAGATGACACTGAACTTGGTGCGATTGTCTCTTTCATCCAATAGCTTTGATTTCAGGCATGAAAATTGTTCCTACATTCAATGAATGAAATACTAAATAAATGCAACCATCAACAAACCAAACAGACATTCTCTGCCATAGAGCCACATAAAGCCAAATAAAGCCAAGGCAACAAACAAAAACAAGGAAACACAAAAGAAGTTTAGGAAATATTTTTCCCATTCTTATTCTCTGTCAAATGCAGACAATCACAAGACACAAAGTAAGCAGCATATCTGATTAAGCTGCAAAATATGCAGGCCATCAATAATTGTATCAATATCATCAGAAGAATTTATCATTATGATAACCTTCATCTCTGACTGCTTAAAAATTACAAATACTTAAAATATTGAAAAGAAATTATCAATCCTTAGTTGCTGCATGCAAACACATAGTTATGAATATGTGATGATAACTTTGTGACCTCAAATGATACGCTTGCATCTTCCAGTTCCTGCATTGCACGCAGCATATCATCAGGAATGGGTTCTCCGTGCTCAGCCAGACTTCTCCTCTGTTCCTTCATTCTGTCGCTTAGACTCTGGCCAAGAGGAAGAACCTCCAATCGGATCGATTTTAGATCGACCAGAGTGGAATCTACGCTGGAGACACTGATCTCCAAATCCAAGCATCGATTCTGAAGGTCACGACCTTTCTCGTGGATCTTCTTAACGGCCGTGAGCAGATCTTCGACCAGACCGTCTCTTTCGACCGCCACTCGGTGCAACTGGGTCGTCCTTGTGGCTGCTTCCTTCTGCAGGTCTTTCATTGTGTCTTTGATCTTCTGTACTTCATCCTGCAGCACCTGGACATCTCTGATCTCTCCCTCAGATCCAATCTGATGGGCTTTACTCTCAAGCTGTTCAACATCCGGTTGCATCTTTTTCAAGGTGTCCACAACCACCTGAAAAAATACAATCAATCAATCAGTCAATCAATCAATCAACTTCTATTCTCTGGATCTCAGTAACACTGAACTGCAGGGCCTCTCTGACTCTGAGCCATGTTGACCATGCTGTTGTCATGCCAACCACTGGTTCCATGATGTCTTCATTCAAATAAGGCAACTTCACTTCTGACATTCTCTGGACCCCATATTCCCTGTGAAATTAGGTAATTTTTGGATATAAAAATGTAGAACCAGTGCACAGTAACCTTAAGGTAATAACACTGATTTTGAAATAAAATTCAAAGCCAATATTGAAGAGTTCACCTGCAGTTTCGTTATGTTCTCATTCAGAGAGTTATTTCCATATTCTAACAACTGCCTGTGACATTCATCAAAACACGCCTTGAGCGCCGACTTCTGCTGTTGGTAGAATTCACGAACTGAAGCAGCTGCTGAGATCTTATTCTGGAGTCTTGCTGCTTGATTTTCAAGTTCTTTGAAGTTGTGCTGAAAGTTAGAAACGTCATCTGCGGCTCCAGTGGCACCCTGTTCCCTCAGACGTGGCACCATTCTTTCAACAGTTTCCATCAGAGGTTGAGCACAGGAAAGGTAACTCTGCAGCAACTGAAGACCAGAAAGACCATTTGATACTAAGTCAAAGACTCAGAAATTATTACATATCAATACAAAGACAGGAAGACACTAAAATGAAATCTCTGACTTATTAATCAGATGTAAATTACAATTAAATCTAAACACTACTTTTCAGCTTTAACCAGAAAACAGACTATTTCATATATTGATCGATGGGATAACAATTATCTGCAGCACAGCAGTGAAGATTTTTCTTGTCTTTGTCAAATTTTCAGCAATTTTCACATTCATTTCACACTTATGCCTATTTCTATCCATGAATAATGCTGTTTATAAAATAATACATTTGCAAATAATAATTGATAATTTTTAAAAAGTAGAGTATTGTGCATATAAGGACTCAAAAGAAGATGAACTAATAGAAATATAAGACAAGGAATTCCAATTGGATACAAATGATGCAAAAACCTGTATTGCTATCGTTGAATGGCAAATATGTTAAACATACAAACTGAATGGCAACTGAATAAATATACCAGAGTTTCACTCAAGAACTCCTCTGCATCCTCCGGTCTGTGGCTGATGTTTCCTCTCAACCGATGAATTGAATCCTCTGCCTTTGACAAAGTGTCAATCAGCTTTCGTTTTCCTTCTTCGAATTGCCTTCGATCGCATAGCACTGCCTCTAAGTCAGACAGACTCTGCAACGCCCTTTCACCAGCCCTATGTCAAGAAAACATCAGATCCCACTGACAATACTCAACTTAAACAGAAACACATATGATGCAGCTAGTATGAATGACAGTGGACACTATTTCACTGATACTGAGCAAATGTTTGACCTGTTGAATGATTCTCTGAGCAGAAGCAAAGAGCTGTGCTGTTTCTCCTGATCCTGCTCACTGATCTGCTCATAAATGGCTTCTGACTGGTCAAATGCCTCACCCAATGTCCTCTCCGTCAAACGATAATTTGCAACAACATCCTATGGCAAAAAACATCGACACACACACACACAATGAACAGAATGACTGGCACTCATTTCATTCAACCATGAAACTGATTAAAACAGAAGAAATAAATCCCACACAGCCTCAAAGTTTAAATACAACATGTAAATTGTACTACAAAACATTCATTTTCAACATTGTAAGTTCAAGGCATATTAATCATCTAAATGAAAAAAGAAATACATGTATTATACACAGAGTCATCTGAACCTGATGTTTTGCAAGTTCACTGCTAAGTCTGATGATAGGCAAATTGAAATCAACATTGTTTGCTGAACTTGAGTTGAATTTCTCCAGCCACTGTTCAACTTTACAGACGTCTGCCTCCAGCTGTTTGCGCTGGTGAAGGAATTTCTGTGAGTTGTCCAGAAACTGCTGCAACTCGCCACAAAGTCCGGCATAACGTGATTCCAGATCTGCATTCACAAAGCACCACAGCATTTAAGGAAAATAAACCACAATCAATATAATCCATACTTTGCATCTTACAATTGGCTTTAAAATCAGCCAAGGGTAGGAAGTGCACAACTGCACTATAATTCCACAGAAATTCACCAGCCTTGTTTCAAATTCTGTACAAGCAAAATAAACTGATCGTCATTTAGTCATCTGCTATGCACTTCTAAACTTTCAATACCATAAAAATCACATCTATCAATTGACAATTTCTCAAACTCCAATCAGCTAAACAACATTCAATAATACCTGACTTCTCAATGCAAATGTTTGTCACATAAAGTAAAGAAACAATGACATTATGTTTTAGTACAGAATTTCTAAATGCCTTCAAGAACTGTCAAAATCCCCGATATCTTGTACTTTTCTCTTACCATTTAATGCCGTTTGATGGCAACAATCTTCTGAATTATTTTCAACATCCAAAAGTCTCAATGACTCTGAAAGAAGTCGATTAATGGAATTTTCGTATGACTTCAGACTCGATAATAGAGCCTGCATCAGAAAACACATGAAACGCATTATATGTGCCCCACAGCTCCTTCGGATCCAGTGACTTGCATATTTAAAGTGATCACTAAATGTGCTTCTTCAATCAATACCACACCACTGTACCCAGATCTCAGTGGTTGATTACACAAGGAGATCGTAATGGCCCTCAGACCATGGTGATCACACTCAACTGCATCAAAAGATCTAAGTTTTATTCCAAATTATTCCTTTTAATCATGAAAACTTATTATGCCACAAAAGTCAGTAAGCTCTTCATCAATAAAAACATACTTATGTCACGTATACAGTTCAACCGGAAAATAAATATGAGGCTGCTGACAATTATTAGGCCTAAGCATATTTCTCAAACAAAATCCTAAAATAAAACCAGAAGATATATCTCCACACCTTCTTTTCCTCCAGATGTCTAAGTAGATCGGTCGAAGAAAGCGGCAGTTTTCCTAGAGCCTTGTACGTGTTCTCCTTCTCCCGTAACCACGTTTCAACGTTCTCCATGTGTTCGGCAATTGCTTCACGCTCTGTCAAAGCCCTTAAGAGTCCTTTCTTCTTCTCAACGGAGATTTCCCTCAAATCCTTGTATCCAGACCGAATCTCATTCAGACGACCTGCCAAGCGGCTGTTCTCTAGTGTTCCTGCCGCTGCAAGAACACTGCCTCCCTGCTGAAGAAGTGAATCAAGAGTCGCCTGCTTTTCATCTACGACGTTCGTAATTGCCTAAAGTTGAATAGCAATATGGTTATGGTACTGTGACAACTTCTACAGCGCCGTAGCATGGCAAAGGCGCTGTCAACGCTGACAAATCAACAATAGCAACGTATAACTCTGTTCTCAAATTATTTGCAGAATCAGTCAAAGTTGCCACTATTCAAATGATATTAAGCTTAACTCTTGAATATTATATGCCCCGAGGCTTTTCATTATCAATATCTGTCTCAGTTATATTAATTCACTATTTTATGTTACTATTAATGAACAATGACTTGTATACAATCATACAAAACTACAGATACTCAATGTACCATATCATCATCATTGTCTATCTTCAAATATATTAATTTTAAGTATCATTAAAAATTCTATATGTCTATGTAACGGACAGATATGTTTAAAAAATTGTAATATTGCATTTTGTTCAATATGTTTCACTTCTTTTATTGGTCAATGTAATCCATGTTATTACATTAAACTGCAACACAATAATTAAGGATTGATAATTTCAATTTATTTTTACATCTTCCTTGTGCCATATTTTTAGTTATAAAAAAATTAAATAAACTTCTTCTTCTTCTTTAGATAAAGACATAAGGTCGTTCATACACTGAGCTTTGCCAGATTATCCTTAGCATGTTGGCAGTTGAGTCCGGACGGATGCAGGGCAATGACTCTGTTTCTCTCGTCCTGTAGCCATTCACGGAAAGAGTCGAGTTTTCCCTGAAGATTTCCATTGGTTTCCAGTGCAGTCTGACACAATGCCAGTTGATGTTCTGCCATCGTCCAACATTCTGTCAGCTTCCTTTCAATTCCACTACGATCATCAATGAAAGAGTTATCACATAAGGGGCTGTCCCTTAATTACGTCAACAATTTAGGGGGAGGGGTTTGAAAAAGTTTGACAGTTATTGACAGGGGCGGTCAAGAGTAGTTGACGTCAACGATTTCACTTTTTACAAATAATCAAAAAATAGAAAATTTAATGGAATACTTATTACAATGGAAAAAAGCATGGCAAAATTTTGACACTCAAGCAAAACAAGGGGAAAATGGAAATCACTGCAAAAATAATAACCTTGTTATTGGGACCTGTCATTGATCTTGGGAGGGGGTTGCAAAAGTTTTTGATGTAATTATAGGGGGTAACTGAAAGTTGACAGTTGTTGACATGAGGGGAAGGGGTCAAAAATTGCCTCAAAATTGTTGACAAAATTAATGGGCAGCCCCTAAACTACATACAATGCCAAGCTGAAGATACTGAAAAGCAGATAATGTATAGTAGACATGAAACTATCAAGTAACAGTTATGATAATAATTCAATGATATGCAAGTAAACTAACTGCAGACAGCAATAATAAAAGATTAAACATTGCCCGACGACAATAAATTCTCCTTAATGCTGAAACTGAAATTCCCAGAGGGAAATAAAATACAGAAACTCAAGAACTCTGCCAACCACTCAGGCACTGTCAGATGAAACCGCTAGAGCATAATGCAGAGAGCTGACTATCAGCACGACAAAGTCAGTTGTAATTAAACTCTCACCTGATCTGGTCCTCAATCAAATGCTGATCATTTTGACTGATGAAATCAAGAATCTCACAACTGGCAAAGTTCTTCAGATTAGCTGCAGCTGACTTCCTTTCATTCACATCATTTAACAGACTCTGTTGCACAGAACGAGACAGGCCAGTCTATTTACTTATTTAATAACTAATATAATTATATTGGTTATATTGATTAAATCACACATGATATAAGTACATGCTTTAAATAGTAAGACAACACAATTAATTAACCCCTTAACCGTGTATTTAACTGTAACTCAATGCAAAATGGACGGATATATCCGAGATCCCCAGTACTGTTAAGGGGTTAATGAGCAGTCAGACTCAAGTGAAGGGATTATTTCATGGACATGTGAAATGAAGGGGATCGGTGACATTAAGATGATAGACATTAAGCAATTCTGGCGATGATCATCTAATCAACACAACAGAACTAACAGAAAACAAACTTGTTAACACATATACAGCAGTTATATAGTAACACTAAAGGAGGTCGTTATTAAGGATAGCGTCAGAGTGAGTTAAACATAAAATATTAGCATGAAATGCATTGGTTTGTGACAAAGTAAACTAAAAGACTCTAATCAGCTAGTTATAACATTATCATAAGAATTCTGGTCTGGGGCAAATGAAAATTTGAAAGATTCAATTAATTTCAATATTAATACAAACACTCAGAAAAAGAATTTCAAATTACCCGAAGACTTTCAATTCTGCTTTCAAAGTCGAGAGCAGACGACCTCTCGCGCTCGGTCACTCGGGCAGACAAGTTGTTTGTGCTCAGCAGCAAGGTGTTGTACCTTTCGTGGTAAGTTCTACACCTTGACAAAGCATCTCTGCGATTTCTCACCAGTGAATCAGTCATCTCAGTCAGATCCAAAAGAGATTTCTCAACCGGATGCATGTAATCCATAACGGATTGTTGGCAATCCGGCAACAGACTGGAAACCAAAGACTTCAAGCGATTCACTTCATGCTTTTGCTGTCCGATCTGTTGAGCTTTCTCCTGCAATACAGACACTGAATAATAATAATAATAATAATAATAATAATAATAATAATAACAACAACAACAACAACAGCAATTAGGTCCCATTAGTCTTGATGTGTTGCTCTGCATTCGACAACTAGGTCGCTGCATTTCTGAGTCATCCAGAAACAATATGGAAAGAAGCTTTCTATTCCAGTGCTTAGCCTGCCATGGCTAAACAGTGCTTTAATGCAATATCTTTTTGATGAACTTTTGCCATTGCTGACTTTGATACAGACAAGAGTTGAGGCACATAATTTTGTCTCCGGACATTTCTTTCACATCAAACCTTCGAGAATCAAGTACTGAGGGCATAAAAAATAATAAAAAGTCTGAAAATCAACAAATAAGATCTTCATTGATCAGATATACAGGTACCAAATAACAGCTAGGCTAACTGGTAAATACAATTAACCAAAGTGTTTAAATTCTCTCCTCATTAATGGGGCAATAGAAATTTTCTAGAACAGTGTTCAATGCAATTACTGATGGCTTGGGATCAGGTGAAAATTTCTCTCTCCCTCTCTCTCTCTCTCTCTCTCTCTCTCTCTCTCTCTCTTAAATAAGGATTTACTTGTAACAGCTCACCTCTAGATGCGAGACTTCTAGAGCGGCAGCCTCAGAGTGAACCTTTGCTGGTCGTTCTTCAAAATGTTTTATCTCGTTTGATCGAGCAGTGATCCAAAGATTCAGTTGATCTCTCATTTGGTCTGCTGCTGTCCACTGCTGTGTCTCTTGCAGCAGTTTGGTCTTGTATTTATTGAGGGAAATCTTGGCAGAGGTCATCTCTTCCTTCACTTTCTTTACTTTATCTGCAAAATTTGAGGTAGGATGACGCGATCGACCAGAGACTTTATCGCACAAGGACTCAGCGGTCTTCAATTCCAGATCATGCCTTTCCAAGGATTCCAGCAAGTTCTGTGCAAACACATTTCATAACTAACTGTTTTGTTACTACATTTCTTCTCTACTTTGAAGCTAGATATTATTTTGTAAAGATTACATGAATAAAAGAATTCCCAAACACACAATTGTCAGAACTGTTAAGTGATTGTTAAATAATATCAACAGAAGGGAACCTTAGCATCTGTGTGTTCTTGGGATGGGTTGACAACAAGAGCTATAGAAGATGCAGCTTCTTTCCTGGTCACCCACGGCAGAACTTCATTTAGAACAAACTCATTGCATCTGTTGACAACTGTTTCATACTGAAGCCAGTTCTTCACAGATTCCAAAGCCTGATCCTGAACAGAAATTAAACACAGACAGACATACCTTAATACTCTCATACAGCTCCTTACGTAAACAGTTATCAGTCTATGAAGCACATAATTCAATCAAATGCATTGTTCTATTCACAGTATAGAAGGCATTCCACAATCGTCTCTGAGCATAAATACTGTACCTGAATTTTCAAGACATTGGACTGGAGTGTCCTGTAGCTGTCTCGAAGGTGTCTCATTTGGTCTTCTGTATGGTGACCGAGATCAGATGAAGTCCCTCCACAGCATGATATTATGCTCTGTCTTTCGCTTTCGACTTGACCAATGTTTCCATCATAGTCGGCTATTTCTTTTGAGATCAACTAATTGGAAGAAGCCACATTTGTTTTTTCAGTCAATAAGCATTTTAATCAAATGACTCTGTTTGTGATAAGCAATGCTGCTTTACAAACACAGCAGAGTTAAACAAAAGTATTCCAACCACTCAGTCGCTGTCTTTTAAAATTTTAGGTATTTCGCTCTCAACATTTATATTAGAGAACATATTTATTCTAATGGCAACCCATACTCCATTACATCTTATCCCAATTTAGAGAATAATTCAAAAGTAGGTGAATGGATGGAGCCTTATTGTAAACTTCATGACTATTGAAGCCCTCATAGACTAATGCATCGCTCCAAGAGTGTAAAATTCTCATCTTCTACCAGAATTGGATCCTTCAGTTATATAAGAATGAGTACTCTAATACAACCATGGCTTCATATTAGTACAATAAACCTGGTACTATTCAATATATAAATAAGTATATATATATATATATATATAATTATATATACACATACACATACATATATACACGGTACACACATAAATACACATACTACACAACCAGTGCTTCTCAAACTGGGGTCCGCGGTCTCATAGGGGACACCAAGCGGCTCAGGAGGACCATAAAGGAATTACTTTATCAAAATATCTCACCAATACCTCAGAACACAAAACACACTGATGGCTCTAAGAGTGCTGATTCCATTTGAATTTAAATTTGATGACTAAGATATGCCATTTTGTGATTAAATAATTGATTGACAAAACAAGTAGCCTATGTATTAATTACAGCTAATTTAAAATTGAAATTTTATAAGGTTTTATGAAATTTCTAAGGGACCATCAAGCAAGAAATCATAAAAATATATGTCAGAGAACCTCTGTACTATAATAATATGCCATGCATAATACAGCATGTTATTATAAGGCTACAGCAAAATTCATTTGATTCAGATTGGTGTTTTCAAACACACTTTCAGAGTTTCATTCTGTTCAAGTGCTGTCTCATAGGTTGTAGCATTCAGGGAATTCTGTGACACGAAGCCAAGCATTTGAAGAATCCATTTCTCAGACTGCTGCATTCCAGTTCTGTAGTTTTCTTGCTTCTGACAAAAAGTCTCAAGGTCGACTAAAGCATTCTGCATCAGAAAAGGAAATTTCTTTTTCAAAAAACAAGAAGAGTAGTAACACCAAAAATCAAAAATACAGGCTGCATCCAAGTTACCTGTAATCTAAATCAAAGTGAAACTGTCAAATCAGAGTAGATACCTGGGCTTGATCTTCAAGTGCATCCAATCGATCATTCAGTTGAGTGAAAGTCCGAGTAAGAAGATCGTAATCTTCATCGGCTGTGGACTTGACTTCTGCATCTGCCGAGGCTTCCTGAAGCCTCAAGCGAACATCTCTGGAGGTCGACAGAAGAGTTTCAAGTCTCTTCATCCTTGCCTTGCACTTACTCAGTTCCATTTCTGGCTTAAGTGAATTGTGCAAATCGATCTCTAAACTGTTGAGTGATTGCTGTAATTCTCCAAAGATGCTTTCCAAATGGATCCTCTTGGAAAGGTGACTTTCATGGTCTCTAACTGTTGCATTGAGGTCAGAGCACAGGGTCTGATATGAGTGGCGCATTTCCTTCACAGACTCTTCAATCTGCTCTGATAGCTCAGGGCTTAGTGAGTGCAACAACAGATTCTTTCCACACTCGGTTATGCTATCAACGAGGCAACTGCCATCACCAAGAGAGCTCATCAACTCCTGAATGCATAAAACAAGATGAAATAATTTAAATATCTTGATAAAGAGCTATCAAAGGGAATATTAACAATATAAACAACAATCAAAAAGAAATCCAACAGAAACTCATTCTCACCCAGCCTCAACTGGCAAGAAATTGTCTGAAGCCGTAGTCAATACACTTAGCATATAAAATCTATAAGACACCACCAAAGGTCTCCATACCTTAAGAGTATCCAGCTTATCATAAATATCGATGCCGTCCATTTCCCCCGAGGTATTTGAAAGCCTCTGTTGCACGGTCTCCATCCACCGTTCATATTCAGAATATTTATGTTTGTAGACGTCAAGATCACGTACAAACTCACGAACCCTTCGATTTCCCTCCTACAAAAAGCCCAACTAGTTGAACTCTCTCTTCAAAGCAGACGTCATCAATAAGAGTTAAGCCAGAAGAGGGCAAACTTTTTCTTTAAAGGACCGCATGAAAAACCAAATACTACATAAGGTGGGCCGCACATACAAAAAGCCAAAATGTTTATAATTAACCAGAGCTCTAATAGACAAAATGTTAAACAAAATTAAAAATAACCTTGACAGACACGTGAACTGATTGGATACGAGCAGTAAACTGCACAATCGACTCAGAAATGACATCATTTGGATTCTTGCGCAAGAGTTCGTGACCCAAGACTGCGATCTCCTCCATGTCTACTTGGTGACTTGAACAGTCTTGGGCCAGATGCTAACAGATAAAGTCAAATGGAAACTTTAGTTAAACTTCTTTTATTGTTTATCTTACAAATAACAACTTCAGCAAGAATTATCTAAAGTGCAATCATATAAAGAAATTCACAAATGCAGTGCTAATTCACAATTTCATACAATGGAAATTTGAGAAGCTTAAAAATTTGAGACAGAAACCTAAAACCTATAATCATAGGATCACATCCGACATCATTTCTATCCTACTTTGAAAAAATCTGCTTAATTTTGAAATTTTAATAGCCTCAAGCACAAAAGGACGACATCACCAAAACTGTCCCAAATGTTTACCGACCAAAGTAAAATACATTGCTCAAAGGTGCACCCTTGAAATACTTTGCATCTATGCAGACATCATTCAGTGCATTGTTTATTCTCAGTTATAATTCCAAAGCATGAAGCAGATGCACCGCCCTGAATAGACACATGCTCAAAATGTAGTTCACACAACAGACAGTGTAATCAACCAACATCTAATAGCAGCAGCAATGGCCTTACCTCGTACGTGGCTGTCATCTGTTGAACATTTGATTTGTCCATTGGTCTTGAGAGGAGTTTCAACTCGTTTTCTGCTTTGCTCAGCCAATCCTCAAACTTATTCAGTTTCAACTGAAATTCCTTCCTGTTAGATAGTGACGTCTGCAGTGCTGCTTCTACAGCAGACACCTCTTGTCCAAGTGAATGGAATTGAGAGTTGAGAACCTCGATGTCGTGTCTCATCTGCTCCGCAGCCGGTTGACGCGTCTGTTCCAATGTTTCAGCTCCAACAACTTCAAGAATATCCAACAGCGCTTTTCCCTCCGATTCAAAAACAACTTTAATCTGCTGTCAACGAAAAATACATCACAATAATGCAAAAGTTAAAATTCACGCATATTTACGCTAATCTCAAATGCCTTAAAAATCGTAAATCAAAATGCAGTTTGTGTTCAGCCACATTGGATAATATAGGTGTTTGTTTTCAGAATTAACCCTACAGCTAACAATACTCAACATACTTTCTCTTTCCATCAGACCACTTCAGTCGTCATCTAACTCCTGCTGATGTCTACTGCACTTCACACCTCACAGTCTGAAGTCGACTGAAAATTACATTAACAAGACCTGATAAAAACCATTGTATCTTTGAGTGCTGCTGTGAGTCTAGCGAACGCCATTGTCAAAGCAATGGCTTCGGCAAACATCAACACTTACCTGAACATCACTGACGCACTGCTCCAAAGACTTGACCGGTCCAGCCACAATGCCATGCAGCCTCTGTTTGGCAGTTGGCAGCCAATCAAGGCACCGTTGATAGATGGTAGAAAACTGTTCGTGCTTCTCTACGTGTGTCTTTGCTTCTTCAACAGAAGCCTCCACCAGCTTCTTAACTCTCTCGTAGTCCATCAAAACAACGGCCGATGAGTCCTTAGTTGCTAGATCAGACGAAGCCAGTGCTCTGTCTGCGATGCTTGAAACTATTTCACGACGAGAGATGACGTCTTGCAAGAGATCCTGTTAGAAAACGGCAAAATAACACATAGAAATCCAACTAGACACAGAGCTGTGCAAACCATTAACAACTTTTTAACATGCATCAAATGGTATATTAAGTTTCAAAGGCTAATATTTTGACAATTTTGATGCATCATTGATGTTAGTGATTGTCTATCTTAATGGAAATGCATAAATAGAATACATCAATGGATATGCTTTTGATTTAGGATTCAAAACAGGTATGCTGCATGAAGATCTTTTTCTGCAGAAGGGATCCCAGTATAAGCCTGTCTTCTTTAGAATAACAATACACATTACCTTAGACTTCTGCAGATGAACTCTCTTCTCTGCTAGATCGCGCTTAGGGCCTTTGCCAGATTTCAACTTCAATTCAGTTGCTCTTATCCAATCCTGAGTAACTTCCTGAAGCTTGTTAAAATCTTTAACTTGATTGAGAGACTTGTTGATGTTTTCTTTTCCAGAAATAACCTTAGAGTTGAGGTCTGCATACAAAGAACTGAGAGACTCTGTCTCCTTAGCGATGACAGTGGCACCATCTGGGTTCGTGGAATGAAGAACGCGTCCAGCAAGTTCATTAATGGAACTGAGTCTCAGTCTGCCATCATCCAGAGTCAACTCAAATGCCTAAAACAATGGCACAAAAGAAAGGAAGCAGCTGCAGAAATTACAATTCATAGTGATTCTCACACAGGGCAGACCTTCCTGAATCACTCTAAAACCTTATTATTATTATTATTATTATTATTATTATTAGCTATGTAACTAACCACAGAATACATAATTCAGAAGCTAGACATAATTCAGTTACTAATTTAACAAATCTCTGGATGCCTTCAAAGCAAAATCCAAGAGAATTCATTATCTACAGCCTTCATCTCAGTTGCTTAATATATATATATATATAGAAACTGACTTACATTAAGCTTTTTCAGATTCTGTTCCATTTCATTTTGAGAGCCCTGATCACAGACTGCTTCGGCCAGTGACTGTTGTGCTCCTCTCAGCCACCCTCTGTAGTCGTCTACGGCTGAAATGTAGTTCCTATGGTCTGTGAAAGATGTCTCCAGCGCTTTCATCTTTTCCTAAACATATTACATCCATGATTACGATTTACTTTTCACCAAACAAAACCAAAATAAATACATCAAAATACTTTTTTAGCAAAGACTATTGATTCAAGCAATGAAATTGAATGTAACATAACTTAATTATTTTCAGTCAATTATCTTTTAGTTCACTCACTGAGAAAAACATCAAATAATGCAAAGCCCTACTTCCAGAAACCTGTTTTGTCTGCAGTGGGGAAGATTAAATGTTAATTTCTTACTCTGCACTGAGAAACAGCCGTCTGATATTTCTTTGACAACAACATGATGGAATGAGCAACTTGAGCACCAGAGTTGATGTCGAGAAGTTGTTCTGCCGAACGAGACACAGCATCCAACTCCTTCTTATGACTGACAACATCCTCCAGAGCAGCCTAACACAGCAGCACACACACACATAGAGATACATAAACACTAGTAATAGCAAAATGACAATAACAACAAACATTAGTATAATAAAATAAAAATAAGAACAACAGCGGAGGTGGTGATGGTAGCGGCAGTACTAGCTGAAGCAGAAGCAGCAAAAATTAACAATAATAACGATAATTATGCACCTCCATAGCATCAGCTCTAATTAACAAAGGTGTCAAGCAAAGGTTCTCTAAATCGATCAAGAAAAGAGAGCACAACATGCATTTAGTTCATATGCACGTTATTTTAATGTCTTCTAAGGTAAACACAATGCAAAAGTATAGAGCTAATAAAATCAATGAGATTCAGTCTTTTTTTATCACCTCATTTGTTCCAAATCATTTCATTGCATAGCGATCGATCGATTGATCAACTAATACCAAGTGTATTACTAAAATGGCTCAATAGGGTTCCCCTAAAAAAAAAACAGACTATACCTGACTCTTCTCATATGCATCCTGCTTTTCAGTTAATGTTGATTTCAGTTTCTCAGTGTCATGCAAAGAAGACGGTATTTTGCTAAGCCACAGAGTGAATGAATCGAATGACTCCTGATAGAAGTTCCACGTTTTCCTGCAGTTATCCAAACTCTCATGTGCACGGTCAACTTGCAAACTTAGTCCACTAAAACTGCTCCGATGGTTCTGCAGATCCTGATGAATTCTGTTGCAACCAACAACAGACGTCTCGTGTAGAACTCTCTCACAGGCACCTTCTGCCTTGTCTAGAAGCTCTCTTCCAGTCTTCAGCTCCATTTCAATTTCCTTAAGGAACAATTAACAAAGTTCACCAACTTAAAATTTATTAATCATCTGAATACACATGCATAACAATTAAGAAATTATATAATCTTTAATTTAGTGACTACTAATTAATCAATCATATCATATCAACATCATATAAAATCTGATGTTAAACACCTGAGCAAAGTACAGTAACGTCCATGGTCTAAATACATTTGCTACAAAACAACTGACTGACCTTGACTTTATTGACCTTCAGTTCTATAGCGTCCCTGTCTCCATGTGCATCACAGCAGGCAACAAGTCTCTCCTGTACGCTGCGCTGCCAAAGTCGATAAGAATTTGAAGCATCATCAAGTTCTTGATGCTGAACAACAGATGTTCTTTGCAAGGCAATGCTTTCCTAAATCAATAAATTACAACAGTTTTAAATTTCAACAAATGTCTAAACATAATAAACCAGTCGTCAGATGCAAACACAGAACAGAATGCTCTGCTATTTCTCTACCACTGAACTAAACATGACTCTACTTAGCACCATGAAATCACTCATTTGTTACACAGAAAGTAAAGATTTCAGGCAATTCGTATCGGTTTTCTATTTAATGATTTCAAACAAGATAAGCACACATTTTCAAACGTTCGTTGCATAAAATTTTAAAAACCTCAAGTTTCTGCTTCAGCTGATCATATTCTTCACAGATGTTCTTGCTTGCTTGAGCTGAAACCGAGTGAGTTGAGTCAGTGCTCATTAAATTCATAGCTTTGCCTCTGAGTTGAGCAATAACCAGTTCCTGTGATGAAAATTTCTGAAATATCCCCTGAAAATACAACACAATATCATTAGAAAATGTTAGAAACATTCCACATTGTTTACACAGTTGTTCCATATCTAGCAATGACATGGCATACCTAAAAGTGAATTTAGGAAAGTAAGTAACCTTGGTTCTCTGCAGATGAGCCGTTTTCTCAGACAGATCTGATTTTGGTTCTGTGTTGAGAAGGTGGCGCTTGACGTCCAGCATCCATCGCTGTACCTGAGCAACGTCCTTGTCAAGGTCGCTCCATCTCAACATCACCGACTCCAGTGATGCTCTTCTGCTGGAAATTGAAGTCATCAGAGTGTCCCACTCCAACTGGAGCGACCGCAGATCGTTGCGGATGTGAGTGCTTCCCTCTGTTGATGAATTCTCCATCGTCTTTTTCGCCCATAATTCCGTCATATTAAGAAGACTTCGCTTCTCTTCGGCTGTCATGCTGAACTCCTGAAATATACAATCAATGCAGTATGCAAACATTTCTAAAAAGCAGCAAAAACCAAACCAATGAACTTCAGAAGCAGCAGGAAGACACAAATACCTGAAGCTCCATCAGCTGTTTGCGAAGGTCTTCTCTGTCGCAGTCCATCTGCCTAAATGTCGCCATCTTGTTTTTGGCTGATAAAACCCAATTCTCAAATGCTTTGCGAGCATCTTCATAATGTCGATGATCATCCACATTTCGCTCGAGTCTTTTAATGAGGTCCTGTCAAAAGATAATCAGCAGACGATAGACCAGAGTCATAAATGTGGAATGTCACTCCTCCTAATGGATGTTACTGCAAAAGTCAATATGTTATATGCAATATGCAAAAGTTATATGCAATATAAGTCAAAAAGTCTGCAAATGTCAGTATAAACAAAGCCAAGCATTCTATACAAAAGACACAATTTTTAAAATGAAAATGTTCACTTATCAGCTCCACAATGAAAATTCTGTTTTCTTGGTAATCCATTAGAAAGGTAGTCGTTCTGTGTTTACCTTCAGATAAGTCTCCAAATCAAGGTACTTTGAGTGCAGTTGGGTCAGCTGCAAGATGATATGAGGGTCAACCACATCAGGCCGAAGCTGCTGGACCTTGGTTGAAAGGTCATCAAAGTCAAGTCGCTTCCCCGTCAATTCATCGAGATATTTCTGATGGGCCTCCAAGACTTTATTCTTATCTTCCAGGGTTGTCCGTGGTGCGACTACCGCTTTGACCTCGGCCTCCATTTGATTCAACCAAACATAGAGGTGCTCAAAAAGTCTGTCAAATTCGGCCAAACGAGAGATGACTCTATCTGCAAACGAATATTTTGAACAGTGGCAAAACATTCATCAGCTGCATTTTTTAAAGCTGAAAATCTCCAAAATGAACTGAAAAAATCACTAACAACTGATATCACTCCCTTCAGAATCCAAACTATTCATCTTATTCTGTTAACCTCAAATGCAATCTGTGCAATTGTCTTCAGTAAAGCATCTGTCATCTAAATAGGCAACTACAATATATCCAATTATTTGCTCCATTCTAAATGATATTCTAAAGAATTAACTGACAAAGTCATACTAACACCATTGGTGAACAATAATGGCTAAAGTCAAATCATCGCCAGATGTGCACGTACACACAAGCCAGTTACTGGCTCAATCAATGCATGTTCATGCATAAGACAATGTGAATTTATTGACAGATGAATTTGAAAGACATTCTTGAACACTGCAAGGAAGTCAAACTGACCGACTTGTGCGGAAACATCGGTGACCGTGGACTGCCATTTATCAAGATTCTCCACGATGACCTTCACCTCTGTTCTAATCAAGTCCTGACCTCTAGGATCAGTGTTTGGAATCACGACGGCTGCTCTGTCCGCAACATTTTTTGCAATTAGGCTGCATTCGGGAAACCTGTTCTCCAATGACTAAAAACCAAAACCATTTCTCATCCATTAGGAACAGCATGAAAATATATTACAATATAAAAATGAAAAACAGGCTAAAATTAAATCAATAACCTTATAAATGATAAATACAGTAATTAGGTTATTATTATTATTATTATTATTATTATTATTATTATTATTATTATTATTATTATTAACATATTGATTAATGTGGTAACTTGTTAAGAATGAACTGCTGAACACATTACAATGTTTTTGCAAAGAACAATGAGATCTAAGATAAACATTAAACAATCTATGAAAAAAAAGCAAGAATAAGAACAAACCAAAAGACATATGTGCGCTGTCAAGATCTTTTGACGATCACCGACAACATTGCTGGCTGAGCTAAGGAGGTCATGTGACCGATTCAACCAATCCTGTGCATTTTGTAAACAATCCTGGAATGCATCATGATCAGCCACGTACAACTCCCAGCAACTGTTTAATTCCTGAAATGATCACACATGCACACAGTTGAGAGAAAGTAAACTGTAATGAAACTGACTCCTGTACAGTGATCTCATAAATACCTGGAGCCCAGTTCAAGACTCTGGAGATGACATAACTGTGAAGTGCCAGTCTCTTCACATTTCAGTGGTCTCAATGGTAATAAGTTTTTTCAATGCTGCCATTTTTCTCAATAGAGAACTTAGTGACATTTAAAGGCAAGCCGATATAACATCACTTGTGCAACTATTTCCTCATCCAAGACATTGAAGCACTATCTATGCCAGCCAACCACAAAGGCTACCACCGTGCAACATCCAAATTCCATGCGATTCAAGTGAAATCACAGACGACGACTCACTCTTGCAGCAACAACCAGTTGGTCAAAGCGTTTAGTCAGCTGCTGAGAAGTGACGTCATCCACACTGCTGGACTGCTGCTGCTGCTGCCAAACTGTCCTTGCATTCTGCTGTACTTTTGACACAACCGATTGCCTCTCCAGAATACCACTCAACAAAACCTAAACAGGGACAACAAATGTTAATCAATTTTGAATTTCTATATATTCTACAAATGGTATGCTCAATTAGCCTAATAAGGAGCAAGTAGCCATTCACATATCAGTTCCTGCAGACATAAACAAAATGTTTCTGACTCAAAACCATTTAATTGTGAACAGTTCTATCACTTGATTGCCCCCATAGCAATCAAGAGCAATCAGAGGCATCACCTTGAGTCGCTCCAGGTGAGCTTTTTTGTTGGCAGCTGTTCCATCGAGCTGAGTGTCCGCCTTCAGCTGAGCCTCCATATTAGTCATCCACTTGGCCAGTTGGTCAACACAGTCCTCGTATTTCCTCCACTGCGTCACCAGTCTCGTCATCTCCAGCTTTGATTCGTCCACTTCGTCAACCGTCGTCTCCCACAGGCGCTGCAGTTCGGCCACGTTCTGACCGATCAAGTCACGACCAACGGAAGACGTCTGAGGCAAAACCACTGCGCTGGCATCGACCACCTGCTGAACCTTCCTGTTTCCCTCTTCTCTGTGACTCAGAAACTCCTCGAGTTTGACCATTTTGGAATCCAACTGAGAACGGTTGCCATCCGACAGTCGACACATGCTCAAGCGACCGGATAAGTCCTCCACCCAATCGAAACAGTTCTGAAACAGATTCTCAAACGTCTGATGGTCGGTGACCATCTGCTTCCTCTGCCTCAGCAACTCCTAAAGTCACCAACATCACTTTTTAAAATCTATCAGTTGCAGTAATCATTACTAAACCCACAAAAAACTGTACGGCAGAATCTCTGGTGCACGAGGTCCGTGGAATGCTGTTCTAAGAAGATACTGCAGTACCAGGTGCATAGGGTTCTTAGTTTAAATTTAACTGAAATTGCTCTGGAGCAGAAGCAAGAGCAAAATGTGCCTCTCTGCTACAAGAATAAGGATTTCAATGCATTTATCTAGTTTGTTCTCTAATGCAACATTCCACTGACCTGAACTTCAAGGTATGCTGCTTGAAAACGAGCGGCCAAGTTGTTTGCCTGGTCTGCAACTCCCTTCTCCAAAGATTTCAGTGAAAGTGTCTGAGACTTCTCCCACAGGTCATCGATGTCACGCTGTCTTGATGACAAATCATCATGAATGTGCTATTCATGATCAATGAACAAAAAACATATAAACGATAAGAAAACGATAAGACAGTAGTACTGTACATTTAATATTCAATTAATGGAAACATGCATACAATGGCTTAGCCTTTACAGATTACATTTTTAACATCTTGTACTCATGCATATTAACCTCCTTGGCATTAGAATAATTACAGACAAAAATGACGTATAAGTGCCAAAAAAGCGTTAGATTATATATTTTTGAGGCCTAACCTAATGTTATTAGAAATATTAGTCATAAGTGCAAATTTGATAAGAATATAATAACTCCTTTGAGCACTTTCAAACGGCAATTTGCCCTTACTGCTTTATAGATTCAAACGAAATTTTACAGACATAATTTTACAGACATGAATACATCAATCTGTGTCATAAGTGCCAAATTTCATAAGAATATATTCACTCATTTGAGCACTTTTCAACGTTAACAATTTGCCCTTACCTTATACATTATATATTAGCCCTAACCCGATTAACAAAATTTTACAGCATAAAATGGCAATTAGCCTGCACCGATTCAAACGAAATTTTACAGACATAAACATACACCAATCTATGTCATAACATGCCAAATTTCATAAGAATATATTCACTCCTTTGAGCACTTTTTTTCAATGTTAACTAATTTGCCCTTACTGCTTATTATTAACATGAAGAACATCCTAACAAATTTAGCCAATGGCTTTAGCCTGCGATTTGCTCTTACTGATTCTAAACGAAATTTTACAGACATAAACATACACCAATCTATGTCATAAGTGCCAAATTTCAAGAATATATTCACTCCTTTGAGCACTTTTCAGCGTTTGCAACTTCTCAACGTTTAGCTGACCGATTGCCCTTCAATTGTCATAAGTGCAAAATATATTAACACTACCAAGAATGGTATTGGAATGGTGTGTCAGATGTGTCAATGGCTAGCACTTTTGACAGGCAAGTGAAGAGGACCTAGTAGTCAAGATTTTCCAAAAATTAGGGCACTATCTCTTGTATATCAAAAGTGCTTGGCATTCAGAATTTTGCCGTTGGTATTCTCTTTTGCTTAAAATGGACATTTTTATCAAGGTGCTCTTTAACCTGTCCCAAAAATCTACGTTACCGCCAGTGCCAAATATTTCCCGCTTTTGTCAACGTAAATTTAGTTACTTGAAGCTGATATCTTGCCCGTATCACGTACGGGATTAACGCTAAGGAGGTCAATAGAATTTAAGGCATAATAGTAATAGCTAAATCATATATCCAATTTAAGAACAAGGATGGAATTTTATAGAACACAAAAGAAGATCAATAAAAAGCTAAATACATAAATTATATTAAATTAAAAAAATAGAAAGTACCAGCAAAAGAAATCTAAGCAATGTGGATCTCAGACTCAGAAAGGAAACAGAAAGGAAGAATCAGCAAAATCCAAACACACTTCAAAGCAAAAGAGAATTTCAAAGAGATTAAGATTTTCTACTTGGATCATTTGCAGTTGTTCTTGTTTCTCAATAAGCTTTGTCTTGAAGTCAACAGTCGCTAGTTTTTCTTCAGTCGACTGAATCCATTCGCGACAACGCTTGAGGCTCAGATCGCTCTGTCTCCAATTATCAATCAGCATCATCAGATCTCGCCTTGCCTAAAGACAATGATTACGCAATTACTGTAAATGCCAAAAAACTTTTTTTTTAAAACATGAAGTGCAGTATTTGCAATAAATACACCATCCACAGAGTGCAGTAGATGACAGGTTTGTTTATTAGTCAATACATTTTAATATGAAAGAATTCACAATTGGTCTCTATCGGAAGAAGCAGAAAATTCTTCCCCAATTGGAGACTAAATGAATCCAAGTGTTTCAATCTAGAAGAAAAATGTCAGACCTAGATTTTTAGAAATTCACATTGGGAAATTTTGTTATCAAAGACCTGTTTATATCAACCAGCTGTTTTGGATTACAGGCAATGACCTCTAAGTGAAATAAAAGGTGTTTTGCCAGTAGTAGTGGTAAGGGTAACAAGCACATAAACAGTTTATAAGTGTTTGCAATAGCTAAACACCAACAGAGTTTTTTCTATTCTATATCCATCCAGTGACTTAACTGCAGCTTTTACCTTTAATCTGTTGGCTATTGCATGCCCTGCTTCTCTGCCATAAACAACCAATACTGAACCACTATGAATGTTATTTCTTAGTATTATATTAACACTTACTGGTTACCATCAGGTGATACCATGGCTCCACATAATTTCATCGATTGAGTTAGTTTACCTGCAGAAGACCAGCATGAAGACTGTTCCAAGATGACTTGCAGGCATCCACTTCACGAAAGATGATTTCCTGTCCAGTTAACGATGTCTTTGGAATGACCTTTTCACTTAACGTAACAACAGCCATTACTTTTGGTTCACCACTCATCTTGGATTTCTCCACATCCTAACATGAAATATATCAATCAAGTTCAGTGATACACAGTGAAAGTAAGAACAACAGGATTTCATGCCAACAATAAGACTCTTCAGAATAATTGTTTTATTTGTTTCGAAAATTGATTTTAACGACTACTAAGTTGATATCTGACAAAGAAATCAACAACTCAACTGACAAAGCAACTCATTTTAAATCAGTTCAAAAATCAGGTTACATCTATGTTAAAAATCATATTAAAATATAACATAGACTTAATTGCATAAAAACTAATACCCTAAAACTATTACAATACAATAAGTAATTGCAAAGCATATATTGAGAGGGTTTAATCAATTTACAATTACAGGATTGTAGGCATGCAAGTACAGAGGCATCTATGAAAGTTAACAAGGGTTAACGCTAAAATGAAAGATATTTCTGACTCATGTTTTAGCTTCTGTAAATCAAAAAGATTAGTGGTTAGAACAGGTTCAGAATACTAAAATGAAAACAATCTGCTATAAATTCTAAGTAGAATTCTAATGCAACAAAAACCAATATTAATTGGATCACATATCATGTTGTTCAGAGGTTTAACATTTCTATCCAAAGCACCAAAGAGGTCAGACATTTCTGTATTAGCAAACTAATAAGAGGTAATGAAAGAAAAATAAAAAGACAGATGACCTCTACCAGGAAACTACACTCACAAAAACTAAAAAACATGCTATCACTAGCTGAGAGTACGAACTATATACATAACCTCAGTGACCAAAAAACAACTTACAAAACGATGCTGTGAAAAAAACGAACATTCCAAAATTAATATATCTATGAAAGTCTTTGTCAAGAAACACAATCACTAAACACACATCCCAATAACATGCCAGCATTCCAAAATTGTCTCCGTTTGATTAATGGACACAGCATTCCATGTAATGCATTCTCAATATACACACCGGGGATAACTACAGTCCCCTGTTGAGAACTGTCTCAAGATCAATGCAAGACATTCAAAATCTATAATCAGATTTTAATGGCAACAAAGGTTGAGCTTAAAAAGTCTGGTTCAGTTGAACCTGACAACTCAAATACTAAAAGATTTAATATTCAACGTAATAGTCGTAATAATTTTACATATAAATGAATTTGTTTAATTAAAGGCATTTTAAAGTTAAGAATCGTGAGATCTGCCAGTAAAGCAGTGCATTATAAACTTCAGATATAAAAACACACCCACCGCAAGTCGGTCAAGACGCATCTGGAGTGAATGAATGTCACCAGTGACATCGGAACATGACTGGACTCTTTCCGTCATCAGATTCAACCAATCGCTGCAGTCAAGAAGTGTAGTCTGATAGTCACTGTGTTCCTTTACACGCTCTTCAATGACCACTATTATTTCCTAAAAATAATTCAGCAAATAAAATTATAAAAATGCATATTCCTAAATTTCCAGAATATAATTTGCAAATATATCACAGAGCAATAACACTAGTAAGCTTCTCCTTAAAATATTTACACATATACCGGTAACCTGATTAGGTAGCAATACACTGATTTTCATTAAAGGTTAGCAGAGATTATAGAGATGATCTAATACAAGTTCATAAATAAATTACACTAACGAACATTGCATCTGTGCAATGTTATGTGCTTCTTCTATTTCTAATTGGAGGTACTTCTAGTTTATATAAGGAATAGTGCTTTAAATTTCTTAGTGAAATTTTTCACATGCAGTGAATAGAGAGAGAGAGAGAGAGAGAGAGAGAGAGAAGTGATGGATGACGTCATCCAATTCCATATACTCCTTGTTATCATGCACAAGGACTATGAGAGACCGGCATGTCACTTCAGCTTCTGCTTTTTTGGCTGATTGTCATTGATCAGAATGAGACTTGGATTTAATTTGCTTTATATTGGTTAGACTAAACAACTGGAAATGTGTAGCATCAGACTGATTTACTTGCATCCAAACCGTTTGAAATACTGTGGACATAATTTTGGCCAACAATTTTACTTTAAATGCAATAACTATTGAAAACTGATGTCCTGATCATTATGCAATGGCTCTATAGAAGTTCCTAGAACGAGTGATAACTGAGATGGCTTACTTTTGCCATCCTGCACAGATGCTCGTACTTTTCTCGAATAGTTTCAACCAGTGATTTCAGCTTAAAATCATCAGTTGATTCAACGAATGCCTTGGCCTTTGCAATAACACTGTCCACCACACGTCGATATGACAGAATATCCTGCAGCAGACTCTGTTAGGCAGAACAAACAAAGTCAACTGAACACAATGCCTTCCAAAGACCATGACCAAACCTTCGCGCTGAGACTGTCGCAAGATTTCAACGCAATACAAAAATGAACTTATATAAATAATACTCCTCATCAAAACAGTGACTTGAGTTACTTTATGGATATGGTTAGGTTAGACTAGAGTTAGGGTGGGATTGTTGTTGGAATCAGATTAGACAGGATTGGATTAGGGATTTTTAAAAACTAGCCTTATAAGATTGTAGTTGAGTCTTCTTTTCCTCAAGTGTGGCAACAAGTGGAGCATCTCCATCACCGAGTTGCAACTCAGTATTTGACAACCACTCTTGAACCTGGGTAAAACTGTCGGTGAATGAAGTCCACTCGATGAGGGCCACATCCAACTGGCGCTGGGAGGTCAGGACCTCCTCAAACACTTGATCCCAACTCTGCCTGAGCTGTCGAATCTCCCCTCGAACAATTTCACGGCCATCGGGTGTCATGTTTGCGTACATCCTCTCACCAGACTCAACGACATTGGTCATCAACACACTGCCTGATGCCTTTTCTTGCAATAACTCCTTCATAAACATTACAACAGTATTTGTAATTAATAAAGAGAATTCTCATGAAGATACAAGTCATATTCACAGCTACTTTAAATGGCTTAACATAAGCCATATCAACAGATTATTTTCATGAGAAATGCATTTACTATAAGTAATACAAAAGTGAAAATGCAGTAATCTTGTATACACTATAATTTACTCCAAAATATCTTAAAGGCCAATAACAGTCTCTTGAAGTACTAAGTCGAATAAAACAAAGTACTTCTTAAAACAAAATAACACTTGACTTTTAATTCTCAAGACTTAATGGACGTTTGTGTTTATTTATCAACTGCAAATTACCTTAATGACTTGCTGCTTTCTCTCGAGATCTTCCTCAGAAGTTGATAACAATTTCAAGGAGGCAAACCTTTCTCTAACCGACTTTGTACAAGAGACAACTTCATTACATTTTCCAATGAAGCCTTCGTGCTCTTTCACATCCTGTTCGTACTTCTGAAGTGACTCCTGTCAGAAAGAGAAAATGTCAACACTTCACTCGATTACAGTAAAGTCAGAACCAAAAGGACTGATCACTTATATACAGCATCAGAAGCCTCTCTTCCGCTTGGCTGAGACAGATCATATATCCTAACTGCAAGAAAATCAACTAACTCTTTCAAGCTGCTTTTTCACCCATTAAATAGAAATTCTTTTAAATTTTGATGCCAAATGCAAAACTAGAGTCATAGGCATAGGGCAAAATTGCATTGTTATTTTCAGGACTGACCTTAGCCAGAAGAACCAGTGACTGGTATTTTGTGTTCAGTTGCTGGGCATGCATGGAAATGCGAGTGTCATGTGACAGCTGTGCCAATTGAATTCCTTCGTCCCTCACGTGATCAACATCGCACAGA
The DNA here is from genome assembly GCA_018105865.1 of Metaphire vulgaris. Taxonomy (NCBI): domain Eukaryota; kingdom Metazoa; phylum Annelida; class Clitellata; order Crassiclitellata; family Megascolecidae; genus Metaphire; species Metaphire vulgaris. Next base: position 12,565,566 of record CM030867.1, on the reverse strand, counting down.
TAATCACGCAACTGCTGCACCAACTCCTGCAACGGAACTTTACATTTTCACACAAAAAGCCAAATAAGCTTCATAAAATCTTCTAGGCCAGCAATTCCACTCCAGCAATTGTGATATAATTATTATTTCTCACAATTTATATAGCCCTATAGCAGGCCTAAGCCTAAATCAAGAGTGCTTCACAACATAAGGTTAGCAGTCAAACGACGCATTGAACAAGTGTGTCTTCAGATTCTTTACAAACTGTGTTCAACTACTCATTCTTCCTAAAGCCAAGACTGCCAGTTCGGTGACAGATTAGCTTCTCAACAGCAATCAGATTTTGTGGAAAGCACTGCCTGACATTGTCAAGTAAGCAAACTCTATTGTCTCATTCAAACGGAATCTAAACACTCACTTGCTTTGCATCTCATACAAATGACATTTTCTAAAGTGCCCTTGTGCATGGCACTATAAAAGTTGTCTCATGAAATAACATAACCAATATAAATGACAACAGCTAAAAATTACACAACAGACCAAGGGAAATATTACTGCAACCATGAGAATCCATCGCACATATTTATATACACAATAGAAAACTTTAAAAAATCAACGTATAACTAGGAACAACATTTCAGAAACAGAGAGAGACATACACACAGACTGAGACAGACTGAGAAAGAGTGAAAGGAGAGAGAGAGAGAGAGAGAGAGAGAGAGAGAGAGAGAGACCTGATTCCGTTTGACTAAAGATCTTTTCTCTTCAACACTTGATCCAAAGCCAATCATCCTGATCTTCTTCTCAACTTCCTTCAAGTCCTGATTCAGCTTTTCATGACTTTCTTCAAACGCCGTCCATCTACTGAAGGCCGTTGAAAGTCTCTTCTCCGTTTCATCCAATTCTGTTTTGTAATTGTCCCATTTGACCTGAAGGGTTTCGACCTCTTTCCAAATCGTCTGTTCGCCGAGGAGCCCGGTGTGTGTGAGGGTCTTACGAGCACAATCGACACATGAATCCAGTCTCGTCTTTCCGTCTGCTGCCAATGAAAGCAAATCTCTTGTCTGTTGTAGATGAGTACCGAGCGAATGTTTGTCGCCTGTGAAGTTGGAGCAAAGACTCAGTCGATTGCAGCCATGTTGCAACCAATCGGAAAAACCATGATAAGAATCTTGGTACTGAGTGTGGTCACACACATTCTGCTCAGTAAAAGCAACTGCCTCCTAATGCAAAAGAAAATTCACAGTCATTCAACTCTGTAACAGCTCCTTTACCCACGAAAGATCTACATGTAAGTAGATCATGAATAAAAGTCAAGTTACAAAATACAATAATACTTAATTTACCAGTCATATAATTAGTGTAGTGTCATGTAGTGTGTTAGGGTAAATGTGCCAAATTCATACAAAAATATTAAGGAACACATCGTAAAATTGGTAACAAATGATAATGAAATTCTTGTCCTGTAAATATTCAAGGTATTGTTCGATTGTGACGTGAAGCAGGACAATGTAAGTAACCCACAATTCCAGATGCTATGACGCTACAAGCAAGGTGACATATTAAGCGTGTTTGACATAATAAAAATCACAATAAGAGTAACTTCTTACTTTTGCCGATTTAAGAACAGAGCTGTATCGTGACTTAACACCGTCTGCTGACTTTTTAAGATCAGGTGATTGCAAATTATGAGGCAGATTAGAAAATGCTGACATCAGACTGTCAACACTTCTTTCGTAGGACAAAACCTCTTGAACAAATGCCTAAAATATAATCAAAGCACAAACATTACTTCTAAAACACAAAATTCATGCCATAAAGGTCACTCATGATCCTAAAAACTGAGCACAAGTCTCCTACAGTACATATCATGTGCAATAATCATCAGAGATCACAAGTCAGTCGGTTTGCATCCTGCATAACTGATACTTCTTGCACATTCAAGTCTCTCAGAAATTAAAGCCACCAGTGCATGAGCAAAACATCTTAAATAATTATCCATATTTACTGTATATTATCACTATGCAGGTGAAAGTAGAAAATAAGTCTCAAAGATAAACACAATACACAAATACACAAACACAATGCAGTGCTGTATAAATTGTCTAGTATAATAATAATAATAATAATAATAATAATAATAATAATAATAATAATAATAATACCACAAACAAAAGATTATGATACACATATCGATATCTCTAAAGCAGCTGCCGATTACTAATGACCAATTACTAATGAGGTTCCGAAGCAACTCAAAACAAGCGTCAGTTGAATACCAGGACATGGAGCTGTAAACATTGTCCTTCCATCATGTCTTACTACTGAGGCATCAGATGGGACATGGCTAATCAATTCCCCAAAACTGACAAACATAATACTTGTGTTTCTACCTGTTGTGCCTGCAACCGTTTCTGTTTCCCTTCTAGGGTGTTCTCTAACTCAACAACACGTTGAGACTTAGATCCTGCTGCTGTCAACCAGTCCTCGAGTTTTCCACAAGTGCCCTGGAACGTTTGGAGCAGCGTGGCACTGGCGTCATGCTCTCGCTGAGCTTCACAAAGGTCACCGAGCAAGCCGTTCCATTTCGACTTTGTGCTGAACAACTGCTGGCGAATATTTTCCCTGCCAATCGCCGAAGTGTTGGGATAAAGTCTATCGTAGCATTGTGTGACCGTGCTTAGCTTCTGCTGACCAACTTCTCTGTTGTCCAACAAAACCTACATTCAAATGTTGTTAATTAGACAGCTTGAGCTGAATTTCATTTTTGACAGCAATGATTAAATAATCAGATTAATGGCATCTACAAATAATTTAAAATAAAATAAAATTATGGCAACTGTCAATAATCTTAAAATAAAATCTAAACACAAATCATCAACATTTCAATCACATGCAGAAATCAATGTTGTCTGAATGTTAAAATTTGCATATTACTTCTCTTAAGAAAATATACAATCACTAGATTTTAAATGCATGAAAAACAGAGATAAATCATAATAATGTGATTGAAAGTGGCTTAGGAGGCTAAGTTAGCCTGTGTGAAAACCACTAAAATAAAATGAAAGATGAAATGCCTGATTTGCTAACTTTAATCTGCTCTGCACTCTGGCTAAGATCTGTTCCTTGGGTGTTGGTCTTCACTGCGTTTAACTGATCCCCAATGGACTGCATCCAACTTTCAAAATCAGACAAACTGTCTTCATACAACTGATGATCAGCAACATATTGCTCCCACTTGGTCAACATTTCCTAAGCACACCAATAAAAGAAAGTCTGCAACTGAAATAGAGTATTATACGTTGTTCTTAATACAACTACTGAAAAACTGTATTCACCATTACTGAAAAACACAATCCTGGTTTTACAGTCAAATGTGCCGAATATCAAAGTATAATTATGCCATGTTACCGTAAATGGCTGCTTGGATGAATAGGCACAGTACAATGTCCCCAGTACCAGGTTCCATTACGAGGAATGTTAAAATGGTGTGAAATGAAATGACAATAATGTTAATTGAATGCAGAGTAATGATGGAGAATGGGATTCAGAATGCCATCACAGAGAGATGCATGTGAGGTGAAGGAGCATAAAAATCAAAGAGATGTGACTTCACATGACTTTGACTGTATCTGTCTAAACTGATATAGTAAAATCTGACATTTCCTATCAAAACACAAGATCTGCTTATCTTTGATTAAGATAAACACTGTCGACTCTTCAGTGATGAACACTTACTGACAGTTAACAAATGCAAGCACTGTCAAAGCAAAGCAGAAAAACCTGCAGATGTAGTAAGCTTACGTGCAAAGGTATCTCCGTAGCTCGAAAGCGACTGCACAGCTGAGTAACAAAAGGCATAACGTTCTGGTCACGACACAAAGTAACCAGCAGATGACCCTCATCGGACAGTTTGTCTACTTCTCTTGCCTGTTCTTTGAAATCACTTGCCATATTCTATTAAAACAAAAATACTATTAATATAATAACAACTAGACAATTACTTTTGGCAAATATTAAAAGACATGAGAGGGACAAGTCATCAAGAATTCTTCTTGCAACTATAAATTACAAATCCTAGCACGGAGCTTTAAATCTCAGTCTCTGAATGCCTTTCCAACTAAAAAAACCTTAGAAAGCCATTTGTTTGTCATTTGAGTGAGCTTAGGTTTTAATTTTCAACTTCTGACAAAAGCATTTCCTAGAAAATGATTCTGAATTTTCAAATTCTCAATGATCAACTAAACTCTCACATGAATCATGCAGCGATGATGGCATTGACAGTGTCAGTAGCAATCGCAATTGAATTTTCTAATGAAAACGCTTAGATTCTGAATTGCTACATTTTTCTAGAAAAGTGTCATTACCCTTTAACTATAAGAGTCCCCCAAATGAAGGCCATTGCAAGCCAATTGCCCAATTAAAGACTGTGTTAAAGATTAGAAATTCTATAATGCACAATGCCTTGATTCTAGTCAGTTGGTCTTCTTTTTCTTTCAGTGTTCCAGCTGGAACAATTTCTTTAAGACGGATCTCAACAGAATCCATTGACTGCTGTAACACACTGTGTGTATTCTCAAACTCCTTCCAGGACTTTGCAATTAGTCTTAGTTGCTCTTCGACATTCTGCAGCTCTGATTCGGTCTCTTCTTTCTCTTTGATTAGGGTCTCCACGTCATGCTTCAGGGCACTGCAACCCACAGGAGAAGTGCGAGCAGCAGTCGATGCAGAGAGATCGGAAACCAGGTGAAGCTGATGATCCAACTCCTTGCCCTTTCCCAGCAAAGTCTAAAATAATTTAAGCAAGCAAACATTTAAAGACACTGTGCTGAATTCAATTAACACTATCATATACATACATTCAACATAAACTGAAGCTTGTGAAAATGTCAGTCCAAAATAAATATTCTGTTGCACTACGCTAAAAATAACTGCCGACATTTTTTGCAGCAGACGGGAAACAGATAAATAAAAAATAATAATTTTCAAAGTTACCCTGAGAATGTCCAGTTTTGTCTGAGCCATGAACTTGTCCCCCGCATCAGCAGACAAAGCGGCCATCTTGCCTCTGAGAGACTCCAACTGATCAAAGCATTTACCAAAGTTATCGTGAAAATTCTGATGAACCGCAACGTCCGTCTTCAGTTGATTTACAAGAGCACTGCTCCTTTCTGCTACTTCCTCATAACGCCGAGTCAACTCCACGAGTCTTTGGTTGGCTCTTGCATTGCCAGTGAGCACAGCTCGTTCGCTGAGCGAGCTAAGAACATTCTGATGCGAAAGAATATCTTGATTCTGTGTCTGCAAATTTCCATCAAAAATGCTCATCAACCACACGGACAACTTCTTAACTCAGATTTCATTAATTAAATATTTAACAAAACTGTTAAAGACCTCCAAGAACATAATTTCTGCAAATAATAACGTCTTCACATTAGCAGAGGCTACAGTTAGCCTGCATCTCTAACCCAATAACAGAAAAGAATCCTCCAGATAATCAGCGTCAATAAAACACCAGGAGTTGGTGCATTCTACCACAGTATGGGGCACTCATGGCCAGTGGAAGAGTCAGACCACCATTAAACCTTAAATCTCCAGTAAATCTACTTCATCACATCGTTATTTCATTCACAACACGTGTGTCCAAGTATAATACCCATCTAAATAAAGTGTGTCATTTTTAAAATGCTCATCAACCGATAAAAACACTAATTAAAGCAAATGGCACTAATAACAATACAAAAGAACGCAAAGACTGGGCTTCTTCAAAGTTCCAGAGACCTTTTGATTCTGCAGCTGAACGTTTTTGGCAGAGAGCGTTGCTTGAAGCTCACAACCGTGATTCATTCTCAGTTCAACGTCTTTCAACCAGGACTCAAACTGATCAACGCCATCCTCAAACGTCAGCAGCTGGTTCAGACTGACCTCGGTCCTGTGCTGCTGGTCTGATAACTGGTCGGTCACCTGCTCCCATTTCTCTCTCAACTGTCTAAAACACCATCAGTAGACTCTGGTTAAACTGAGTTAACGATTATGACAAAACTTCCATCCATCGGCTGCAGTAAGTTAATTTCATCAAATGTTTTCTTCAAGCATAATAAAATACTGCTAATTGGTTATTTTAAAATACAATCTATAAAACTGAGAGAGAGAGAGAGAGAGAGAGAGAGATGATGGTCACAATAAAGACTGTCATTTTAAAACACAATTCTGACCTCAGATGCTGCCTGATTAGATCACGACCTTCAAGAGACGTACTGGAAAACAGTCTCTCACCAAGTTCATTCACCTTCTGTACGATAGAAGAATTCTGATCCAATTCCACAGACAGATTCTAGAAATCAGCCAAAACCAAAGAACTCTGCTCTCAATTACTGTCAAAATCAACTTCTCAAGAGAAGGACTTAACTGCTCCAGGATTTGGTTTAGTGTCTTGACATCTCTGTCAAGTGGAATCTCAAATCAACTAAGCACAGAGCCACAACAGAGTTGCTCAGCAACATTAGGACTTCTTGGGCAGACAAAGCTACTGACATAGCAGCCACACACACAAACACTTGTAATTGGTTGCAGGAATTCAAGACTAAAACCACCTTAGGATTATGCCCCAGTTCATTACTATGAAAAATTACACAAATTTACTGCTGCTGCTGCTGCTGCTGCTGCTGCTGCTGCTACTACTACTACTACTACTACTACTACTACTACTACTACTACTACTACTACTACTACTACTACTACTACTACTACTACTACTACTACTACTACTACCACCACCACCACCACCACTACTACTAATAATAATTATAATAATAGATGCAATCAAACCTGAAACTGATGCTGTGCATCTTGATGCTGTGTCTGTCTTGGTCACTTTGGTCGCAGCGTTCACTCGTTCTCTTCTGAATATCATTCAAAGAATGGAAGCAGGTTTCGTAGATGGATTCAAATTCCTCATGTGCAGTTACTTCACTGGCCTTTTTCTCAACTAATTTCTATGAATTAAAATGTTTAATTAAAACAACATCTAAAAAGCAAACTTACAAAGTACAAAATTCCTGATTAGCACATCAGGTAAAGAGAGAGCCACGGTAAATATTAATTCAGAGGCATAAAATATTACAAGTAATATTAAATTCTTTGATAAAAATTTTAAAAATTCAAATAAATCTAGTCTATGGTTTTTAAAATTGTTGTTCTGTGTTCCTATGGTACTGCAACTTTGGCAAAGCAAACTTACCTCACAATTATGCAGAACTGATTGATAACGATTGGCCATTTGGGTGGAGAGGTTGTCATCCCCCATTGAACTCAGAAAATCCTCTGACAAAGCTTCAAATTCAGACCGGCGATCCTTGATCAACCTCTGCAGAGACTGGAAACAAAGTAGGAAGAACATCAAAAAATTTTATACACATGAAAAACAATGAGTTTGCAAAGATTAAAACATGAAAATATTACTACAGATCATAAATGTCAAATTAAACAAAAACCAAAAAATGGGAAATGCTTACACTTAGTTTTCAAAGTAACATCTAAGGTATTGTTATTTTACAGCATAACATCCTCCATTGTACAATGAAGAGGAATTCTGAACATATCTCTCACCTCTCCATCAGTCATTCAATAGAAGCATATAGCATTTTATTAGGTTTTACGTGATTCTGTAAGCCTTAATTACAACATTTTTGGAGCAGACACTTTGAATACACCACACTCTCTGAACCATTTGTATTGAGCAACTGTACGAGTCATCCTAAATTAATTATCCAGGAATACATTTTGAACAAAAACTAAGACATGTCAAGAGAAACCGACCTCCAAGTGATGAAGCTGCAATTTTTTCTCATCCAGGGTACTCCTCAATTCCAGGTCTTTAGTCTGCATCTCAATATCTTTCAGCCATCGTGACAAATCATTGCTGGTCATTTCAAACTGGCTCCACTGATCCAACTGCTTCTGAAGATCTGATTTTGTGGTAGACAGTCTACTGCTGCAAATGTTCCATTTGCTTTCCAGTTCTTTTACCTTATCACTGATGTCACTCTGACCCGAAGAACCGGTTTGCTTGGACACATCGTCTGCCAGGCTTTTCACCTGTTCCAGTCTGAGTGAACCCTCTTTCACGGATGGAACCAAAACCTTCACCATAAAAAAACAAAATAAAATGCTATGCACTGCACAAAAGACAAATGCTATTTCAGTAACAGCAAGCCATTACTCCACAGTCCCTCAGCCTTGGAACTTGCAATCAATTAATAACTCGATTATTTAATTTACAAATGGCCACCAATTATCAGAGAGAAAAGCTAAAACATTTCCATATAGCGGCATCAAAGCTAAATTCAAGAATAACGCCCACCTGTAATTTTTCCATCTGGGCCTCGAAACCATGTCGATTGGACGCAGGGAAAGAACAGGACAGGAGTCTCTCACTGAAAGTCTGCATCCAGTCACTAAACTGTTTAACTGCTTCGTTCAGTTGGAGATGGCTTCTGATGGATGCATCAGCATCAGCAGCATCTACCTGAAGCAGCAGCAATTACAGAATAAGCATCAGAGGCAATACTTTCACCTTAAAAATACAACAAAATACAATGCACAATACAATAAAGACAAATACTTGCACAGACTGAAGAAAGTGCACATTTCAACTACACTAAGAAATTCCAATGAAATACAAAAAAACAACAATAAGTCACCCTAGTAATGTGTGTGAGTGAGTGAGTGTGAGTGAGTGAGTGTGAGTGAGCAAGTGACAGTCACATACAGTCTTGATCAGGTATGCTAAGGTCAATCCATTCTGCATGTTGATTTTATAAAGAGCATATTAATATATTAACGTAGTCATAGTTACTTGAGCTTTAGCGGTCAGAGCTTTGAAACTGGAAGACAATGAATTCAGTTCATCAGCGACACAGCGGCTATTGAGTGACTGCCCGATTTCAAAAACCTCATTTATTGCCAGTGACATGTGAGCAATTTCCTGAGAAAAACGCTGCAAAATACACAGAAAATCACTCTTCCTTCAAGTTTACAACCAAGCAACAATAGCCATAAGCAAATAAACAACTAGCATACAATAAAAATGCCATAATGAGTTCCAAAAGAGAAAAGGACTTTTGGGCAATAAAAGACTACAAGAAGACAAGACCAGATGAGAAAATAAAAGTTCAGAATACCTTCAATGATTCCAAGCGATCAGTTTTCTCGTCAAGTGAACTGCAGGGTCTTGGTATCTGCAGTTCCTGTTCTTTGTCCTCAATCCACCTGAACAGTCTCTCACTCTTTCCCGTGTACAGCGTCCACTGTGTTGCCGCTTGATGAAGACCTTGATGGAAATTAGCAACGCGCTCATTAACACAGTCCCACTGGTCATGGAGTTGACGCAGTTCTTCACGAACGACCTCTCGACCTTCAGGGTTGGTGCTGATGAGCAGTTTCTCACCCGTGGACACGGCAGCTTTGTACTTTGGCTGACCTTTAAGTTTCTTTTCTGCCAGTTCCTTTGGTAAAAACACAAACAATAACTATTGCTAAAAAACATCAAGTATATTAAAACAGCTATTAATAAAACGTCTGCAGTAAAATACCAATACATCAGCAATCAGCATACGTGTTACTAATCCCAATGCCAAGACTGAGGCAGCAGAGTTAGTTAGTTGGTCATTGCCGTAATGTGAGGAAAGAAAAGCTATACACAAAAAGCACTCTTCTAATTGTAACCTCCACTTTGTGCAGATTGCTTTCCACAGTTTGACGGTCGCTGCCAATATCTGCAAACTGCTGTGCCTGTTCATCAAGCGCCGCCAACCATTCACAGGCGTCCCTGTAGTTCTCCCGATACGATTGATGATCAGAAATGCACAACTCCTGTCTCTTTATCAGCTCCTATAAACAAGCAGCCATCGTGTCATTAGTAATGAGTCTTATCTTCTCCAAAATGATCAACTTGATGAGGAATTTTCACACGTATCATTTGCATAATATTGATCATCATTCACTCTGCATGGTTCGTTGGGTGACAGAACAGAGGCTGGTGCACAGTTATCAAGCTGAGTGATAGACTTAATCCCATTGATGTTTTTTTTCAGCATATAGACCCCCTCACCTGATCATGAAATAGCCATAAGAGGTTAAAATGTCGAAATCTCTTACCGTTATGTTTTCATTTAGAGCCGAGTAACGCTGCTGAAGTTGAGTCGAAGAAGATGACAGCCTGCTTTCTCCCGTCTTTTCTGAGATTAATTGTGCCTCCTCAAGGAGCTGTTCAATGGCAGTTCTTTGAGCTTCTACTTCTTCTTTTAGTTCCTAAACACAGAGTTAAGCTATCATTAAAATTTTCAAAAACATGTTCCTAAAGCTAATGGATCAAAACTGAAAACCAACATTACATTAGATTTGCATTAGAACACCTTCAATGATGCATTGAAGTCAGTGACAATGCAGAATAAATGTAGGCAGCTAATGTTTACCATAAAAGCCTTCTTCTGATGCTCTTTTCCAGTGAGATCAGCTTGAAGACCAGTGTTTTTCCAGACTCTGGCCTCCATCTCTTTCATCCATTTTGAAAGACTGTCATATCGTTGGTCGCATTCATTCCAAAGTACAACATTCTTTTCCAATTTAGACCTAAATGAAAGAAAGACTCACTGAAGTCAAGACAAGCAGCTCTAAATATTACAGTAAACAGGGCATTGAAAAACGTCTGCAAATTTAAGAGAAATTAGTCATAAGCAAGAGTGATGATAAGCAGAAAAGCAATTGCAACATTTCACCACAATTAGAGGCAATTTCTGAAATGAAAATGATAATTTCTTTTATTACAGTTGTCCATTTATCATTATTTTAAAGTCATATAAAGAGGAGAATCTAAAATCATTCTGTTACTTGTTTTTTAAAGTCACTAATATTTAAGGAATCAAATTGTTACCTTGTGTCATCGACTGAGGTAAGGAACCTAAGCCATTGCTCTTGCAGGGTCCGGGCCTGTTCTCCTAGCTTCAACTTCTCTGCAACCGGCGGCAGTGCCACTTCCACTAGTCCAACCGTCCTCAGTGCTGTCTGAATCCTCTCTGTGCCGTCAATAGAAGCACTTTCTGCCAGTTCTTTGACTGTCATCTGCTTTGAAAGAATGCTGGATTTGTTGCCGCTGACATCTGAACACCATGCGACCTTCTCATTCACCTGGTTAACCCACCTGAGTGCTTCCTGCACTGCATCATCTGCACTTCTCTCCACTGCATTCGTCAACGCAGCCATCGCCTAGAAAATTCAAATCAAATCACGTAGTCAGCTGGAGATTGTTTGACAGAAAAGGTGCATTAAAAGGAGAGACATTTGGCAGACCTGAGCGTATTTAAAATGCAGGAAATTCATCAATACGTGTTACATCGGATTTTAAAGAAGCATCAAAGACCTTTGCTGCCTTGTGCATTGCATTCTCCTGCTTCTTTTTCAGCCCAGTCACATCTTTCGTGAGAACGTTCAGTTCATGCGAACGATAATCAGCCAACAACCTGTCAACATTTCCCTCTACGTCAAGCAATCGACCATTCCACAATTCCAAATCTGTCGACAGAGACTGAAACAGAAGAGAATCTGAACTCAATCCAACAAGAAGTCTATCTAAGAAGCACGTCCATCATGAGCTATTTACTTGCTGTTGTTTAGAGATGCTGATTGAAGACTGAGCGTCAATTGTCATCAGGAGCTCAGCGAGTATCAAAAGTGACTGTTCACCTAAACTATAATTAACTTCAAAAGTCATTCAACTGCTGGTCCTATAGAAGTTCTCTGCCTGATTGACTTATAACATTATGACCAAATATCAACCAACTCCAAACTGCATCAAAAAATGTTGTCAGCAAATTACTTATGTGCATAGACTGAAGATAATGCTATGGTAAAAATGTTACCTTTACTGGTTCCAACTGACTCAGCGCATCCTCAATACCGTCGCTGTTCGACACACTGCTGTCAGATTTTGAAATACGTTCCCTTGCTTGAGTCAACCAGTCTCCTAAGTTTAACATTTCATTTCCAATTTCCTCTGTCTTTGCTGAATATTGTTCGAGATCGGCCTTCAGCTGTGCTGCCAGAGAAGAAGACCGCTCCAACTTCTTCTGCATTATCTCTTGGCGTTCATTAATTTCAAGCAATTTCTGTTTTCCGCCACTGAGTTCAGAAAGATTTTGGGTGCAAGCATCCTGCCTTTCTACGAAGTTCTGAAACTCAGACTGTAAAGCAAAACCCCAAACAGATCAATAAACTCAATTAAAATACGGTAGACACGCTCAACAGATAGACACATTCAAAAAATGCCTTAAACCAGAAATTTTGATTCTGTCCAAAATTTAACCTCAAAAGCAAATGTCTGTAACTGACTCTGCATATATGTAGCATGCCTTCGATGCTTTACTAACATTGTATTTGTTGAGTGTGGCTTGCAGCAACACAGGATCTCTGGGACTTTCTGCCAAGGATGTCTCCATCCGATGGACAATGTCGTCCAGCCAAGACTCAGTCTCCTCTTGACTCTGGTCAATCTCTTCATAGACAGTCAACTGTCTCTCAAGTGAAGCACGACCAGCGGCCAATGCCTGAAAACAAAGATCTTTCGATCTTAGTTCACTTACGTAACACACTTTTACACAGAGGCATGTTGACCAAGCGACAACAGCACGGGAAAGAAAAAAGTAATTTGAAACATGAAAATAAGATGGCACGATTTAAAATTCGTGATCTCATCATGTGATTAATCTCAAGTTTAAGCAATTATTCTCTCTTAAAGTTTTAAAGTTCAATCAGACAAAGACAGTTAAGTACTTACATCAGCAGTATTCTGCCATTTTAAAATGCACTCCTTCACCTCATTTTCTATCTGATGAGAATCAGCCGCATTGCTGCATGTAAACAGATGAGACATGGATTCTTGCAATCGTTTCCCTTGGCTGTTGAGAAGTTCAAGACTTTGCTGGGCACCGACCATCCTTAGTTCAGCCGTCTGCACAATAACAAACCAAATAACTTGTCTGTGATTTTCATAATGGGATTACTGAAACTAGACAGCTATTGGAAGAGCCAACAGAAAATAAAATCTTAATAAAGTATATACTCTATTTACTGGTCACTACAAAAAAATGAAGACAACTTCTAAGATGTCATAGAATAGAATTCGGTTGATTTCTCTTTTAGACGGCTAAGAAAAGACGAAGCTCTGAAAGTGCAAGTGGAATTTTTAAAACGATAAACAACTGTCATCAAAATTAGCCACCATCTACCTTATATTTGTCAAGTTTTTCTCTTGCTTCCTTCAAACTGGCAGCCAGAGTGTCGCCTGATAGAGTCATCATCATGTCATGGAGATTTTCCTCCATCTGCATCCTCAGGCCCTGATATCTCTGAAGCTGGACAGCGAGTCCCTGAGCTTCATCTGCTTGTCTTTGAGTTTCTTGTCTCATCTCTTGGAACTTTGTGATAAAGGAGTTGACTGCATCTGAAAGATGGAAACAATTTTCCGGATCATCTGCTTTCAGTTGTTGTCCAAGCCTGGAAAATTCCTGAACGAGTGTCTCATTCTTTTCCAGTTGCCTCCCAGCTGCCTCTAGCTCCTCAGTCACTCGCTGGAGATCCTCCAAACTTGGTTTACTGGAGACAGACCTGAGGATGTCCGAGATCTGACAATCCATGCTTTTGTGAAAGACTGAAAGCGCTCCTTGGATATCTTCAAATCTCATTTTGTTTTCCTCCAATTGCATCAATTTTTCTTTTCTTGAAACCAAATCCATTCTTTTATCCATCACTGTTTCCAGTAAATTCTCTAACCCTGATGATCCATCCATAATTCTCTGAGTAGAAGGGTTGATAAGTACAACATCAGCTTTGGTTAAAACTTCCAGTAGATGACCGTGGCTGACTTTCAGGTCTCTTAGGCGGCCTTCTGATTCGCTAAGGCTTTGCTGAAGATCTGAGATTTCGTTTGGCGTGAGGTTTTTGTCAGCAAGTTTCTCTAATATAGATTTAATTTCATTTTCCTGTTTCTGTAAAACAGAGGAAAACTCAACGTATGCTGCATGAGCTTCAGTTTTATGACCAAGTACGTCTTCAGTTTCTTTTAGACTTTGTCCAATTACTTCAATTTGCTTCTCCAAATTTGTCCTTTCTCCAGGAGATGTACAATCAATCAGGAATACTTCTGCCATTGTCTCCAAAGACTTCCAATCGATCTTCAATTCCTGACATTCACCATCGAATTCCTTAAATTAAATGAATAAATAAAACAAAAATCTTGAATTATATTTTAATGAACAGCATGATAAAGGCACTTCAGAAATGCTGAACACTGCTAGAACAACAACTTAGTTGCTGCATATTTCTCCCATGCCTCTTTCTTTCTACATATTTCTTTCACGTCCATAAATGTAAACTCCTACAAGGCCACTAGGTTTGATACCCCCCACTTTTTCAGAGGCTAAGCTAGGGAAGGAGAGGTACAGAGCTTATGCCACTGTTCATGCCTCATGAGCCTAATGCATCTGGCACCAGACAAAGTCAATTAATGGATAAACAGCCTCACAAAGTGTTTGGATCTGAACCAGTGATCCTGTGCTGCATTGATTGCATCCCTCTCTAAGTGAAATAGCATATAATATAATAGTGATATATATATATATATATATATATATATATATATATATATATAAAACAAATATGGTAAGCATCCACAGTAGAGCTCAATTGCAGTTTTCTTTGTGGGGTGACATGACAGTCAATGTTATGACCACAAACAGAAATGGAAGACACAGCTGTCGTACACAAGAAATGTTTGGGTCTCAGTCTCTACAGATGAACAATGTAGAAACCAAAATGTCTGAATGTGAAGAGTTGCATCAAATGACTGACCTTCAATGCTTCACCGACTGAATTAAGATCATCAGCTGAGAACTCTTTTAGTTTTTCTATCGGTTCTCTTGTGCTGTCCAGCCGCTCAGTAAAGGAGTCAATCTGAGCAAAGAAATCCAACTTCTGTCGAAGAGCCCCGTCCAACTGCTCACTGCAAATGGCAATTTCACTTTCAAGATGATTCCACTGCTGCAACAGTCGCGTCTGTCTCTGCGACAAATCACGAAATCCTTCGTCTTTGAGAAATGGCCGCAGATCTGCAATGGAGCGTCTAAGATCTTCCAAAATGCTCTGGTTGGTTTCAAGGTCCTTTTGAAGACCCTGAATAAAACAAGCAGGAAGCATTTAATTGCTTTCAAACATACACATTCCTCCTATTTGTACTTAACACAGCTGCCTAAAGAAAACTACAAATACAATAGAGATCATTCAACTGAAGCATCTCATATTTGTCTCAGTCATCAGAGAAAAGCTGGAATAATTGGGTAAACAAAATTTTAAAAAAATCACAATTCTCTTACAAAGTAAGCATATGGGTCAAGTGTAATATTTAAAAAATTAGTTTATTTAAGGAGGTCTGTACCAAGCAACAACTACTTTAAGTTTAAATCATTCAGCCTGTGACTAAAAGAGAACACTAGGATGCAAAATTTGCGAGATTTTATTACATAAACTGAAAATGGTTACATGTACAGTTTTATAAAATGAAATCTTTTAGAATAAATTTTTTAATTCAAAAACCGTCCATAAGACTATGAAAACATGCAAAGGGGAACACCGTAATAATCTCGTAAGAAATTATATGTCATAATTCTGAAATTACTCTTCAAAAGTAGCAAAATTATTATTATTAAGCCTCTAACTTTGAACAGAGTCAACTGCTTCGTCAATTTGTCTGCATCCATAGTTTTGAGGTCAACGCTTTCTTTTGCATCCCGTGTCAAAGAATCGAGAAATTCCTGAACACGAGCAGTGCAGAGGTCGTGCTGAGTCCATGCCGTGACGGCGTCGTCTGACAATGAGGCTCCAGTGACCAGTTCTCTCCCAACAGAAGCCCAACGCCGTTGAATCTCATCTAAGTGATCGGTAACGCCGGGTCTGTCGGTCAGATAACCTCCCTCGGTTGCCATTGAAGATAACTCATCATCAAACTTGTTAAGCTCTCTCAGAGCTGCCTATAAACAACAACTCAACATGACTACCAAACATAATTATGCTAGGTACCTTGCATAAAAGAAAAAACAGGTCAATAAATGCTTGCAACAACGCAGTGCAAAAACACGATGAAATTCACACCTTAAGATTCTGCTGATGCTGTTCTGCCTCTTCCAGAGTCTCTGATCTTCCTTTGTAGACAGAAATCAACTGCTCAACGTTTTCCAACCAAGGCAACAATCGCTCTGCGGCCGCTTGGTACCGGTTCCAGTGAGAGACGTCGGCAGACAAAGCTCTTCGCAGCGAAAGAGCTCGACCGTGCAGCAGCTGCCATTGATCTCTCACGGCCGTCAATTGGCGTTTCGAGTCTTTGGATTCTTCCAAGGACCGACCAGGAGATAAAAGAACTTCTTCTTTTTCTAGGAATTCCAAATCATCTTCTCCATCATTAATACTGTTGCAGAGTTCCTGAAATGAAACAACAACAGGCTCCATTTTCTGCAAACGGACAAAATAATTACATCACAGGTTTACAAGGAAAAGACATGATGTAGTTGATAACTAAAATTCAGGGCTAAACTTGTCAAAATCCATTAGTCACCATTAAATTCACATAAGTGGACTCTACATATGGCAAATACTGTAAAAGAGAAATTATTACAAATGCTGAGATTTTTGTAGAAATAAAGAAATCACCGTTGAAGCTTTAAACTGTTCTTCAGGAGAAGCGTCAATTTGCTCCACTTGTTGAATCTCTTCTTCTTTTCCAACCAGCCAAGAGAAAAAGTCATTTAATTGTTCCCTAAACTTCTTCCACTTATCATCAGCCACTTCCAGGTGCTTCACTCTGCCGGTCAGCTCCGTCATGAGATCCTTATGTATCTTCCGAATGCTCACCAATTCCAAACGCAGTTTTTCTTGGCGCCGTTCGCTTGCCCTGTCAGCCACAGTTGTTGTCAGATTGTCCAGTTTTCTTACATCGTCTTTTGAGTTCTCCATTTCAGAGAGTAAAACTTGCTGCATAAATAGTTCCTTTCCAACATCCACTTTCTGGTTGCCTTTAGCACTCAGGCTTTTTGCCAACCGTGTCTCTACAGATTCTATGAAGCTCTTTAACTTCACTCTTGTGTCTTCATAGTCTTCCCATTTGGAAAGATTTTCCTGCATTCAACATGCAATTCAAAGTACAAATACAGCATGCACATAAATACTGCTCAGCTAAACACTACAGGTGTTTGACTATCAAATTAATTATTAATTCAGAATGACAATATCTGAATAATGAATATTAAAGTCTGAAATATGCAAAATTTCATGTTTATATATCATCAAAATGGTCAAAGACCATTAGTGATCTAGTAGCATAACAACAAACTAGCCAGCCACACAAAATAATCAATATCAAAGTAGTTTTCCAGCACAAAACACGGAATTCCCATATTTTTCCCAGAACAAGAGAGAAGTTGCTTTTTAAATTTTAACAAATGAAAGCTGTTTCCCAGGCAAATAACAGAAACAACCAACAACCAATGAAAAGCACATATATATATATATATATATATATATATATATATATATATATATATATATATATATATATATATATATATATATATATAGTGTTAATAGAAAACCCTTAACGAATAGTTGAATACAAAATTCCCCATTGCATTTCAAATTTCACACATCTTCATCTCAGTCAAACATCTAAACTCATCTGCAGAACGCATGACAGTCAATCGGATGTATTGCATTACTACCTTCAGTGCGAGATATTTCAGCTGAGCAAGGTCTGTTGTCTCTCTAATGCTGTTAGACAGAGCATTAACCGCCTCCTTCACAAACACCGGAACATTCTCATCTTCCAAGAGACTGTGGCCACGAGCAATGTCAGATTCTAGCGATGGCCGCTGGCATTCGAGCTTTGCAAGAATGTTCTAAGAAAGAAATAACAGCATTACTTATAAACCATAGACACCATCTTTCACCTGAAAATCATATTGAAATTAGTTTTAAATGCTATTAAAGCACACATTATAAACTCACAATAGTACAACACAACACACGAAAATATCAAAGAGTGATGAATTGTAAAATCAAAAGGAAGATGACACAATAGATTTGCAACAATACTGACAAAATAAATAATCAGTTTCATATAAGGTGCTTTTTCATATTCTCAGTCAGGGACCATTGCAGAAGACAAGCATTTCACAACACAAAGCTCTGGCTGACATCATCATCATTGTCGTCGTCGTCGTCATCATCATCATAAGTCCACAAGAGATCAAATGCTTCATTTACGTCTAAACAGCACTATCTGTTATCTGTTAGAGATCAGGAACACTGCACCTCCTGCTCCTCCAACATGACCCTGACAGACTCAAGGTCGTCGAAAGGGACGTCCTCTCGAACGCACTCCTCGGCCGCGCTCAGCCACTGCATCTGCTTATCAACCGTTTCCTTGTAGTCATGGCAACGAACTACAATGGACGACCTCGAAGTACTGATCTCAACCGCCGGCAACAGCTGCTGATAACGCTGGATGATTCCATTCAGACCACTTTGCTCTTTTTCATGTTCTTGTTGGGTCATGACTCGTGCAAGAGCTTCCACTTTACGACGCAACCACTTGGCTTCTTCACGATGGTCATCTATGCTACTAATGATTGCCTACAAATCAACGAAATTCAATAAAAACTCAAACAATCTTCTATGGGAAAGCAAAATGAATGACAATATGAAAAAAGTAAATAAGGCTTAAAGCACCATCCTACCTGAATTACATTGTGGCAAAAGAAAAGAAGGTAAATACAGAATAATTCTAGTTAAAGTCAGACAAAGATGATGCAAAATAAATAAATTTGAAACCTGAAATTGTTCAAGAGTCTTGCGATATTCAGGAGTCGAAAGGGTCTCTTGCTTTAACTCGCTAATGCTGACTTCCAAATGGTCCATCCAATCAACAAATGCATCTCTCCTAAATATTTCAATACATAGACCAGAGCAGGTAATCAACATTTACTCAGTCAAATGTTTCAAAATTAAAAGCTTCATACTGAATAACATAATCCTATTTCATACACACAGACATTTCATAGGCATTGGAATGGAGCACGATCACCAACCCTTGGCTAAAAACGAGACCAAAAAGAAGCTTCGACACAAAATTCACTGATCAAAATCATGACGAAATGCATTGCTGCTGTACCTCTCTCTGTACTGGTTAAGTATCTTGACAGCGTCTGACATCTGATCCTTTTGACGCTGAACTGCATTCTTCAGCACACTCCACCAATCGTGGTGTTTAGCAAATCGCTCTTTGAAAGACAGAGCTGTGTCTGAGCTAACTGACTCAACATGCTCCACGATGTCCTGCATCTCAACAAGGCAGTTCTCACAGTCAGCAATCAGTCCGCTGCCGTCAAATATCTCCTACAAATCAGTACAATGGAATTCATATATTAAGCTTTCACGCATACAATTAATAAAGTATAATTAACCAGAGAATAAAATAATCAAAACTCACACTTTTTCTGAAGCAAACCTTTAAAGTATTAGCATAATTTTTTGATAAAAGTATGAAAATAAAACAGTTTAATAAATAAACAGAAATTGATCAAAGAAGTGAAAAGCTTAAGTTACAACTGAACAGATTTAATTTATATCACCAAATATTCCAGACGATTCAAAAATGCTCACAGCATGGCTTTGCAAAATATTTCCAAAGTCCGTTCCTTGTTCCATTTCGTCACTGTGGTTTCTCAACGTCGTGTCACAACGATCGACATTCCTGATAAAATCTTGCTCCTTAACCTCAAATTCCAGTCCCAGAAGCTGCAGCAGTGCTGCTTGCCTCATCGCCTACAGAAAGTACGACCAATGATCAAAAGCCATACACAGAAAAACAACTAAGCAATTTTCCTTGATTTAATCTAGGTGTGAGTGAGGAATTTTGCTAAAAGCCGTGACATTTGTTAGTTGTAGTTGAGTTTCCAGAACAATTTGGACCAGGGTCTATAAGTGGCATTTATTCTTTCAGAGAGAAGCTGACCTCTTGGTTTTTGGTCATTGACATCAGAGTTTGAACGAGTTCATCTTGATCTTCATCAGAAACGAGCAACAGAAGCCTCTGGCCAACCGATTCAAAATCACTCAGAATTTCTTCGTCCATCTGATCAAGAAATTCCTGATTTTAAAACAAATAAATAAATGAAATATAAAAACCTCAATTCAGTCGTATAACCAATCAAAGCCATGACAGTCTCCTAATCTATTAACCCTTTCCGGTCCTATTAAATTTTTGTGCCCTCCCACAGTAGTCCAATTATTTTTGCGCTAAGTTGCCGGTTCGAATGAAGCTTGTTCTTTTTTTGAAACTAGCAATATCCCAGGCTATTGTAAAGCTAGAAGGATGCGGTAAACACCATTGCTTTGCATTTTTATTCCTCTTTCCAATCCGTGCACAAATTTAAAATATTTGCAATGGGGTCCACCCTGGGGCCTAAAGGCCCCCTCAAAAAATTCAAATTTTTATGTAAAAAAATTGTGCAGCTAAATTTTTGAGTGGTAACCTATCTTCAGTCAGCGGCAAAGTTTTAGGGGGATGTATGTGGAACTAAATAAATCAAAAAGTTTGAAAATCGGACTATAATTGGTTGAGATATAGCCTTCCTACCCGGAGTACCCTCTGTCAGATAAGTTTTCATATAAACAAAGCTCTTATTACTTTGACTTATGAAAATGAAACTAATGAAATAACCCAGTGATATAAAAATAGCACATAGATATTAGAATACTCTAGAACAGCCTAATGCATTATGGCCCACACAGTGGGACTTAGGACTTGAAAGGAACTGAAAAAGCTGATGGCCCGTGTGGTGGGACATAGGGGCCCGTGTGGTGGGACATAGGACCGGAACGGGAAAATTACGATGTCCCACCCAGTGGGACATACGACCGGAAAGGGTTAATACATGAAATCATCTGAATCTTTATAGGAGATCACAATAACGACAGTAAGAAATTCACCCGCAGTTGTACTATCGATTTGGTTGAAATCTCATTCCTTTTCCGGAGTAGTTGCTCCCCAAGAGCGATCCATTCCTCAATGGGTCTGACCTTCTCCTGGAGTTGATTCCATTTCTCAAGACCATTCTTAAGCTTTGTTTCCCATTCTCCAGATAGCATTGAAACTTCCTGTTAAATCAAAAGCTCAATTTTGCACGACATCCTCAATCGTCATAAAAAGCAGCTTCACTATTAATAGATTGTCAAGCTTTGCCAGCCAACCTCCCTTTATTAAAGCTGCAAAAGTGATTGTGAAACAGACCATGTCAGTGTCAATTAAGCTGCTACAGTTTTGTAGGATATTATCTGTAAGGAGCCTTACAATAATCGATGTAAAACAATTACATCAAATCTATCTGCCATTTCCATTGTCTGTGATGTCGTATCTTTGACCAATGCTGAATTTGGCGCCAGTTGTGCTATTTCTTCGTGTAACTTCACTGCCTTTTGCAGCAGATTTTTGTAGTGTTCTGTCTTCTTGAAGAAATTCTGCAAAAAAATTAAAAACATAAAATATTTATCTGCATTTATAGAAACATCAACACTTGTGTATGAACGTTGCACTAAAACAGGCTTGGAAAGCCTTAATCTGGCACTTCTAGGGTATAGATTTTTTGTTGACTCTGCAGCGGCAACATTCAATGATCAACAATTAGAAATAAAAGCAAAAATGTCTGATCACAACTGCAATAAATTTCTGAATAGATTTATAATGGTCATAAAACAGTAAAATTTGCCTAAATAATTCTTCAAGATATACCGGTAATATATGTTAATTATTATGCACATAAGTTTTATAACTTCAAACATTGTCAACCACATTCAATATCACATGAAAAGAATTGCCCATTCAACAAGGCATCATCAAATTGCATCACCACAAAAAGAGAGAGAGAGAGAGAGAGAGAGAGAGAGAGAGAGAGAGAGAGAGAGAGAGAGAGAGAGAGAGAGAGAGAGAGAGAGAGAGAGAGAGAGAGAATTGGAAAGGGAGAGTGGGAAAAACAGGATAACTTACCATATGTGAAATAAATCTCCCTTCAATTTTCAAAATGTCTCCATCAATTCTGTGTGAGGACAAAAGGAATTCACCCTCATCCAACCATTCACCGATTTCCAACAACGTGTTTTCCAGTTCATTGACTTTCTTCAGAAGTTCTTCCAGCGTCTTCTTCTTCTTTGGCAATTCCCTCCGTATGCCAACAATTCGGTCTTTTATAGTACGAAGATTGGCAAGCATTTTGTCATCTCTGTTGACGTTTTTCACAAGAGACTGCGCAAGAGATGAAGTCTCCTTGAATTTATGTTCCTGTTCATCTATTTCTTGGCTGATGTTCTATGAAAATAATACATTCCCAGTATAACAAACCCTCTAAAAGTACCTAAAGATCTCTATAGCCATTTCCAAACTCCTGCAAAAAAACAAATCTGTTTCTTCAGGAATTCAGATTCTGGACAATTAAAAGCTTAATCTTATAATTAATCCAAAACGCTTACATGGAGTTCCTGCAGCTGCTGCCGTGTCACTGAAGTGACGCCATTGGTCGAGGAATTCAAGATGGTCTCTGCATTTGTTAGCCAATCGTGGTGGCTCCTGATGCTCGAATTGTAGTCAAGTCTCAGTTTCTCTTTCACCGATCCCTTCATGTACTGTTGCCATTGAGCTTGCAATGATATGACATCCTTCTTGATTTCTCTGCCAACAGGATCAGAACTCACCGCTACAAGAAATTCACCCATTTCCACAAGCAGCGCCACTCTGTGTTCCATCTGCTCCAGTCCGTTAAAGAATTTCTACCAAAGTCCAAACAGCAGTGATGTTTATAAATATCTATGATTGTGTTATCAAAATAGAACTCATTAAAGTTGAGAATAAGAGGTAAGATAATTTACAGAGGTTAAAAACACCGACTGCAACAAAAATTCACTTTATTTGAGCATTCATTGATGTACCATGATTTATAAATCATACTCCATCTCATCAACCCTGAATATCTGCCCCCTTGAAGTCATTACCCCTTGAACAACAAACTGCAAACATGTACTTACATTACACTACAAATTTGAGGCATAAAGACATATGTCGTTGTCATGATCAACTCTGGACACAACGAACTTTCAATAACAATCATGTGACTCCCAAGTAATACTCATTAGTGTAATGGACATTACGGCGGTCCACTTGATTACTGGAGAACTTAAAGTTACAAAGTATGAAGAAAACAAATAACTGAAGAAGAATCAGAGTGGACTCACTTCTGTTCTGTGGTCGGGTCTTGAGGTCAATTGGTCTGCCTTAGAAAACCAATTCTGAAGTTCATCAACCAAACTATTATATTGTTTCCACTTGTTCAAAGTCTCATCAAGTGTTGTGCAAAGGCTTCTTAGTTCTATTCTTATCAAATTCCATCTATTGGTGATTTCATCGACTGATCTGCTCACTTTTTCAATCTGTCGTCGATCTAAATATAAATATAAATATATATATATATATATATATATATATATAGTATTATAAAACACCGGACCATGACATATATGTTAGTGAATCAGTCAAAAAAGTCAAAGTCCTTCCCGAGCCTCACGGGCTCATAGGGCGGCGCTGACCTCCATTTCTGTAGCCATCAGCCAGGGATGCAACACCACGGATACAAGGCTAGTGCATCACGTAATG
Organism: Metaphire vulgaris; assembly: GCA_018105865.1. Classification (NCBI taxonomy): domain Eukaryota; kingdom Metazoa; phylum Annelida; class Clitellata; order Crassiclitellata; family Megascolecidae; genus Metaphire; species Metaphire vulgaris. The sequence goes on along the minus strand of CM030867.1, from coordinate 12,541,787 downwards.
TACCTGTTTGACTTATCGCAGCATTTTACCACTGCTCTTTTTACCATTGCCCTCTAGTGAGTAAAGCTGAGTCGACCTTAGGGCTCCCATGTTCCTGAATAGACAAGGATTATATTGGATTGGAAACATAAAATTCTGTGAACCAAAAAAGCCACACATCAACAAATAGAAAAATTCACTCTGGACTGGACTGAAAAAAACGTTCTGACCAACTCTCACCCAATTGAATTTCTCTTTTGTAATCTTCTGCCAGACGCTTCCAATTTCTGTCAGTTTTATCGTATTCAGCAAACAGACCTTGCACATTCACAAAATTCTGTTTGAAAACAAGAAAGTCACTAACATTTTTAACAACATAAACAAATCCATTAGAACATTTTGGGGCATTATTTCTCCAGAAAGTGGGGACAAGTCGCCTGGAATCATATTCAAAGGCAAATCTAAATAGAATTAAAGCAATTTTGAGGTTTCTGGTCGCAGCTGAATGGAATTTTATGATGTTGAACCGGAGTTCTAGTGAGTGGCCTTTCACGTAGCATTTGTAAGATCTTATTCTTTCGATATCCAATGATTGAGGACGTAAAGTGATAAGAGGATACTAAATCTGACCTTTATATCAATTTTCTAAAGATTTCCCTGCACCTATGCATCAAAATCAGAAGTATTCAAAATATTTTGAAGTAATGCACTGCCATACTACAATAAATTGCCACCATGGCAACGTAGTTAAAATTGTTAATGAACGGTGAAGAGGTTAAGTCTTTGAAAGGCAACAGGCAACAATGAATGACCAATCAACTCAACAAATGCTATATAAGTACTATCGTACGTATTTCCTGATTTGATATCCAATAAAATCTGTACGAGACACAACACAGTGATTATTATAAAGGCAGATACCTCATATTCCATCTGAATAGCAGAAACTTCCTTCTGTCTACCAAATGGCAAAGACCACTTTTTCAGGTTCTCTTCAACGGCCACGTGAAAAGCAATGAGACGATATTTGAGTTCTTCATAGCCAAGTCGCTTCTGGAATGTTCCAGATGAATCAGATATCCTCTGAAAGCGATCCAACATGTTGTCTAACTGTACTCTTGGAATTGCTTGACCATCATAGCTACCAGACCGATGAAAGGGAAGAAATTCTCGTCTTTTAGAGTCAAGATCATTCAGGAACTCCTAACAGGTGAAATGAAGTGAAAAAGTGAACCCATTGAATTTTATGTTCAATGGCTAAATTAATTACAGAAATGTTCAATATGTTAAACATCAATTTATTTGAAACTTTTCAAACCAGTGAATTCCTACAAATAAGTCACAAATACTTATAATACTATCTTAATTACTCTGCTTGCCATATTGCAATGACAATGCTTTTTATCATCAAATGTAGCTACTAGCTAGCCATGGAAAAATTATTACTTATTTACCAAATGTTCATCCAATTTCTTCCGAATGTTCTGTGCTGTTTCTTCTGCATTTTCAACGTAATGCTCTTCATTTGCCAGCAGTTCTTCCGCTCTGTACAGCCAGTCACCGATCTGTCCCAGTCGTGCCGGAAGGTTACTATCCAGTTTCCATCTCCAGACGCGAGTTCTTGCACAAATTTGATTCCAACGATTGGATAAAGAAGTCCATTTCTCATCACTTAGCACAGCAAATTTCCGAATTTCCCAGTCTTTCCTCAATTTTTCGAAAATCAGGAACTGCTGCTCAAGTTCATTGTTGAATGATATGTATTGCTAAATCACAAAATGTAACACATCTTATAGAAATTACAAAAGGCAATCAGATAATGATATACATCAAGATATCATGCCTTCAATAGTACAATACAAATGATATCATGCAATAACAGTCAGGAATTAAAAACTATTCTGATGCTCAGAAACAATCCAAATGCATCTCTTTTCAAATACTTGTTAGAGGAAAAGGAAGCAAAACAAATTACCAAATATTCTTGTTCGCGGTTGTGAACCGGTCGGTCGACAATCAGCAGGGTTTCATTGGCTCGGTCCAACCACTGGACGAGATCATTATAATCCTCTTGCTCCTGTTCTCTCAAGGACTTCATCCGGTCATCATCACTTGAAAGCTACAACATGAACAGCAATAGATAAGGCAAAGAATCAGAGGAGAAAAACCAATTCTATTCAGCGGACACTCGGCGGCGTCAGCAACAAAACGCGTCTAAACATGAAATGCATCAAATGGCTGATAACATCTTAACAGAATCAAAAGTGGCCGACAACTTTTTAAAAATCTACAATATGCAGGGTGATCTGGCCTTTGAAGGAAGATGCCTGTTCAGCCTCACTATGGGGAAATACTGAAATCCACATGCAGAATTTAAGACAGTCTTGAAAACTAAGTCCATCATGCATTTACAAACATCCATGATGTCTAAGGATACATCCATCCACTTAAGACAAATACAGAAGAGAAGGATTTTAATAGGACTTTAAATAGCTGAGCATATTCAAAGTCATTCCATCACAGCCAGTTCAAGTAACCAAAAGTTGGTCACAACACACTTGCATTACTGTGCTCATAAAAAGAATGTTTAACAAATTGATGACTAATCTACTCAACTGTTTTAAGTCACCCAGTACATTAACAGCTCTGTCTGGCTGTCACTGTTTACAAGTTATTAAATTAATTATTTGCCTACAGCCATTTCGTGGTCATGGCGACAAATGAAAAATGTTAATCAACAGCAAATTATTTGATTGCTCTGCCAACAACTGGCAAAGACACAATTGATAAACAACCCTTTACATTGAACCTTCCTTGCATTTAAATAAGAATCAAAGCTAAGCACTTTGTCAAATTCAATAATAGCAAGAATGTCAAGTGCTTTGCTATTCTCTGCATATTGACAAAGACGATGCAAAATGCCTCAACAGTAAAACTGAACAGTTCTCAGTTTTTCAGCGTTCATTAATAAACAAAGCAAATATGTAAAACATGTCTAAATTTCAGGTAAAAAGCAAACTTGTAAAAACTCAGCAACATAAAAGAAGAGACCACAAAAGCAAACTTGAGATCTGTACATTTGGGATATCTAAACATCAATTAAATCAATCGAATGAAGCTCTGAAAAGAAATCAAATGCTTCATCTGCAGAATTTCTTTGCCAACAACTAAAAATCAATTGAATAAATTGTTAGTTTTTCAATTGTTTATAAATTCCCCAAATGCATTTAATCAAACAGAATGACAGAAGAATTTTTTACACTAAACCTGAAGAAAGAACAATGCTCAGGGAACAAGTGAATTTTCAAAAATTAAGCAAAATTCAAAATGCAAAGAAAGCAGGCAGATTAAACCATTGAAAATCCTTTACTATTAAGCCATTAATCGACTTTATCTTATCTCTGAGTAGACTTAAAGTATACAACTTCTTAGACCTATCAAGTTAACAGACAACATTCTGTCAAAAGAATTACTACAGAAAATGTTTAAGAGCATCCACTGTCTCTGAGAATAACCTTATAGGCAATTATTATTATTATTATTATTATTATTATTATTATTATTATTATTATTATTATTGAACGTTAAGATTTATGTGGTAAAGTGTCCTAGGAGGACTGCTTGAACACATTACATAGTTCATGAGTAATATAGGTATAATATAATATGGTAATATTTGTACCATTAAGGCAGGCAATAGAAATGAAGCCACCTGGTGAACAATGCAATGCCTTCAGCAGTTAATTGAAGACAGTCTTGTTAACCCTGAGCACTGGAGCTCAAATTATTGTCAGAAAGCAACTGATCCACAGATAAAAGCAAAATAGAACAAGATTCAGGAATACATGTCTTCCCATTCCAAACAAGAATTCTTTTATTATTTCGAAAGCCGAAAATTAACAACTAACAGCCCAGAGTAAAAGTCACCACCAAGAGAATTAAAACTTCAGGAAAATCTAACATGAAATCAATATACGAGTTAAAGGGGAAAAACAAGCAGGCCACTGACAATGCAATGTCCAACTAGTAAAATCCAAGCCCAGTGACTGCATAGCAGCATGCAGACACACATCACATCTAAAGCATAACGGTAGAGGCAACATGTAAAACAGGTTCAGCTCATATTAACTAATCGGAGTGGGAGTCCTATGAACAAGACCTAACAAGAAACTATAGAAGGTGCCTGGAAAAGCATGAAACGAATAACCTGGCCATGAGCGGCTTCTTGTAGACATCTGCCCAGTCCCAGAGCTTTATGACAAGCCACTGAACCATCGGTTCCTCCTCTAAGTGCACTAAAATCTGCAGGAATAATGATATTAGCATCACAAGACATCGTACAAGACATTTTAACTCTGCCTCTGTCGTTCAACTGTAATGGAGACCCTGTGTTTCCTTCAGCCACGGAATTGTTTGCTGTTTCTTCTGCGGTTGATTTCCCAGAATTTCTGCTCTTTGGCAGATTCAAATCTGTTGAAGTGTAACTCGCTTCATTAGAATGAAATCTTCTCCTGTCACTCAAAAAACTGTTTTCTCTTTTGAAGTAGCAAGGGAAACCGGCAGATTCAGTCAAACTGTGCCTCATAAATCGCGTTCTGGGCAGTCGTCTCCGGGTCTGATGGAGCGCAGCGCATCTTGAAGGCCGGCACAGCGACATACGCCGGCACACGACATCATCGGGTAGTAAAAGCGACGATTCACAAGCAAGCATCAGTCGTCCCAGGCGCAGAATAAGACCGGCAGAATCAGACTGCCTATCTGAGGTCAATAAGTTCTTCCACTTGGCCATCAGTGCCTCCTCTTCACATGATCTGAACTCCTTCAGTTGGTCATCACAGGCGCTCCGAACATCTTCTGACTCCGCGGTGCAGCTCGGAAGGGTGTTTCCGGACGTTGATAAATTTGTTCTCTCAAAATGACTCTGTGAACGGCCGCCATTAGTGCACGTGAAATCAGAGCATGCACAAGGCTGAAGACTGCCGGATGTCAGGAGAAACAGATCGTCCACAGAAGTGGTGTAATGGTGAAGCTGACTACATGAAGCCCCAACCCAATACTTTGAACGATTCTTTTGCAAAAATGAATCAACTGCTAAACGAGGTTCATCAGTTTCAAACAGAACCTCAACACTACAAGAATGAAAGTCTATAATGCCGCCCAGGACATCACCGTCACGGGCTGAGATCCTGTCATGGCTGAGAAAGCGACCAGACGACTGACGCAGCAGTTTGTCAGGTAAATAAAACCTTCTATGACTTGGACCATTTGATGAGTCACCTGATTTTCTGACGATAGGAAGATGCTGTGAAATATGAGCTTCACGTTTCCCTATTAGATGCAGGCCTGACAGAATCTGCCAAACAGAGATATTCAGTAGAAAACTACTCTGGAAGTGATCTCAGCTTAAGAGCACTTAAAAACCATTTCTATAAAACTAATCTTCAAATAGATAAATTTACAAAGCTTTCTGAAAAACAGAATTAAAAAGAGAATATTACATAAGCAACAACACATGAACAGACTGATTGCATTGGCAGCAGCTAAGCATCATAACAGTCTATTAACTGATACTTTTCATCTGTAAAAACATCCCAGCCACATAGTTCCCTTCAACAGTAACAATGTCATTGACAAATAAAAGCTAAAATTACACTAAAATTTCATCAAACTATAAAATTGACAACTAATGTTACTATGTTACTGTGTTTTATATTCAAGAAAGCCATCTTTGAAAATTCAAGGAACAAAAATGTAAACAATTGAAATATCATAGAATAACATTCAGCAAAATAAAAACAACAAATTTAGGTAAAAAGACTCTATTTCAGATAAAATAAAAACTACAAGAAAATGTATAAAGACACCAATTTGAATAAATGAAATACTTCACCAGTAAAATAATGGCATTCAAAGGAAATTATCTAAATGCTATGCAGACAGAAAGAAAATCAAATTCATAATAAGAGCTTTACTATTGAGGAAGCAATGATCTCTCAGTTGATTCCTCATGAGAGGAATCTAAATTTACTGCAGAGTTCAATTTCAATCACTCAAGTTAACCCTCTGGACCACCCAACTCAAAGATTTAGTGGCTCCTCCCAAGAAATCAAAAGTTATAGGCCTATAAAAGAACACGTTCTATATGTGATGCCCATACAGCTATAGGCAAAAAATAGCCATTGACATAGAAGAAAATTTTCTAATATGTAGCAAGTCTGTAGTAAACAACAACCACTCCAACACACTCTTGATGCTCAAAACCCAGTTACAAACACACACACACACACACACACTTTAATAATTAGTTATAGTTACCCTGACACATGGTCAAGCAAAATTGCATTTCATATCATATCACTATTATTGAATTTATTACAACAGAGATTTAACATAAGGCAATAATTATCACACTATATATATACATATATATATATATATATATATATATATATATATATATATATATATATATATATAAGGTATTCATAAGCCCCAAAGATTACATTAGAAAGCAAAATAATTATTAAAATAGATTAAGGCTGAGATCATTAAGATCAAATGATCCTACATTTCAGATGACAAGTTTAATTAAAAATAATCTTAAATTTGATGGTCACTTTAAGATGACTCTCACCAACACAGCATAATAGAGAAGCATTCAAAATACCACAACAACAATGACAAAACACGTAGACCATTAAGAATTTATTATAATTTCCTACAACTGTACCCAGTTAGGCATTTCGAGAATAATGTCTGGTGCAGTAGTGTAATGGTGTAATGAATTCTTAAATTTGTAAAAATGCAGCATAAAATGGCCATAACAAGGCAAAGCAGCAATCTCAGCAGAGTCTCACAAAGCATCTACTCTGAACACACGAAGCAAAAGGCCATATACAAGTTACAACAACTGCAAATCTTGCCAAGAAAATCCTTAAATAAACCAAGTCTGAATAAGATTTAAAGTAAATAAATTATAATATACATGCAAATATGTGACATCAACGGAAAAACATCATCCAAAATAAATATAAATAAAATAGTAGAAAACCAACAGAAAGTATTGACTGACCATGGCTCCAGACTCTGGGTCATTATACTTTTCAAGGAATTGTGATATATATGTCATGATTGAACGCTCATCTGGCTTATCAACATCAAGATCTAAAACACACAAAAACAACATCAAGTAGAATTTGCTCTCAGAAGTCCACAGAAAAAAACATAAAACCAAATTCAAACAGCATCTCGTAATGCCAGCATCTGAGATCTTTACAATATAAAGTGGCATTTAGAGCAGGCACAGTTATATGATAGGCACCATGAAATTAATTAGTGCTATGAAATTTATCAGAAATGACTGCTAAGTCTTCCAAGTCTAAAGTTTTCTCAAATCCTCTGAAGTCTTCTGGAACCCCTTCCCACAAATACTGACTGCTTGACAACTGCACATAACCATCTCTAGGTTAACCCCTTAACCATGTATTTAACTGTAACTCAATGTAAAATGGGCGGATATATCAGGGATCCCCAGTTAAGGGGTTAATAGGCAATGTCTGGAGTCAGTGGGAGAAGTTATAGACATAAATACGATGGGAGGAACTGATGTCAGTTCTAGAAGATATTGTCAGTCCAGCAATCTTTGTCAAGTATATATAAATAGAGAAATCACCCGGGCTTTTACTATAATGTCAACAAAAAATCTTATTGAAAATAAGTGCACGTTAAGAAAACCTTCGGCGTCAAGGAGCCTTGGAATGCCGAGATGCTGTTCAGCTGCACTGAATGCATTTTCCAGGTTAACTTTCGGAGTGCTTCTTTCCACTTTTTCCATATCGACCAGTTCAGGTCGCAGCGCATGAATGAGAGCATTGAATGCCTTTCCATCTCGCCAACTGATTCCAAAATCATTCACTTCCAGACCATATTTCCTGCAAAAGAATTATCCAAACAATTTACCAAAAAAATCAGACACTAGGAATCATTTTAAAAGAATGCTTCAGAGCTGGTTCTGCATGATTGATCCAAGGCAGATTAAAGAAGAACTTAAATTCAAACAAGAAAACAACTAATCACAAATCATTTAACAACACAAAGGTATTATTTTTTTTTGGGGGAGAGGGTATTCACATTTTTTCCATCATCATATAAGCAGAACAAACATACATGAAAGAAACTAAGATAAACTTAGGTGGTAAAATGCATCAAATGTGAGTTTTCAGATGAAATAGCAAATTCATTTGCAGCACAAAGACAAAATATGATTAAGCAAATGTTAAATGCTCTTCTACAGTTCAGTCTTTGAACACTCCCTCTGCACAAATCAGTCTCTATTGCTGCTAACATAAATGACACAAGTATATTTAAAATTCCACTTGTGTGCAGTGATCAAACCATATCTAAGCATGAGCACTCAACTTTTACATTTGTAAATAGAAAATTAGAATATAGTTCATACTTGAAGCCACAGTATCTAAATCCTGGTAATGTAATGGGGCAAAACAACCTCAAATATATGAGCATCGCAGATTTGTAAGAAAGTTTCATCGACAATAGAACAAGTGAAAATATAATTTTAAAACAAATCAAGATTTAAGATTTGTCTACTTTTGGAGAATTTGCATCGCAGTTGATCTGCTGAAAGTTCTTCTGACAGGAGAGGAGTGAGGCACGTGAAAGGATTCAGCTGAAGAAATCCAACCAGAGACCGGCTTCTTTCTTGAAAAATCCAAACTATGCATTTTATCAGACGTCAACCTTTGCTCACCTCCACCGACAATCTCAGGAGAAGAAAGAAAGAACGAATGTCTGGAAGTTCTGTTTGGTTCGTCTCCCAAAGACTTCCTGTCAACTGTTCCTTTCTCAGAAGACAGTTGCAATTCACCCTCTTTACATGCAGCAGCACTGAATGCAGTTGCAACAGCGGCAGCCGAATTGGAAATCTGATGTTTGTATTCGTTGAATGGATCCGGTGAAACTGACTTTGTTGACCTGCGGACATTTTCCTTAGAAGGAATTGGACTGTTTGCTGTCGGTTGATGCAAGATAAGAGGAGTCTTTGAAGTCTTTCTCTGCTTCTGACGATCTTCTTTACGTGATGAAGGCGAATGGTAAGAGAGTCTCAATGTCTCACCTCTGACGTGTCCTTCCATCCGATCATCAAAATGTAACAATCTCTCATCAACATTTGAATGCAATGACCCTGGCGGCGACTTGTGACGTTTCTCTGTCGCAAATCTTGAACGATCTTCACTTGATTCGGATGGTTTTGATCGACTGCTGCTCACCTCTTGCCTCGGCAGTGACCCGAAGTATTCACCGCCTGCAACAGTCTCTGGTCGACGAGGTCCTCGTTGCTTACGAAAACTCTTCCTTCCATCAAGAGGCGGTGAAACAGACAGCGTCTGATGCCCTGCTATCTCTGCTCTTGACTTCTGGTATCTCTTCTCATCCATTGTTATCAAGACAAATAATTCACTAACTAAAGCATACTTTCCAATTCAGTAAAAGGCAAACAAAGCCCAAAGTCACTCAGATCTTTCCGAGTAGATAAGAGAACAACTCCAATCTCCAAGAACGTTTCATTGCACAGGACAACTGTTTCAACTGAGTTTCAAAACTCTTTGCAATAGCGAAATTATTACAAACAGGTCAAATTACAAAGTATCTCGAGAACCAGAACGTCCGGACATGTTCCCGGTACTTTGGTCGGGCAGAGACAGAGTGCGGCATTTTGAACACACAAAGCAACTAACAACAACTAATCAAACAGCAAAGATAGAGGGCCAACGGTCCAGTAACCGACTCAACAGCAAACAGCCAATCGGCAACCAAGCTACGGCAAAGACCAATAGAAGCAGCAGTGCCCACCAACGCCACCACATGTCCAGGCATGTTCTGCCTTCAATTAAACTGTGCTTTCTAGGACTATGGAATATCATAATATTCAAAAAGTAGAAACAGTCAGTGGCCCATTATGATTGCATTCTGTAGTTAAGTCAAGTTCAGACAGACAGCTGACAAAAAGGTTTTCACTTTCTTCTCTGAATCAAATTCATCTACAGAGAGAAATTTGATGAAAATGTGAAAGACTGAAGAGATTGAAGAAGGCAGAAAAGATCAAAATTCAGGATTTCACAGCAAAAGCACATGAGATAATTACTCACTTCTAAAGCACCAAGAGGTAACACTTAGCAGCACATCAACCAAATGCAAATAGATAAGCATAGATACATTCATGGACGCTAAATCAGAAGAATCTGGCCTGTAAAATGCACACTCAAACATCTTGAAAATAAGCAAATGCAAACATCTTGCAATGACTAGCAAACAAGACTTTTGATAAAACATTGAGTGGTCCATATCACACACTCCCTAAAGTGTGGACTGCTGCCCCTTTTATTTTAATGCTGACTCTTATGCTTCCCAAATCATTAACAATATCAGATCAAGTATTAGCAGGTTTTGCTCAACAAAGAACATAAGCAGAATCATTGGAGGAAATGAAACTACTGCCTATAAATTAGATCTTAAAATACCACTTATTACTTAGGAGGAACAGTTAGGGTGTTAGGCAGAGTGTTTTGGTCTTCAAAGTTAAAAGACACTTTCATCAATTCAATCTTCACTTCTTAATTAAATCATCAACGACAAAGACATCAGATGGTCTCTGCTGTGCGTCATTATAACCATTTTTCAGCTTATTATTCCCATGCACTAGCAGCAGCAGCAGCACGCTGGGTTATAGAAATAGACCCAGTAACCTCCTAAGACATTCATGGCAGTCTGATATGTGAGAGAGAAATCACACAGAGAATTCCTCTGCTCACACGAAGGTTCATAATCTGCACATTAAAAGTACATGCATGGAATTTCAATCGGATTTCAGATTTAATACGATCTCTGGGAACAAGACACGACATATCAGCCTCACTTAATTAAGCCTATACGGTGATTGTTACTGATACTCTGTAGAAATTGTGTAAGCACACATAACGCCAGATTCCTGTTACACAAGAACATAGATGATAATGAAGCAGCTGGTCACAGCATTTGATGGCTGTTAAACTTATTTATTACAACATAATTTATAATTACATAAAGCAATCAATCTTCACGGCTAGTCAAAAATAATCAATATTGGCACAAGAAGCACAGAAGTGTTCAAACAAAGTAATCATGTTAAGGAAATCATAGAAATACACTAAATCTGTGAATCTGCACAAACAGAAACAAATATGGAACACGGAGAGCGTATACTGTCACTACATGATCAAGGTACACAGTCATCAACAAGACAACCATGTCAGAGCCAGTGACCATCCTGTCCCAGTGCACAGAATTTCACCACTGCACTCTTCCAACAACAAAAGTTACAATTTTACGGCAGCATATCCACCGGTATTTGTTCGATTCAGACAGATCACTGAAGGTACACTCGGCTGAAAAATACATTACAGCTGCAGCTGACTGAAGAGTAAACAAGCTGAAAAAACAAACGTAATCATTGAAAATGCCGTAAGGCACGGTTTATCTTACTTTGTGACTGCCTTCTGAGCCCATTTCAACATGACAGACTTTGCCCCACTCTTGACCTTTCCCACAACGGATCTCTTGACAGGAAGAGACACGGGAGCATTTCCATCGCTGTTTGGACAGGAAACATTCTCAAGAGAAGAAGCACACATTGTCTGCTTCTCTATTAACCGAGTATTTTCTTCAATCTAAAAACATTAAACACCATTTCACTGACTGATTCTTTTTTTTTTTAAAATCAAAGCTCGATCAGAAATGGCAGAACTGTCACTCTTTAAACAAAAGTAAATATAGGCAAAGTGTGTTGCTTTCTTAAAATCAACAAACAGCCCAGATGAAAAGCAACTGCAGATCAGACCACAACTGTCCACCTGGGATTGACTCTCAAGCAATGCCACACACCTTTTCAATTCTGACATTCTTCCTGAATTGTCACTTCATGCTAAACATCTGCTCTCAGTAAATCAAATACTAAATTCCTTTTTTCAAACTAAAAATCAGCATTCATTACTGCAAAAAGGACAATGTTGCCAATTATCATTTAGCTTCAGCATAAGATTGCAAATACCTGAAAGAAAAGAATGATAGACCAGATGAGACCAAGTACAATGGCTGGTTTTCCATCAACAATGTCTGTTGCATTGATGTTCACAAGTTTAATCTGAACAAATTATATATAAACAGGTTCGCTTAGTTGCCATTTGAATTACAACAGCACTTTCATATTTTATCCACTCTCCTAGCTTTGGTTAAAAGATTAATTGTTGACTATATCTGTGGCTCTGTAATCCAAACAAGAAAGGTTCTAGAAGGTTCATTTTGTAAAGTCAAGCAAAGACCTCAATCAAATAACTTACAAACACAACATATCAAAACTGCATTCATCCTCAAATTAAATTCACTACTGCAATCTGCTTGAAAGTGAAATATACTACGCACTGATATTCTGCAAAATAAATACAGACAGACAAATTGACAGACAAACAAATAGACAGTCAGACAGACAGACTGACTGACTGAGTACTTAAAGCAAAATGCTGAAAACAGAAAGACTTACATTCTTGCTTTCAAGGAATTTCAGTGCAACAGTGATGTTGCTAATAAAGTGTGCTTTCTTCATTCCAGCTTTATTTTCGATTGGCTGAAAATAAAAACAAACAAATATTTTTAAAATAGATCTAAATTAATCAAATTAAAAAGAACAAATAGGGAAGAGAGACAAAAGGCAAGAGAAAGGAGACAGAGAGAGGGGAGAGAATTATAACTGCCAAATCAACACTTATACAATTTGCTTTTGATGTTCAAAGAAATATTCAGAAGCTGATTATGCTTTTCATTCTTCAGCAACCAATGAATGCTCTTACTATAATATGCTGAAGAAAGTTTCCATTGATTGGTTGATTAATTATTTGATTGATTAATCATTCAGCAGCAGTCAGATATGCAAACAAAGTTCCAAAGAATAGTTGTTGTGATGGTGATGGTGGTGATGATGATGATTCTGTGACTGAGACTGCTGAAAACATCACAGTTGCCAAATGATGTCATGAATTTATAAAATTAAATAATCTTTCTGTCAGTAGGATATTTGAGAGAAAATCAAAGGACAACACCTGTCAATTAATATAACATTCAATTACATATAAATACATGACAGAATCAACTTTCTGCAAATCATACTTACCAACTGGACACTGTCCAAAACCTCGAGCAAGGACAGAAGCATCTTCCCATCTCTAATGTCTTCAAATAAGTCAATGACAACAACCGGTGGAACGTGCTGCAAAAACCAGTTTAACTTTTACATATGTTGCTTGTGATTGTCTGATGCATAACAAGTTACTGTACAATCTGATTCTTAAGACAAGCAGTCAGCTGAATGAACAATTTTGAAACAAATAAATAAATACTAAAACATAAATTAACAATTTCTAATCATAAAATTAAAACTGTTATCCTTGACACAAATTAACACAATCATTTTAGATGGCATGTCTAATACTTAGTCATAACTGAAATAAATACCAAGAATAAATGTCAGCTGACCTTTTCCAAAAAACTGTTGATCCATTTAGTGAAGGTTTTCTTCTGAACATCATCTTGTTTGTCTGCAAAAAAACAAACAAATATTAAAAGAACAGACACAATAAGCAAAACCAATGTATAAATGACTATTCCAATATAATCAAACGCAAATTTTTTCAACCAGAGTGACATCAATATGATAAATTGCATGTAAATTCTCATTTTACAACATAGAAGTAGCAATCAAGAGCCATGATCACCAGTGGTGTAACAAGGGTGCTGGTGCCCCAGGGCAAAATCACACTAATGGTCCCTTCCCCCTAAAAAAATTCAACTTCTCAACTTCAGAAAATTCCTGACAAGCAAAAAAGGTTGTTGCCACTGATTTCCTTATTTCATCTGATAATTATCCCTGACAACCAAAAAAGAGGTCGTCACCACTTATCTGCGGGAACTAACCAAGTAATGTCCTTTGCCACCCTGACCCAAAACTCAATTTTGGCGCCCCCACCTCGGCGCCCGGGGGGAGGGGCATATGACCCCCTCCCCTCGCTATGCCACTGCTGATCACAGTCTCTGCAACTATTTCTCTTCAGAGTCTTCATTTCCACAACAGAACTCAATAGTTGAGTCACTGAGTGCAGAAAAGTGCCTCTAGAGGCAAAGCAATTTCACCTGAATCAAGTCAGTCAAAATGAGTAATTAAATTTTAATTCTAGGGACCAGAGCAGCAAACACTTCAATCCATCTGTGCAGAGACACGATCGAAAACAGCTATTACTGGATTTCTAGGAATAGACATAGGCCCTATGCATATGCATGAAGAAACAACACAACTAGCACTGCTATTTGATACTGTAACTTATCCGTGCAATGCATAACAATACAATACCATACAATATCTCTTTATTGATATCAACCTTGACAAAACACAAGGTCAGAACAATACAAGTATCAAGTACAATTAAAATTTTAAAAATGGTAGAAATTCTGCACTGCAAAGTAAATCCTCCTTCCTGTCTTTTGGTTGATCAATGCTAAATCCAGTGAGAGTTAACACTGTTGTTACATACTACTATCACTATTGAGAAAACTAGGAAATGTCAACAAAATTCATTTTCCTTATATTCCTTGAAATCCAGTCAAAATAATATAAGAGAAACCAAAGATCAATTCAATATAAATACAAGCCAGCACCGTCAACCAGTTACTGCCCAAGAAAACATTTAAAATGTAGCAATAGGTAGTACTAGTTATTACTCATAGCATTACCACAGTGCACAGCAAACTTATTACTTATTATAAATATCCAAATGATAGTACAGCTACATTTACACATATTTATTTATTTTACTTGGCCATTAGCTACATAATAATAATAATAATAATAATAATAATAATAATAATAATAATAATAATAATAATAATAATAATAATAATAATAATAAGAAGAAGAAGAAGAAGAAGAAGAAGAAGAAGAAGAAGAAGAAGAAGAAGAAGGTTTAGAGTGGTTCAGTAGGTTCTGCCCTATGTGAGAACCAAGTAGCTAATTGTTATTTCAATGCCATTTAATCAGATGAGAATCACGTCTCTTCAACCCACAGCAGCAAAAGGACGTCTTCAACTTACGGATGTTTGCAGCAATTTTGTTTTCATGAAATAACTTTGAAATGGTTGGTCGCAAATCCTCCTCCAAGGAGAAAACGCAACCAGAAGCAAACTCCATCTCTAGGAACAGACCCTTGAAAGAATTCTCAAAAGGAAAGTCTTCCTCCTTCAACACGGAAATTATGCTGAAACCACTGCAAAAGACCTCTTGCTTTATACTGAGTGGCACAACAAAGCAACTCGAGACAACGGTTGTCTCTCCAAAAATGTTGTCACTTCAGTCTGCATTCAAGCTGTTTCTTACACTCAATCAATCAATAGATGAATGCAACTGATGCCAGCAAACAAGGAAACAGAAAAATGTCTTCACAATAAAACTCACTGGCTTAGAAGTCAACTGCCTCCAGTGGACCGCTGACCGCTGTCACCCTCCACTGGGGGTGGGGGTGGCGGTGGAGGCTACTGCCCAGTTGCCATCTGAAGCCGGGCTACGAAAACAAAGCCGGGCAACTGAACACCTCTAGACAAGCGCGGGCAAGTCACGGCCCAATTAATGCACTAAAACTCCGGGCTCAGGCAGATTGATTCAAATATATATCTACATTTTTCTACACATTCCAGCAACAACAACAACAACCAACAAGGACCACTGCTGAGGAGGGGTCCTGACACTAACAGTTACCAAAGGTCTCAATTAAATCCAATTAAATGGACACAGGTCACACAGATAAACTCTGAAATGTTGAGGGAAACTCAAGTCACAGAATTTTATTATGGAAGAATGAAAGACTTAAATGAACCAGACGACCAGATCAATGTTTAGATGGCTTAGAGCAACTGTTGCTTAAAACATGGAAAACTTTAGTTGTTTAGGATGATTCTTAATATTCCAAAGATTAAGTCAGTATTCTAAATATTTATGAAATATTGACTTGTAATTGTAACCACGGGGTTACAGTACCTGCTCTGTACATATGAAATAGGGCCTATACAGTACATAGGTCAGCAAAGTTAAATGATGGACGTTTGGAAAAGTTGCATCAAACACTTTTGAGTCAAAAAAGTGAAATCACCTTTTGTGAACATAGAAAGAGATCATGATGATAGTCAAAGTCACTCCTTAATAAATGAAATCTGCTTAAAAGAGTTTTAATGAGCAAAATCTGAAGCAAAGTGTCACTCATGCAGGATCTTCAAAAGGCAAAGTCAGCAAATTCATTTCAAAATCAAATCCTTCACCAACACCTTTACATCAAAGTCTTTAGTGAGGAAGTGACACTAAGTAAGAGAAGGTGTAGTGACACTGAACAGTTACTTAAAATTTACCATGAAAAATTACTACTCATACCTTTGAGAATTTCTTGTCTTTCAGCATAGTGTCTATTAGTTAAGACAACATATCCAGGAAATGTTTGGCAGTCTGCCATTAAAATCTATGCATTAGATATTTTAAAATAGTAAACAATCTGCACTCAACACAAAGCTGGCAAAAAATTTATAAGAAAACGTAGAAGTCGACTGCAGAATCATGATTCCGAAAATATTGAAAATCCACTGAAATTCAGTGACTCATTGTCAAAAGAAGAAAACTTGAGATCACATCAAAAGTCAAGACATCTGGAAAATTCAAATGCTCAGCTAAAGCATCTGCTCCATTCTGAATCACCCTCTGATTTCAACCAAACATTCAGAAAAAGCCCAAAATCAGCTTTCCCACACGTATAAAACATCGAGAGTTGACTGCAACATCGAGCACAGGGTCAGTTCCATAATCCACAAATAAATGCACGATCAGTGACAACCAGCATAAAATTACAAGCACTAGTTCGGCCACGGGGAGGGAAGAGGACAAGAAGGAGGGGGAGGAGAAGAAGGAGGGGGAGGAGGAGGACAAACAAACACTAGTACTAGAGTTGTAAGCAATACAGGTTCAAACATACAGCGCCAAACACATTGCAGATAACCAAAGGCTGACCTATCACAAATCACGAACAGAACTACAAAAGGTACACAAATAGGCTGAGCATTACTAAATATGTGCTCACATTGACAAGTACTGCCCAATAAAGCATGACTTATCAACAAAGGTGCTTAGAAACTAATGATGAGGAGGCGTTAAACATGATTTCAAGGACTAATAGAAGGGATTCATCAATGATTTCATCTCAGACTGAGTTCACTTCTAGAACAAATGAGCAATTCAGTGATTCTCTCGAACATTGTGTGACCATGATAGTCTAGTGATGCTAGTAACAAGCACTGGGCAGTGACTGCAGAAGGGAAGATGGCGTCACCCGGTAATATTTTAGCCTCAGTCCAGTCTGCATAAGCTGACCACTGTACCTGATGATGTTTATATAATGGCCTGCCAAAAAATTAAAAGACAAATTTAAGAAGAGTAATGTAAAATGCAGCTTTTAAATAAGTTTATGGTTGAAAATGTGAGAACTTTCATTACTATGATGCAGAACTTTGAACTAGCACTGTGGCAACACCTTATAATCATCGAAATAGCAACAATGGCAAATCCATTGGGATAAGACAATGATTCTCTCAGTTGAATGACTACTAATGCAGCATTCAGACTGAACTCAATGTGTTAGGCACTGTTAACTGTACCCAATCTTCCCTTTGACCTCAAGCCAGTCACCTAGACTTGGAATGAATGATGAACCTAGCAAAATACAAAGACTGAATAATACAGAGAATTATGGCCCTGGTCATCACATGACACCATCAAGTACAGTGGCTATATAAAGAAGCTGATAGCTTTAGTCACCACATTGGGAACAAAGACAAAAACAAAACTCAGTCTCAGAAAATGCAGCCAATGGCTTCTCAACTGACCATAAATAATCCAAAAGAATTGATCCCTGTCTATTTGCATCATCTGCTCCTTCTCCTTCTCAAAAGAATTCTCAAGAATTCTCAAAAGGAAAGTCTTCCTCCTTCAACACGGAAATTATGCTGAAACCACTGCAAAAGACCTCTTGCTTTATACTGAGTGGCACAACAAAGCAACTCGAGACAACGGTTGTCTCTCCAAAAATGTTGTCACTTCAGTCTGCATTCAAGCTGTTTCTTACACTCAATCAATCAATAGATGAATGCAACTGATGCCAGCAAACAAGGAAACAGAAAAATGTCTTCACAATAAAACTCACTGGCTTAGAAGTCAACTGCCTCCAGTGGACCGCTGACCGCTGTCACCCTCCACTGGGGGTGGGGGTGGCGGTGGAGGCTACTGCCCAGTTGCCATCTGAAGCCGGGCTACGAAAACAAAGCCGGGCAACTGAACACCTCTAGACAAGCGCGGGCAAGTCACGGCCCAATTAATGCACTAAAACTCCGGGCTCAGGCAGATTGATTCAAATATATATCTACATTTTTCTACACATTCCAACAACAACAACAACCAACAAGGACCACTGCTGAGGAGGGGTCCTGACACTAACAGTTACCAAAGGTCTCAATTAAATCCAATTAAATGGACACAGGTCACACAGATAAACTCTGAAATGTTGAGGGAAACTCAAGTCACAGAATTTTATTATGGAAGAATGAAAGACTTAAATGAACCAGACGACCAGATCAATGTTTAGATGGTTTAGAGCAACTGTTGCTTAAAACATGGAAAACTTTAGTTGTTTAGGATGATTCTTAATATTCCAAAGATTAAGTCAGTATTCTAAATATTTATGAAATATTGACTTGTAATTGTAACCACGGGGTTACAGTACCTGCTCTGTACATATGAAATAGGGCCTATACAGTACATAGGTCAGCAAAGTTAAATGATGGACGTTTGGAAAAGTTGCATCAAACACTTTTGAGTCAAAAAAGTGAAATCACCTTTTGTGAACATAGAAAGAGATCATGATGATAGTCAAAGATATAGTCAAAGTCACTCCTTAATAAATGAAATCTGCTTAAAAGAGTTTTAATGAGCAAAATCTGAAGCAAAGTGTCACTCATGCAGGATCTTCAAAAGGCAAAGTCAGCAAATTCATTTCAAAATCAAATCCTTCACCAACACCTTTACATCAAAGTCTTTAGTGAGGAAGTGACACTAAGTAAGAGAAGGTGTAGTGACACTGAACAGTTACTTAAAATTTACCATGAAAAAATTACTACTCATACCTTTGAGAATTTCTTGTCTTTCAGCATAGTGTCTATTAGTTAAGACAACATATCCAGGAAATGTTTGGCAGTCTGCCATTAAAATCTATGCATTAGATATTTTAAAATAGTAAACAATCTGCACTCAACACAAAGCTGGCAAAAAATTTATAAGAAAACGTAGAAGTCGACTGCAGAATCATGATTCCGAAAATATTGAAAATCCACTGAAATTCAGTGACTCATTGTCAAAAGAAGAAAACTTGAGATCACATCAAAAGTCAAGACATCTGGAAAATTCAAATGCTCAGCTAAAGCATCTGCTCCATTCTGAATCACCCTCTGATTTCAACCAAACATTCAGAAAAAGCCCAAAATCAGCTTTCCCACACGTATAAAACATCGAGAGTTGACTGCAACATCGAGCACAGGGTCAGTTCCATAATCCACAAATAAATGCACGATCAGTGACAACCAGCATAAAATTACAAGCACTAGTTCGGCCACGGGGAGGGAAGAGGACAAGAAGGAGGGGGAGGAGGAGGACAAACAAACACTAGTACTAGAGTTGTAAGCAATACAGGTTCAAACATACAGCGCCAAACACATTGCAGATAACCAAAGGCTGACCTATCACAAATCACGAACAGAACTACAAAAGGTACACAAATAGGCTGAGCATTACTAAATATGTGCTCACATTGACAAGTACTGCCCAATAAAGCATGACTTATCAACAAAGGTGCTTAGAAACTAATGATGAGGAGGCGTTAAACATGAAATAAACAGATTTCAAGGACTAATAGAAGGGATTCATCAATGATTTCATCTCAGACTGAGTTCACTTCTAGAACAAATGAGCAATTCAGTGATTCTCTCGAACATTGTGTGACCATGATAGTCTAGTGATGCTAGTAACAAGCACTGGGCAGTGACTGCAGAAGGGAAGATGGCGTCACCCGGTAATATTTTAGCCTCAGTCCAGTCTGCATAAGCTGACTTCACTGTACCTGATGATGTTTATATAATGGCCTGCCAAAAAATTAAAAGACAAATTTAAGAAGAGTAATGTAAAATGCAGCTTTTAAATAAGTTTATGGTTGAAAATTGAGAACTTTCATTACTATGATGCAGAACTTTGAACTAGCACTGTGGCAACACCTTATAATCATCGAAATAGCAACAATGGCAAATCCATTGGGATAAGACAATGATTCTCTCAGTTGAATGACTACTAATGCAGCATTCAGACTGAACTCAATGTGTTAGGCACTGTTAACTGTACCCAATCTTCCCTTTGACCTCAAGCCAGTCACCTAGACTTGGAATGAATGATGAACCTAGCAAAATACAAAGACTGAATAATACAGAGAATTATGGCCCTGGTCATCACATGACACCATCAAGTACAGTGGCTATATAAAGAAGCTGATAGCTTTAGTCACCACATTGGGAACAAAGACAATTTTAAACAAAACTCAGTCTCAGAAAATGCAGCCAATGGCTTCTCAACTGACCATAAATAATCCAAAAGAATTGATCCCTGTCTATTTGCATCATCTGCTCCTTCTCCTTCTCCTCCTCCTTCTTCTCAGAACACAGCATTTCTTGCTCTGTAGCAGTTGAATTTAAGTAGCTGCAGTATGCAATCATAAAGCCTAGATCAGTGAAAGGAGGGAAACTGCCTACTGGTTATGAGCATCAGTTGGCAAGATGTCTATAAGACCAAAGAAAAGAGATTATTGACAACGTCTGGCACTAACATTACGCGCATTAGCACAGGCAATGGACACTCGGTTATTGATCTATTGATCGAAAGGCTCAGCAATGACGCCGCCGTATTATGGACGTTGAATGAACACCCGGAAGGGAATAGTGGATGGCTGGAAAGAATACAACGGCTCAGGTACTCATCAGAGAAGCACCTGCCCAAAATACAGAATCCACAGACCACCTGTAAAACTGAACACCCTGTCACAATTGCTAAATCTCTGTCAGATAGGTATCATGCATTATAAATAGACCAAAATAATAATGACTTTTAATGACCAGCAGCTTAATGGGCACAAAACTAAAGCAAATCATCTTGAAAAGTCAAACAAATAAGATCTGAATTTTCTACCTAGACATCACTTAACTTTTAAAAGCATAAAGAAAACAAACAATTAGCATTCTAAAAGAACAGCCCAAGAGACAGCAGAGAACACTCTGAAGTCCAGCAGAGCAACACTGAACCATGAAGTCAATGGCTCAGTCCCGCAATCTCTTGTAGGGTCCCGTCATTTATTCCCATCCGAAGTGCCACAGAATTCCTTGAAGACAAGTGTCTGGACAGCTTGGCACTGAATTTTACTGTGTGATGCTTTGCACGATCCATATCACTAGTACACTGATTTTCGTGATTTTGTTGCTTAGATTAAAAAGAAATTATTAGATGTTGTTGATTCTGACAGAATTAGACAAATCTGTCTAAAGTAGGGTCCATAATCAGTAAGTAAGTAAGTAAGCAAAATGTCATAAATTTATATAGCGCTTTGGAAAGTAGTACAGTAGTAGCTGCTTATCTTATGCATATAATCTTTCTTGAAATAGCTATAGGCAAGGTGGATTGTTGGCCGGGCAAAGGTCAGTGTATTCACGAGGCAGCGGGTTGGGTTGTTATAGCTACAGAGGAAATGACTTTTGGCTTAGCTATCTTGCAACATGAGGCAATCTACCAGGAGCCCGTAATTTTTCTGCTAAAAAATAGAGCCTATGCAGAATGGGACCCCTTAGATTTGAGGTACTCTGGCTCTGAGCCATGTAGACTGTGTTGCTGTTATATTCCACCACTGAAACCTCAGCTACTGCAAAATAATTTAAATAATGCCAGACACACACACACACACACACAGAAAACCACAATTACCGGTACTCAATTAATAATAGCAAATATCGGAGTGCAAAAGATTTCAAACAGTAGTTGCACTTGCCATGAAGCCTCTGAATTGCAAGGCTAAAAGTTGTTCCAGGACCCTCTGGAAGAGATGGTATTCGAACTTCCTGAATTGCAGACGTCCTCTCTGGATTCTGCATCCACCTACGTCTCAGGTGATTCCTTTTCTCACTCATCATGAGCAGAAAGCCATGTATTCAAAATAATACCTACAATATTGAATATATATGATTATATGTATTCGATGCAAATAATTGCATGCCAAAACTGAAAATAACATAGGGGCCTACGAAAAAAATCCAACTACACTGACAGATACTCAGAAGTTCACAGGCAACAGTGGGTAGAGAAAAGATGCAAAAAATCTTAAAATTTGACATTTACAAGTAAATAAATGGTACTGTGAACAAAACAGGACAAGCAGTAGAAGTAAATATATGTCTCAGCCAGTCTCTCTCTTACCAGAAAGTCAACAATGCCAAAAATATTAGGCATGTATTACTAGAAATCAACAAAAACTTTGACCTAAAGAAACCAGGCAAATTTCAACTATGAAAATGTACTGTAGCTTCAAATGCAAAAGTATTGACAAGAAAATCTGTAAACAGTCTACGATTGGCCAGATAAAAAGAGAAAATCATTCCATGATGTATGACACCACAATACTGAAGGACATAAAAATGCAAGGCCAATAAAGATCCCAAGCTATGCAACATTTCGCCTACATAGCTAGAAGGCCATAGTAGGGGAGTGCCAGAAATTGTGAATGGAGGCTAAAGCCAAACCTGTGATGATTTCGTATGGCACTTAGCCTACAGGCAAAAAAATTGTCGCATGCATTTCTGGGCAGCTGGGTGAACATTTAAGGGCGCAAAGCCACATTCTGGCCGCATACGACGCCACCACTGATTCTGGGGCAAGATCAATTCCAGTAATGCCTTTTTCTGATTTCCATGGGCCTATAAGAAATTCCCAAAAATAAGAAATAAATAAAATTTCTAGAGACGAAGGCACGTAGCAGCGCATGGGTACTAACCTTCGTCCGCTGTACTTGAAGTAGGTCTACTGAAACTGTCGGTGGCTTATATGGGACGACTGGAGACAGTTTCCCCATCGATTCCTCTTTTTATGGAAGCCGTGCATGAGCATTTCATCGCAGCAGCTGTCCGATGATCCGTCGAGGAGGGTACCGGGCACGGGGTCCGTCATCCGGTCCACGTGCTGCGATCCATCCTCCTCGTGCGTCCGGACGGACGGAGGTCGCTTCCTCTCTGCTCTTCCCCTTCTAATCGTCAAAACACACGGACGGATGGCAGGCGATTGAGCGACGGTCGATGATCGTGCACTTCCCTTTCGTTTTCTTATTGCAAATGAATCGGATCAGAGACGAACCATTATGCTAACGATGCATAATAATTAAAGACCATGAGGATGAAGCTGCGACGACGACGACGACGACGACGCAAACGGTGGCGTCTCTTCCCATCGATCCACACATAATAGACGAAGACGACGCTGCTGCCACCTGGCGAATGTCACGCACTCACTCATTCCCGCTCAGTCTGTCGCTTTTCCTCAGTGAAATCTTAGTGGGGACAGTTCTTTTTGGCTAAGAATGACGTTTGCTGAACTTTTAAATCTATTTCGATTGATCGCATCTAGCCCAGACGGTAATATACTAGTCTAATCATGTTTACCATATTACATAGTACTGCGTGTCCGATAGCTTTAATGGTTCTTATTCTATCTCCGAACTGACACTAACATCTTTATTTAAATTAATGTACATTTTTTGTACATTTTAAAAACACAATAATGCAAAAAGCAAGTTAATAAGCACCATGGCAATATTTGAAAAAAGGTTCCAGTGGGATTCGAACCCACGATCTCCTGCTTACTAGGCAGGCGCTTTAACCAACTAAGCCATGGAGCCAATCGTCCTCGCAAAGACAAAGAGAGCTATCCAGTTGAAAATTTGCGCCCAAACGTTTTCAATAATTCTCAAAAATTCTATAGTTTGATTAAAACCCTTTTCAAGCAATTTCAGAACACTTCAAAATATCAATGTAGTATTAATTCTGTTCGCCGCACTTAAGCATCTAGTTATTTTCTTTTATACCTTGCATTCTATTATTACTACTGTGTAATTAATAATTCTTATTCCTTATATTAATTAGATATTAGTATGCCATCAATCTTCCTTAAATACATGTTTCATCCACCAATTCTTTAAAATCGGTGCAATAAAACCCTTTATTTCTTCATTCGCTAGGTTATCAAAGCGCCCTAGCGAATGCTACGGTTTTGTCCGGCAACAAACCCCTTAGGGGCTGTCCATTAATTACGTCAACAATTAAGGGGGAGGGTTTGAAAAAGTTTGACAATTGTTGACAGGAGAGGGGGTCAAGAGAAGTTGATGTCAACAATTTCACTTTTTACAAATAATCAAAAAATAAGAAATTTCATGGAATACTACTTATTACAGTAAAACCTCGCTATCTCGCCCCCCGCTAAGCCGCCAAACTCGTCTCTCGCCACGCGTTGGTCTGGAACGGATTTCCTGCCATGCATTCTACCTCGAAAAGCCGCCACCCTCGCCTCTCGCCCTCGCCATCAAGGCTTTGGGTTTGGTCCTATGTAATTTGACCTCGTTAATCTCGCCATTGCCACAAACTCAGGTGCATTTCACTGTCAAAGCATCGCTTTCGTTATGCTGTACAGGGTACTGTTAAGTACAGTATAACGAAAGCCATGTTTTCACCCATGAAACCTCCCTCGCTCGCTTGCCAGTGGGAACAATTGCCAAGGGACACAATTAAATGGAAGACATCTGTCCACACCATCTCCCTAAATCAGTGTGGCTGGGGGTCGGAATTCCTCAGAGTCAATTGCCCGCAACCAAGGGGCAAGAGACGGAGAGGAGAGAGGCAGGGAAGGAGAAGGGAGGGAGGGTGAGAGAGAGACAGTGACAAGGTAGAGAGAGTCGCCGGAGAGAGAGGGGTCACCTGTGCAATTGTTTACGTTGTAATGCGGCCGTCCGCTGCTAATGGCGGGCACATTAAAGAGAAAGGCAAGAGCAGGAGGGGGAGATAGAGAGAGACAGAGGGAGAGGTAGAGGGAGAGAAAGAGACAAAGGAAGAGAGGAATAAATTTTATTGCTGTTAAACGTATAGGGTGGAATCTATGCTTTAACTTCTCAAAGACAGGCTACTATTCAGAACTACTTTCGTAGGCCTACTCCATAGGCCTACACGCCTTTTGAATAATTATTGTAACAATGCTGGTCCAAACGGTGCATTTGCTTATGGCTACACAATGCCGTACTGTAGCCTACAGTGTTATGAATGGATATATATATATATATATATATATATATATATATATATATATATATATATATATATATATATATATATAGTATATATATAATATGGAGAAGAGAGAGGGAGGAGTGAGAGACAGGGGAAGAAAGTAAGGATATATATATATATATATATATATATATATATATATATAGTGTATACACAGTTCAACAATACTTTGTAATGGATTACTCAACTGACTTGCCCCCGTTATGTCGCCACCCCCGCCCCTCGCCAAAATAGAACGCCCCACGGATATGGGCGGGATAACGGGGGTTTACTGTACAATGAAAAAAGCATGGCAAAAAGTCATCACCATTACATTTTGACACTCGATGAGCAAAATAGGGAAAAAATGGTCATCATCACAAAAAATAATAACCTTGTTATTGGTACCTGTCATTGATCTTTGAGGGGGTAAAAGTTTTTGACGTAATTATATGGGGGGGATAAGTGACAGTTGACAGTTGTTGACAAGGAGGAGGGGGTCAAAAGTTGCCCAAAAATTGTTGAGTAATGGACAGCCCCTTAGACTTAGTACTATTGATTGATTGATGATTTTTTTTCAACTCAACTCAAAAGCAGTTACATACAATATACCAAAGTACAATAAAATAACAGCAAAATGTAACCCTAACTAATACAATACATGAGAACTGAATATCAAAAGAAAATAGTAGCATATTTAAATCAGAACTAAACTAGTGATACATTTTATGACGATGTAATAATAATAATAATAATAATAATAATAATAATAATAATAATAATAATAATAATAATGTGATTTTAAGTGGTTTAGGAGACTAAGTAAACTTGTGTGAAAACCACTGAAATAATGACAAGATAATGCCAACAAATCTGGAACACAATTGTTGAATAATCAAATATAAAATTAAATCATTCCATCTGTCTACCACTCTTGCACTAATGCGTAAGTAGTGAATTCTACGACGCAACATCGATGACTCATGGCCCATGAGTCATGGGTCAGAAACTGGCCATACTGTAGATCAATTGCCAAATCAAACCTTAGGAAGAACTAATAATAATAATAATAATAATAATAATAATAATAATAATAATAATAATAATAATAATAATAATAAAGCATTCAACTGAATTAAGAGCAAGAGAGGAGCCTAACTGCAAGAGAATTCAAAATTCTCATAAAGTCCATTTATTAAAACATAACATCATCATCTGCATTAGTCTGTCTGTCTGTCTCTCCCCCCCCGTCTTTCTCACATTTTTTCAGTCCCCAAACTCTGGAACCTCAGCCTCAAGTGCATTCTGCAAATTCACTACCAATTTTAAAATATGATTAAAACTAATCTGTTTCATCCACCCTAGACTGTCATCTAAATATCCGGCCTAAAATCATGGATTTGACTGGGATCTTGTATTATTTGACTTGGTACACGATCTATTTTATTAGAGTCTCAGACTTACAAAAATAAATACCTTATTAGACAACGTATATTAATTTCACCAAATACTGTAAAATACGAATAATAGGGTTATGAAAAAGTTTAAGACTTGTCACCAGTAAAATTGAAGAGGAGTTGAATAAACTGTCATCACACAGACATTAAACAGCAAAGGAAATTGCCTCCTCTATATGTCAGTATTTCTCAGTAGTGTATACAGTATTCAGTGGTTATTGTTTTTTCAGAGTAGAAGTCCAAGGTCGGTCAGTCTGTCTCTGTCTGTCTAAAGCCACTAGCGCCCTCTTTGGAGGAATCAAAGTGTCTGAAACGCCCGATCTTGTCCTTCGTTTCTGTTCCACTCGAAAATCGTCATCATCACTGTCCTTTGAATTATTCACATCCAAAATATTACCAAAATCAACAGAATATCCAAAATGATTACTGTCTGTTGCACCCGAAAATGTACAGCCATCAACTGCATTAGTGTCAGGAGTGATATCATGACCATAGCGACATTTATAACCATAGCGGCATTTTCCTAGCTGAAAGCTTCTGCAGACAGACTTTTTCTTTTGCTGCGGCCTCGTCTCTTCTTTTAAAGGTGTTGTCATCTTGACATGTCTCTCCAAAATCAACTGCTTTGCTTCCTCAGCTCGCTGAAACGAAGTCACGAACACGGAATTCGTGCTGTCAGCAGTTCCAACGAAACTAGGGGAAGGCAAAAGTTGCACATTTTCCAGTGAAAAAGGATTTGGAAGCTTTGTTGATTCTTTGGACAAAGATGAAGTGTTTGCTTTATTTTCATTTTCCTCTTCACTGCTATGACTTCCGTCTGCATGAAAGAAATAATCCTTGTGCTGCTTTTTAGCTTCTTCTTTGATGCTGAAAAAATGCAATTACTTTTTTCAATCAATACTAATACTAACAGTTTTATGTTAGAAGTCAAACAATCTCAACTTAATATTAATGTAATATGCACTTAAGAGACCATGAAAAGTAAACATAGTCCAGAGATTTTTTCATACAATGTTATTATGTTTAATCAATATCATCCTACACTTTTACATTTTGTATTTTTACCTACATATATAAACCCCTTCATTTGAATGTTATAATGCTAATCTCTTATCAATGTTAACATTCTCCATGTAACATTACATAGACAATTATTGAAGTTCCTCTTGATCCTTGACCATATGCATAATAGTGATTACGTTATACTGTGACATTCTAGATTTTCGGGATTCCAGGATACTTATGCTCATGGTAATGTCAATTGTTTTTATTTACTGTGAACATGTAATGTCCTTTTTCAGTTTTCCACCTTAATTAAGTATATATATATATATATATATATATATATATATATATATGTTTATAATCGAATTGATGATTACTGTATGCTTTTGGAAATAAATAAACTCATTCAATAAACTCATTCAAACTCATTCACTTTCAAGGCATAATAAAAGACTAATAAAACATCTCTATTTAGCGCATATCTTGTGAATTCAGAGGTCTCCTTCAGTGTGACTTTAAGTAAGTATTAAGTAAAATCTCGTGGATTTCTATAGCGTTTTGGAAAGCAGTACAACAGTAGCTGCTTATTCTTAGGCGCTCAGTCTTTCTTAAAATAGCTACGAGTAAGGTTTATGATCAGCCAGGTAATAGTCAACATCCAAAGGGCAGTGAGGCTAGGTTGTTACAGTTATGGAGGAAATGGTATAAGAAAAGGAAGGATTTAAGCTTAGACCTGAAGTCCTGGCATAACGCTATATAAAATGGCATCATTGTTAAAAGCATGAATAATTACTCGGGCGTAATTCGCGGCGTATTCTGTGAAGGTCGGTCGCTTCCTTCGTCTCCATTTTCATCTTCTTCCTCTGAACTTGACCCAAAATAATCGGCGACCAACGAAGACGCCGCCATGTTATCCTGCTGCAAAGAGATAAACAAACAATTCTGTAGCTCCTTCATACAAGTCATCTCTTTAATGCTCCGCGAGATGACGGAGGTCTCTTTTAGTTAAAATATAATAATAATAATAATAATAATAATAATAATAATAATAATAATAATAATAATAATAATAACAACAACAACAACGAGGTATAAAATGGTTCAGAAGGGTTTGCCCTGCGTGAGAACCACCAGGGATAGACTCAAGTGACAGCTTGTATTAAAGTAGTGTCAGAGATGCCAAACCAATGTTCAAGACGATGAAAAAGAATAGAAAGATCGACAGGGCGACAGATAGGCCAAGAAGAAAAAGAGCAGTAAATTTCCCAGCATCAATAGCATTTGTCAGATATCCAAATAATAATCTCTTTCAGAAAGATTTTCTTCCATAGCTTGTCTTTCCGTCATCTGACTTCTAAAGCAGTGCTGAAAGTCTGTGAAAAAAGGTGCAGGAAATCTTTTGGCGCAACCCTAACCCTAACCCTAACTAACTATAGGTAGCCATCATTTATATTTCTATAGCGCTTTTTGTTCTTAGCATTAATAGTTTTACAACAAGTACACGGTGCTTTTACAATATTTGAACAAATATTGAAAAATTATGAGAAACAATTTTTCATGGTCCAAAAAGGTGAGGGAACTTAGTTCCAGCTAGTTCCCGCTGACTTTAAGCACTGCTTCTGAGGTTATTATAAATGGTGCTATAGATGCGCATAAAAATATTATTAAATGCATTAAATAATGCGCCATAGAAGCCATTGGACTACCTCAAAGTTGTTACAACTTTGGACTACCTAAATCCTATGACAGAGACTCTAGATAATGCCTTATATCTATGCGTTGTATTTTATTTATAACGCCCTGGTTAGAGATACGTAATTCGTATCTTTAGCATAGGGGTTATAGATACGTAATTCGTATCTTTAGCATAGGGGTTATAGATACGTAATTCGTATCTTTAGCATAGGGGTTATAGATACGTAATTCGTATCTTTAGCATAGGGGTTATAGATACGTAATTCGTATCTTTAGCATAAGGGTTATAGATACGTAATTCGTATCTTTAGCATAAGGGTTATAGATACGTCATTCGGAACGTATATTTAGACCATATGCTTTAATATCAAATTAGTAATAATTTAAATAAAGGGGGCATGACTACCTACGGGTCTGCGCCCCCTTATAATATGCATGTAATGCTGTTTATCTGTCAAATATTCATATAGTCATCACGCGACGCCGTCTGTCTCTTTTCGGTCAGGTGGCGCACCAGGACAACAACTTTCTAACCCTCCCGCGTC
Source organism: Metaphire vulgaris (assembly GCA_018105865.1). NCBI lineage: Eukaryota > Metazoa > Annelida > Clitellata > Crassiclitellata > Megascolecidae > Metaphire > Metaphire vulgaris. The sequence goes on along the minus strand of CM030867.1, from coordinate 12,511,534 downwards.
AGCAGGTGGGCGATGGTGTGTCCCAATGTTTTATCCAGGCCCGTTAGAGGGAGATCCTATATGGCGACAACCTGACGTCAACATTGTAGGGGATGGAATATTTTTAATCTTATAAGTAATACATTTATAACTAAGACCCCAAATAATATAACAATATGTTAGGTATGGGTGAATCATTGTAAAATAAATGCTTAAAAGTGCTTTTTTATTAATAAATTTCATTAAATGCCTATATGATTCGAACAGACCATTATACTGAAGAGAGAGAAAGAGAGGCCTTTTAAGCGGTCAACTGGCGTCTCTTCCAGTGATGGCCCCACTCGTCATCGTCCACCGCTCTCCGGTCAGTCGACCCCAATACTGTTCCTGTTATTAAGACAGACGACGAAGAAAAGCGACAAAAATCGAAATATTTCAAAGAAATCGACGAAGCGAAGAAGAGGAGAAACCTGTCAACGGAAATTCTAATCGATCGTCAGATTCCACTAAACACTCAATCAAACCTAAAACCTACACAGTGGCGTCGCCAGGAATTTTGTGTTAGGAGAAGGGGCTGGAGTGCCAGATTCTTTACCCCAACCCCAACCCCCCACACACACACAACGGATTTGCGCGAATCTGGAAGGTTGTCTGAGGGCAGGTTGGGTGGGGGGGGCATTTGCCGCCATTTACTCCCCCGTGGCGACGCTATTTTTTTAAAACTTGCCCCCTACAAAAAATAGAAAATCCCACAATTTGGGGGTGGATTAGTTCTCAAGAGTGGTCTACAGTCATGTGCAGTACTATATTATCCAACACTGCTCACGCAACTGTAATTATTATTATACGTCATAACTGTCTATTCTGCGCACATTGGAAGGCTTCGAACACCGGTAATCCACAGTCCTCATGGATTTGGTGAAGCCAAGTGATTGGTGGTCTGCCTCGTGGACGAATCCATCCTGACATCTTAATGTCTCTGTCTCGAAGTGGCGCTGCTAGTTGAAGTGCAGCTGAGGGAGTCTTGTGACGTGCCCCCAAAGAGGAGTCGCGAATTGTACAATTAGTAGGAAAAGCTTTCTTTTTTTGCTCGTCAGCCTTTTTACGGTTAAGGGGCCCCCAATCATGGACACACACCGGGCCCCCAAAATAACGCTAAGCCAAACTAATTTTGAGTTTATAATTGTATTATTGTATTTTAGAGGCCTAATGAACTATTTTTATATAGCCGTAAGCATTGGGGCGTTACCAGCCGAACATTCCGAAAATCCTGACAAACAAATATAGGTCGTCGCTTATTTTTCCCTTACTTAAATTAGTTAGACCTACATAGTCAGTATATGAGGGCAGTTTTCAGTTGCTCCTTAGGCCTAATTCTTTCTTTTCCCTACCTTAGATCCGATTTCGGCGTCCATCATGGGCGTCCGCAGAAATTTATGAATGGGGTGCAAAACAAGGTCTTGTGACGAAAGAAACAAGTAATTTTACTTTTTCATAACGCCTCATTTTTTTCCATGGGGTGCAATTTCACCCTTGCATCCCCTTCCGGACGCCCATGGCGCCCATCCATCCATCCGCAGAAAAATAATACGGTATAAAAATTTTTGGTCGGCCGAGCATGTGACTCCTAAGCCAGCCAGCACGGGTGCCATGGTTGCCAGCCAGCACGGGGGCCACCCAGCACGGGTGCCAGCCAGCACGGGTGCCAGCCAGCACGGGTGCCAGCCAGCACGGGTGCCAGCCAGCACGGGTGCCAGCCAGCACGGGTGCCAGCCAGCACGGGTGCCAACCAGCACGGGTGCCAGCCAGCGCGGGTGCCAGCCAGCAAGGGTGCCAGCCAGCACGGGTGCCAGCCAGCACGGGTGCCATGGGTGCCAGCCAGCACGGGGGCCACCCAGCACGGGTACCGAGTAGGACCGAAACGTATCGAATAGGACCGGATAGGACCGATTAAGACCGAAACGTACCGAATAGGGCCGAAACGTACCGATTAGGACCGAAACGTACCTAATAGGACCGAATAGGAGCGATACGTACCGAATAGGGCCGAAACTCACCGATTAGGACCGAAACGTACCTAATAGGACCGAAACGCACCGATTCGGACCAAAACGTACCTAATAGGACCGAATAGGACCGAAACGTACCGAATAGGACCGAAACGTACCGAATAGGACCGAAACGTACAGATTAGGACCGAAACGTACCTAATAGGACCGAATAGGACCGAAACGTACAGATTAGGACCGAAACGTACCTAATAGGACCGAATAGGACCGAAACGTACCGAATAGGACCGAAACGTACCGATTAGGACCGAAACGTACCTAATAGGACCGAATAGGACCGAAACATACCGAATAGGACCGAAACGTACCGATTAGGACCGAAACGTATCTAACGGGCCTGGATAAAACATTGGGACACACCATCGCCCACCTGCTGACGCGGGAGGGTTAGAATGTTGTTGTCCTGGTGCGCCACCTGACCGAAAAGAGACAGACGGCGTCGCGTGATGACTATATGAATATTTGACAGATAAACAGCATTACATGCATATTATAAGGGGGCGCAGACCCGTAGGTAGTCATGCCCCCTTTATTTAAATTATTACTAATTTGATATTAAAGCATATGGTCTAAATATACGTTCCGAATGACTTATCTATAACCCTTATGCTAAAGATCCGAATTACGGATCTATAACCCTTATGCTAAAGATAAGAATTACGTATCTACTTCCCTTATGCTAAAGATACGAATTACGTATCTATAACCCCTATGCTAAAGATACGAATTACGTATCTATAACCCCTATGCTAAAGATACGAATTACGTATCTCTAACCAGGGCGTTTATCTTGAAATAGGATGTAATCCTTTAATTGGACAATAAACTGAGTTAATTTTTTAGTTTGTGAATAATATATTCGGTCGTTTTATTCGTGACTTGACGATGGACGGTCTGTACGACGACGCTGGGCACGGCGCAGGGACCGGTGGCGTAGGCAGCGGCGGCGGAGCCACTGCGAGTGCCTACGGGTCCGGTGGGGCCACTGGGCGCTTCCAAGTGACTGATTTCTTCAAGAAGCCACAAGTGATAGTGCGCCTGTTTGCATTCGTAAGAACAACGATGCTTTTCTTTACTATTTGACTATTGGTTGAGACTTTCACTGGCTGAAAATGCTTGCCTGGGGGAAAACCACATGATAGCATATGTTGCAAAGACAGCATTTAAAGTTGAAGAATGGTGATGAAGTCATATGAAGTGGATCTGAGAATCGGACAAACGTTTGCAAAATCAAAGCAGTTATGAAGTGAGCCAAAATTTTCCATCCTCTGCAGCAACACCACAGCATAATAGCTTTTTAGCCGGAGAAGATTTGTCCTTTAAGTTTAGATTAACTAGAAGGATTTTCTTTTTTTAGTGACTATGAGTAATGAGATGTTTTATCTATAGTATAGACCAATGGTTCTTAACCTTGTTTGAGTTACTGAACCCCACCAGATTCATATGCGCATTCACCAAACCCTTCTTTATGGAAAATTATATATATATATATATATATATATATATATATATATATATATATATATATATATTGCATTGATGCATGTTTTGAACTCACTCCGCTGAAACCCTGAGACTGACTCACCGAACCCCTAGGATCGAACCCAGGTTAAGAACCACTGGCATTGGCAATGAACACTATTCCAGCATTTCCTGTCCACATAAAAGGCTTATTTGATCAGAAAAATCTTATGGATGATGCTATTCAATGTATAATTTTAATCTTATTGTTATAGACATTGACATAATGCTGCCTCTTGTCATGTATCAGTTTTCATGGTTACAGTAGAGGGGTAAACATTTAGTAACAGTGACCTTTACTGCTGGGAAGTTAAAAAAACAAGTTTCCTGTTTGACTTTACAGGCAGCTGTAACTGTTAAAGTTTATCAACAGTATTGCTGATGTAGATCTGTGTTATTTATATGGAATTTTTTGTTATGAAGTATAGATGTTTTGTTCTTAGGTGTTTTCAATTGTTGTGTTTGGATGTATACAAAGTCAAGGATACGAGAAAGGTACCTGTATGAACGACGGACCACAGGGAGCCTGTGGCTACGGCACTTTTGTTGGCATCACTGCATTTCTCATAGCAGCTGTTTTCCTTGTTCTTGATGGATTGTTTGATAATATCAGCAATGTCATGCGGAGGAAATACATTGTCATTGCAGACATCGTGACTGCATGTAAGAATGGCTGAATACAGTTATGCTCAATACAGATTAAAGTAATTAAGCAGATATCATGCAATCAATATCTCTTATTGTCCATTCATAATTATTGTACCAAAAACTAAAAGTTGACAAAATAGTCATAATTGATGGTAATTGACAGATCAGAAAAAGAGAAGCCAGAATATAGCTTTTGTTGGCCAGTGTTGTGATGAGATACTTCTGTTTTTTTTCTGTGCTTTGTATTTAGGCATTTGGTCTTTCTTGTATTTCGTCTGCTTCTGTTACATGACGAACTCCTGGAGGAGTCATTATGATCCAGAATTCTTTGGTAAAGCTGGAGTGGAAGCAGCGATTGCCTTTTCTTTCTTCAATATTGGAATCTTTGTAAGTCAAATTTCATGTTGCACGTGTTGAAATTTGATAATTGAATTTCCTATTTTAAATGGAAGATGTTAAAGCTTCATTGAAATTCTGCTAATCTGTAGAGAGATCATTGGCATTTGTATAATTAACAGCATTTCCACAAAATGGAAAAGAATTCAAAAAATGAACACAATGATTTTTTCCATTATTTGTTGCTCGATTTTTCAGATTGCATTAACGGTTCTGGCAGTCATGCGATATCGCGCTGGTGTATCCGAGAATCTAAGCAGCCAACCAGATTTCGGTTATCCATCCGACCAGTTTGCTGATCCACGCGGGGGTCAGTTGCCTTGACAACACTCCACTCGTCATCTTCCTGTTAAACCCATCTGTGTTTGGCGCATGAAGATGAGTGCGACTGTCCATGCAGGAAACATTGATATTTTGTTAATTGAGAATATAGATTTTTGCATTGAGACATTAAATACGCAGATGGTTTTGTGTCACATTGAGAGTTTGTGAAGTTATTTGAAATTGTAATGCTTAAGACTTTCATTCTATGTGCAGTGTTTTGCATTTCTGTGATCAAACACGGGATTTGATCATTACTTATCGGTGAATGTCTTTGAGGTCAATATTTTGAACCAGTGATTAGAAATTACATGTACTGTGATTGGCTTATGCATGAGAATGGTGACATGTATGCTTTAAAAATACATCTCGAAGCTGTAATAATATGACCATATATATATTGTGATTTTTATAATATACATCAATGTCTAGTGGGCAAACTTGTATAATGCACAGTAAGTGCTTGAGATATTCAGCTGAAGTTTGCATTGTAAAGACGTGTGACTCACACAGAATGTTGGAGTGAAAACAATGTGTGCATCAATTTGTGAGCTACAGCAATACCATTAAAGTTGGTGTTATTTTCACCTGGTATACATAATCGATACTTTTTTCAATATTTCATTTGCCATCATTATGTTTCTGTCCGGTTTTCTTTTATTAGAAACTAGACTTTTCAGCCTCCATTATTTTTTGCCTTATATTTTGGCTTATTTGTCAATTGCAATTTCTAGATTTGTGACATTGATGGCTGCTGGGAAAAGTCATTAGCAATTTGATTTTTGTTTGCATAGGTCGTATTGTCTAATGTTAAACAATTATATATATATATTAGTTTATTGAAGTATGGTAGCGCTTTTTTCATTGTTTTGCACTCGTTCTGTCTGCATGTAAGTCTGTTAAACATCTAACTGAAATCCTATCAAATGCAAATTCAACACCAAAGCCATATCCGAACATTTTGCATGTTTTGAAATAGCACAAATTTTGGAAAAATAAAAGTGCCTAAGCAGATAATTAAAGAACCTGCATTCCATCCAAATTACCTTACTTACTTAAGGGAGTTTCAGCTGTTGTGCGTAGTTAGCAAAATGTTTGATATTGTGACTGAACTGTTTCACTTACCCAGTAATGTCTACACTCTCATTGTATTGTTGTATTTATGAGCGCTTGTTGTAGACATTGTATTGACTTTCTGTTGATCTCTAAGTACAATTGCTGTATGGTATTACACAATGTAGAAGCTTGGTTTGAAATGCTGTGTGAAAAGACAAAACTCAGAATATACAGGGTGGCGCAAAAGGACTACCGGTATATTAAATGCAAACTTAAATGTGTCTAGTCCGGTTTTTTTGCACCACCCTGTTATATTAATAAGTTGATTCTAGCAGATACCGGTAACCAGCAAATGTGTGATTTGGAGCATTGGATCAGTGGTGTCATTATTGGCTCTGTTTCAATTGATTGTTAAAACATAGCAGTGCTAAATGGACCGTAATAAATAAACTTAATTTTTATGTTTATGCAGTCATTAATTTTCTCAGTTGGTTACATGAAAAGATACAGAACAGTTTAAATTTCTATTTCTTTACATAAGCTTGGAACTATTTCATCATTTGAAATGCGATTTAGACCAATTATATTAAGTTACAGGCGTTATAATTAGTTAACTTCATGCTTCGTTATAAACAGATAATTGAGGTTTTTTAATATTTCATATTAATATTTCAAATGTGTGCATTGAAGAACGTCAACTGTTAAAAGTCATCTGCTTTGGTGACGACATAATTCAACTGACATTTGCAACAGTCAAGTCGTGTGGTGTTGTTGGTGGCACTGGTTGAATGACGTGCTCCGAGTTGTCTTCTGACGTTTCCTTAGCATCGTCAGCATTCTGTAAAACGCATTGCAAAAAATCAGATCCGCAACGAATAAGTTCCCATATACACAAAGTGCCAAAGAAATAATGGCTCTTTTATTTTGTGGTGTTTATGATTTCAACATTGACACAAACTGGGTTTTAACTTACTAATAGCGGCTGGCATTTTTTTGTTTTTTTCACGTATGGCATGTTTCTGCGAGCGTGAAAAGTTGACTGAGACTCCCGAGGATTTCTAGTTATGAAATACAAAAGGCTTATTTATCAATCGTGAAAACATTTATAAAATATGGTGAAAAATAATGGAAATTATGTTCTATAAGGACATGTTGTAAAGAAATGTTTGAAGCTAATTGTACACATGGCTAAACAAACTTGAGTTTGAGGTGCTGTGGGTCATAGCAATAAATAAGCCAACATATTGTGGACATTTAATTAAAAAAAGAAATAATACAGTATACAGAAGCAGAAGGCAATAGACAACTTTATTAGATGACATTGGAATATGGACGAGAGCAGCCTATGATTGATTAATTAATGCAACCGTATCCAGGAATAGAATTGTTGGGACAAATGATGGATCAAAAATGCATCACTGATGTTTACTTTGCATTTGCATCATACACCAGGCACCATAGTAAGACAACCCACTTAACAAAGCCTATCTCTTCTGCTGAATTTGTAATTGAGACCACAGCAGATGCTTTACATGACATCGTTTTTATCAAAACAAAAGCATTAATACAAAACCTGAAATTAGAGCCAGTTCCCGTGTGTTTGGCTGAAGCCATATTCGATGGGACTAATTTTGTGCCCTTAAAACAACAATAGTCATATTTCAGACCTTAAAAAGTTAAATCAAAAATCAAACAATATTTAGAATAACAAATTATTATTATTATTATTAGCTAGATGATTTCTATAGCGTAATAAGCACATCAAAAATGGCCAAAGACAAATGGCAGTATTTGGAAGATATCGACACACATCCAACCCCAAAAATAACTGCCTTCATTTTCTATAATTCATGACAAATATAAATATAGCCAGGTAAGTAAGATGGCATATTATCACCAAAGTTTAGCTATAGAACAAATCACATGTGTTATTAAAATAAATAGGTCGCAATGAGAATATTTCATGGGAAGTTTTCTGTTACCTGTTTACCACTATGACTATGTGTTGGTTTCGAGTGAAAAATGTCAAGATATTCAGCACCTTTGCCATTTCTGAAGACAGACATTCTAAACTTTAAACTCTCATTCACTGAATTCACTCTTCAATATAAAGTCAAGAAACTATTAGCAACAGTTTCGCCTTCAAGTCAAGATGAAAATAGTCTTGCTCAAGAACAACACCGTCACTCTCTGAAATTGTCATTACCATTGTCAACACATTAAATGACAGGAACACTTCTGATGCACTGGACAACCACTTACCCAACATTTCCAGAAGGTGGGAACACATGATCTCCCATCAATCCTCCACAGCCACGAGGCAAATGGGCGTACACATCGGGCATCTGGGCTTCCATCTCGTATGCTGTACTAAACACAGAATAACAGAAACAATTGTCAGGCAGATAAATAGCTGTGCGTTAAAATATCTTGCAGCAAACAACTTTTGAGGAAATAGCAGCTCATTGTAATTATGTCAAACCTGCAGTCATAAGACTTGGCCATTTTCACTTCTGGTAAGTCGTTAAGACACTGCATGAAGTAGGATCGAAAGTCGCGCATTCTAAGTCTTGCCATGTGCCTCTCGAGGATTGATCGCTGAAAGTTGGTGAGCTGTCTCGGAAGCAGGAAGCTACGAAAGTATATGCAAAGATCAAACAATCACTGAAATGATTAAAACTACACAGAAACAGAGTAGATTGCAATTACCATTATAAGCAAATAATAGGGAATGGTACTGTACTTGTAATCAGTCACACATGGCTGTCAATTGTCTGTCAATCTGCAAGTACTAAGAAGGCAACACACAGGTCATGTTCAATAAATGAACCAGTATCCTGTCAGAGATAGACTTTAATTCATGCAACTGCATTGATACTTAGACTACGGCTAACAGCAGATATACAGTTCAACTCATCATCATCATCATCATAGTCGCTTTCTGCCAGCTCATTAGTGGCAATAGCTAGACATGAAACTCATCCATTTATCTTTTACCATTGTTAGTCCCTCTCCATCGATTACTGTATTAGGTTTATTCAATATTCAGTGTGACTAAACAAAACGAGAGATCTATGGTTGCGGGCAAAGTGAAGCAAATTGCTTGCTTTGATGTAATTTTAATTGCCAAGTAATTTTGAATTGCCATATTAATAGAGGAAGGATCAAAACGAAATACTAACGCATTTTGTCTGTTGCGTATATTTTCCAGTTCATACGAAATGTACGGCTGCTTTGATCGGAATGACGTAAAGCCTGTTGGGGCTGCCGAGGTACCCTCAGGGCACGAGTCAGGTGGAGGGCTAAAACAACGGAAAGTTATAAACATTGTCAGATAGAAAACTATCTTAAAATCACACTCAATGACAAACAAAATCAGTTCAATCTAAAATAAAGACAGAAAAAACATTAAAAGGTGTTATAAAGACATTCAAAGACTCCCAATGTGGAAATGTCTGCAAAAATTCGTTAAATTTGATCATCATTTGTTCCTTATATCGTTAATTGCAAATTGTTAGAAGACACAATGACGGATAAAGCATTGGCTGATGGTCACCTCAACAGCAAAGACCAGGGTCAGAGTCAAGGTCATTTCAAGGTCAATGTTCAAAGACTTCCGCAGCACGACAATAGGTTATTTTTCCAGCAACAGCACCCATAGCAATGAGAAAAACTAACGTACCCTGAAGGCGAGACAAGAAGCTTCCGGTCGCACGACAGACACTGGAATTTGAAAGGCTTCCGCACTCCGGCTCCACTGTCTCCAAATTCATCGTAAAACCGCCGCAGCTCAGCGATATCCTCGGCCATTTTATTCAGATGACACCGAATTTCCTTTCTCAAGAGGATGAGGTCATCCTGCAAATGATGAACATTTTTATCCATCTTATCCACAGCTTGATTGATTCTTTTTTCATCTTCAAGTTCCTAAAAACAGCAAACAGTTGCACTATCTACGTATTTATTTCTATTTATTTATAATGCATAAGCCACAGATGGAAATCACAAGCACAGCAGTCACATTTTTGAAAGTCACTCACCTCTTATTGCAACAAAATCTATCAGTAACTGTTAGTGCCACATGTAATGTACTGTAACAGTAATGTAACATGTCTAGCTCCTGTTCACGTCAACTTTGTTTAAAAGTCACGTAATTTGACCGACCATTAAGCAATTAAGCAAGACATTAACGGATTCTCTTGTTCATAGAAAATCCCTGTATGCTCCTTTCACTGTTTAACTTGCATTTCTACCAGACATGTTGTTTGACCAGTAATACATGTCAGAAACGAGAGAGAGAGAGAGAGAGAGAGAGAGAGAGAGAGAGAGAGAGAGAGAAGTAGCATCTATGATAGAATTTTATTCACGTACTTGTAACTCTATGTTTTTATCAAGGATTTCAATGTCATTCCTGAGCTGAAACAGGCCTCTCTCTGCATTCTGCATCCTTGCCAACATGATTTCCTGGATATTCTGTCATGAAATAAATGCAACACAATTGCTCAACTGAAAATGAAGAGTTCCAGACAACATACAATGATGATGTGATGACAGTGATGATGAGATGATAATGATGATATCTGCTATATGGTATCTGCTATCTGATATATGGTATCTGCTCTAAATGAGGTTGGTCTGACAATACAGCGACACCATTTTAACTCTGACTTCATCACTGGTGCGAAGAACTTGAAAGAAGGTCACACTGTGGTAACAGAAACAAAGCATGAACCTACGACCACAAACCTCACCACGAATCCATCGTCATGCACTTTGTGATTAGGAGCAAAACAATGATGAAAAATTGCTTTCAAAAGACAAATATATCTTCCAAAAACCTTTATTAAATAAAAGTTACATATTTAGGCTTACATTAAGCTGGCTTATTGTGGTGTAATCAAAAGACAAAGTCATGTCATGACTAAATAATGTTTAAATGGTGAATGCAATAATTTTGAGTGTCAGATGTATCTGCTGCTGCTGCTGCTGATGATGATGATTCAATACTTGACCTGAGTTTGGCCGATTCTCTCAATCACTGAATTTGTCACCAGCTCCATTTCTCTCGTCTTCCTTACATCGGCCTGAAGTTGCTCAATCGATTGCTGGATTATCCTGATACAAGAATTCTCCTAAATCACAAAGAACAACGTTCTGCTAATTTACAAAGATTCATAATCATCATCATCATCATCATCATCATCATCATCATCATCATCATCATCATCATCATCATCATCATCAAATGTTTTACTTTTAAAAACTCTCCCCTGTCTCTGCTGCAATTTAACATGAAATCTGAATGTTATCTCTTCAGTTCAACTTTATAAAAACAGTGTCTGAGTGTCTGAAAGCAATTTCAAGTGAAAATCTAAATGCTTAGATCATGCAGTGACAGGGGATTTGGGATTCACGTTCACTCCTCACTGGTCTCAAGACAGCTCAGCAAATAAAACAATCAAGACAGAAAACAGCAACTGACTGAAGAATAGCACGCTCCTCAAATCACAACAAAAGGCAAAACATTCAAATGCAATTGAGTTCTGAAGAATTTATTTTGTCACTTGATATCTACAGCAAGAAAAAAATACTACGAAAAATGGGAGTTTTGGCCCAAAGGGGTCAAGATAATTGCTGCTTATTAATTATTATTTGTCCCCCTTCTCTTCATTACACAGTACATAAACTGAAATGCACAAATGAATGCAAGAATACCTCTGCCTCATCACAGGAAACAGTGTTTCGCAGCCTGGTCACTTGATCTGACAGGTTGCTTAACCTTGAATCAAATTCCTCTATCTTGATTCTATTACGTCTGATCATCTCTTTGCATTTCTTATTCAACTGACTCATCCTTGTGTTCAGATCTTGCGTCTCAGCGGTGGACAATCGCCTTGGAGCCGGATTAATGAAGGCAGGAGGACTGCCACTCTGTCTAGAAACCGTCGAGTCCGACGACATATGTCGGAGGTTTGCTCTTCCAGTAGGTGGCTCATCGTACAACGGATGCTGCACCTCCGGTGGAACGATTACTGACGATGAATCAGCTCTTGCAAGATTCTTAGTGCTTGGAGAAATCTGAATGTCTGACATCGACATATACAGGTCGATTGGCTTCGCTCTCACGCTCTCGTGCAATTCTTTAACGGCAGTTTCGAGCGAGTAGAGCCGAGTCTCAAACGAGGCAAACAGCAAAGACTCACATCCCTGCAGAGCATCTGCGCTCTTTTCTGGACTCTTTTCTGGACTCTTTTCTGCTCTTTTCACTCTTTTCTGCGTTCTTTTCTGCAATCTTTTCTGCGCTCTTTTCTGGCAGGCTAGAATCAGTCGGACAGGAAAAGGTCACAAGCTCCAGATCCGGACTGACTCCTGCCTGGTTGACCACCACATTCAAAAGATAAATACTCTTTAAAACGATTTATTGCATGAGAAAATGTGAGAAAACAAACCTATCTAAGAAAGTCAGGTAGCTTTTGTTGTAGGCAAAAACTAGCAGATTGGATTTCATGCTGTGGACTGTGAGCAATCAGAACACTGCAGAAGAATTTTGAAAGAAAGAAATGCACACAAAATGCTTAAAATATCATGCAAAGCCCAGACAACAAAAAAGGCAAATATTTAAAACCCACAAAGTCTCATACATACTCATTTACCAATAAACTAATGAAGAGCTCCTGAAACAACAGGAAACATCGTCCAATCCTCTCCTTACTCTCAAAAATCAATCAGTGAAATCAATAGCGAAGTCTAAAATCTTAGTTCAAGAAAGTCATAACATTATGCGGCAGCTGATCTCATGTGTGAGGTTTACAGAAGACGAATGAAGACAACGAACGTAAAATAAATTTGATTCCACTAGCAATGGCCAATTAAGCACCTTTTCCTTGAGCAAAGTGCTAAGTTCGCACTTTGTAAGCTTCACTTCTGAAAGCAGGATATCAACGTCTGAAAGTTAAAAACACAAAGATGCATTTCAGGACCAAAATCACATAAAATTCTATGTTTTAAATGGAAGCCTGAATCAGTGGCGTATTCAGAGGGTACGCTCCTGATCCACAGTGTACCCCTTTGGCCTTGGCCTTTCTAAATACGCCCATGGCCTGAATGGATTTAGTTGAATAACTGCATGTAGATAAGAATCTGCATTTCTTTGATTACAATTGCAGATGCCAGGTCTCACCATATCCGGTCATTTCCTTACCTTAGATTGCACACCTACAACTGAACCGAAATTTAGGCGGCTAATTTGTGACATAATACATTGAAGCTGCCTATGAGTCTTGAAGCAAATGCATTCATAAATTCATCTGAAAAATAAATAGAAACATACCAGGAGTTATTTTGTTTAAAGTGTCTTCATGAACCTGGACCTTTTTCTGTACAAAAACAAGAAATATAATACAAATGGCAAATGTTTCAACACAGCATCATAGTCTTGCCTCAGCCTCTGTTCCATGTATGCAGGGCGTTTTAGGGCAGTGGGAATGCACTGAAAAAAGCCCTGGAACAGCATCGTTCTTGCCTCACTCTGTTTGCCAACGTTTTTCAGTGAATATATAATTATGGATATGTAAAAATGTGTTTGGGACAGTAGAGGTACGGCGTTCCCCACCTGTTTTGTTAATAAGTAAAAAAGGATGAGTTCCCAAACCTTTTTTCCTAGAAAAAAAGCACTGCCTGTATGTATCATTTGTATATCCTCATGGGAATTAGTCACATACCATAGGAAGTTGAAGTATTCCATGTAGCCTAGCAACACTATAAGTTCATAGTTTGAAGTGCATCAAACCTAAGTGCAATACAGAAGGAGCAATAACGGACACTTGTCATTGCATCAACTGATGCATCAATGTCTGTAAACTGTTTGACAGAGATACTGTGAGGCTGCCAGGGAGCCACATTTCAAGGCAGTTATCAGACAACTCATATAGCAATAATCCTGAAAAGGGTATTATTATTATTATTATTATTATTATTATTATTATTATTATTATTATTATTATTATTATTATTATTATTATACAAGACAATTTATAGAGCACCATAAGCATAGCTAACAAGGCCAAAGTCAAAAGCGCTTTACAAGAATGAGATATTAATTTTCTGGGTAATCTTCTGTAATCTTCGGTGCTTTAAAATGTGCAAAGTTCTGTCCTTCTTACGTTGAGAACTTGAAAATTTACCCCCAATTGATGCACATCCTTGTCCAAATGTCCGATAGTCTTCATGTGGACTGTGAGAGCAGGCGATGGTCCCAAGACTGTCTCCGGCTTCATCAGAACCCCTTTGAGGATCTGCTCCAGTTCAAACCACGTCACAAAACTAGGAACTTCCAACTCAGTCTATAATGAAATAGCACAACAAGAGGAGACTGCAACTAGTTAGAAATACTTCTATCAAAGACAAGTAGCATAAGAGGACAACAACAGCAAATACAAAACAATAAACAGCATTGATTATTATTATCATAACACAACTAGAGTCATTCTATTCTACATGCTGGACATACTGACAGACAGAAGCACAACACTGAACCACTGACACCATAGCACAGTCTTACTTGGGGCCTTTTAATAATCTCTTGTAGACTCAAACACTTTGTTCTTAAACAACAGTGCCACAAAATCCCCTCAAGATGGTCTCTGGACAGCCCAGTGCTTAATTCCAATGCACAACGCAGCCATATTAGTAATGCACTGATTTTCATAATTTTATCACAAATATACAAAAGTAGAAGTCATTTTTAAAAAATACTTAAAAGAAAGATCAAGAAACTGAACTGACGCTGATAATTCTCGTCAGGGTATCAACTTGGTGCTTAAGCTGTCTGAAATCCTCCAAAAGACTTTGGTGGCTCTGTGTCAAGTTGTTCACAATAGTAACCAGCTGTAAGACATTGAAAGGCAAAAGACAAAGACTATTCACATCTTCAGTTTTAAACAAACAGTGCATCAATCTATATTCTGTTTTTAAAAACAATGGTGGAGGGGAGTTGGAGGGAGTTCTTTCAACGGTTGTTGACAATCTCACCCAATGGTGATAGCGGCTTCTGCCTCATGCCCAATTGGTCTTTGGTATTAGTTTATCATTGAAAGACAATACAGAATTTGCAATATGAATACAAATAAGTGTACTGTACAACTACGGGATTTGATAGTTTACAAAACTATTGCACATAAGTCTGCAAAACTAATTAGCATTTTAAGCACATTGAAAGTATGCCAGTTGTGAGGTCATGGTTCAACACCTGATGTCATTTCTGCCCCAGTTCACCCACCTGTCAATGAGTACATTGGGTGCCTAATCAGTTGCTGAGGGAAAGTCAGAGAGTCACCCCCATTCAGGTGATGCTGTGAAAAATTGAAAGCATTAACCCTTCAGTCCCCCTAGAGGTCTCTGGCCGAAGGAGTGACTTTCACCTTTACCTTACAAGCCTCTGAATCCAATTAGCCTTTAAAACTCACTCAGAACAGTTATTTAAAAGCAATCACAATTCACAAAGTTACTAGAAATTCACACGAAAAAATACTGCGATGGGACGTAACCTTTTCAACTCCATCAGTCTGTGCCTCCAACTTCCGAGCCAGCTGCATGTTCTGCCACATGTAGTTCATCGCCCCTCCTCCTCCTGCTCCTCCTCCATGCTCTTCTTCTTTTGCCTGTTTTCCTTTTCCTCCTGTACCTTTTCCTCCTCCTTCTTTTTCCCTTACTCCTCCTCCACCTTCTCCTTCTCTTCCTCCTCCTACATGTGCTCCTCCTCTTCCTGCCTGTGCTTCTCGTCCTTGTCCTCCTCCTCCTGCCTTTGCACCTCCTCCTCCTGCCTTTGCTCCTCCTCCTCCTCCTCCTCCTGCCTGTGATCCTCGCCCTTGTCCTCCTCCTCCTGCCTGTGCTCCTCCTCCTCCTGTAAGTCGTCCTCTTTCTGCCTGTGCTTCTCGTCCTTGTCCTCCTCCTCCTCCTGTATGTCGTCCTCTTTCTGCCTGTATTCCTCCTGTTTGTGCCGTCGCCGCTTGTGCTCCTTCTGCGTCTACTCCAGCGTCTGTGCTTTCGTCTTCTGATTGAAGGTCGGCGAGGATGTTGAACAGCTCGTCGTTGCTCGGCACCCTGCTCATCCTATCGAGGCGCAGTTCCAACTCCTCCACCTTCTTCACCAGTTCCGGAAGGCCGTACATCGGATAAAGGGCGATGGCGTCGGGGTTGGTCGGTCTCTGCAGCATCAGATGGATTTCGACGGCGTCGGTCGACGACCTTCGCCTCCTCTGCCCCGTCCCTCCTCCTCCGCCTGTTCCTCCTCCGGACACCGATGACGCAGAGTAGAGCCTCGGCTGCGGCTGTTCGCCGAACTCGTCTTCCTCTTGAGGGGACGACGACGGCCTCTGATCGGCGGCCTCCGCCGCCGCCGCCGCCGCCGCCGGGGCGGGGCTGGGGCTGCGGACGACCACGGGAACGGCCTCGTAGGGAGCCTGGACGTCGGAGATTCCGAGAGTACAAAGCACGGAGTGGAGCAGCGAGTAGAGGACGTGGAAATGGACGGTACCGACGTCTGGAGAGTTGAGAGCCAAATCAACCATCTGGCCGAGACTGACCGACAGAGAACGCCGCCCGTCCATTGTCTACCCCACTGCGGCGGCGGCCGATATGCAGTCCCTTGGAAGGAAGGGGGTCTGTTATCTTACAGAATGGACAGGTTTATCTTCCGAACCAACGGCCGTCTGATACCAAATCACCTTCGGCGTTTGAAATCTAACGGAGAATTTTAAAGAGTATTTCCTATTCAAATACAATAAATGAAAACAGTTGAAACATGTGTTTACGCTGTTTAAAGGACTACAATTTTTACGTCACAAATGCTTCTATTGATTTCTATTGATATCGCTTCTATGGCGCCTACTCGATTGCGTTGCATTCAAATCCATTCCATACTGAATTCCACTTGGCCCATGGTTTGAGGTCACTGCAGAAGCACCCGAGTCTCGTAAAAAGAGGAATTGTCTTGAATACACAGGACCAACGGACCAATGTGCCAGAGGCTCCTTATGATGATGATGATGATGATGATGATGATGATGATGATGATGATGATGATGATGATGGTGATGATGATGATGGTGGTGATGATGATGATGAGGAGGAGGAGGAGCAGGGACGTCATTTGGGGGCAGGGGCATTTGCCCCTGATTTTGAGGGGGAACAAATTTTTTCCGCCAATGTTTGTGTTATTTAGTTTTTACACGCCCTAAAGGAGTGCTTGATGTCGAGTAATCTGAAGTAACTAACCGTGAAAATGACCGACAAGCAAACAAGCAAAAAAGGTCGTCAACTTTTTCGCAAACTTGTAACTTGTCAGGGTCAAAAGTGTCTTGCCCCCCCCCCCGAAAAACAGTGAAATGACGTCTCTGAGGAGGAGGAGAACTGTGAACTGGGAAGAGCACCTGTCGCTTTCGTTCGATCGATCTTCTCGATCTCTTGCCTTTCAAACAACGACTCTCTCTCTCTCTCTCTCTCTCTCTCCATCTCCTCTGACTCATTTCATCTTTAAGACGTTGCCGTTCGGCTGTGGGCCGATCTCAGCTTGCGTCGTGTGTGTGTGTGGTGGGGGGATGTGGCCCAGGCGTGGGGTGGGAGCATAGTTAACGGTGCACGGGATGGATGGCGAATAGAATCGAAGCGCAGTTGCAGCGATGGCCCCGATGGATGGTCTGATCCTGTCGTCCACATTGGTTGCAGCGCTCTTCGTCACGCATCACTGCATTTCATCGTACGACCTCACGGCTTATCACCCCTCCGCCGCCGCCGCCACCCATCGCCTGCAGCTGCATCGTCATGAGTATTTTGTCTGGAGCGGCGGCATCAGCTTTTCGGAAGGCGATTGGTGCTTAATAAGATGCAACCGCGGGCCGTAGGTCGATCAGCAGCAGCAGGTGGAGACAGGTGGAGGGCGGCGACAGACGCCACAGCGCCTCTCTTCTGACTCAGCCACCGACGGCAGAGACGCACCAGGGCTGTTCGGCCCGGCTGCTCACCTTATGAGAAGACACCGACTGCTGTCACAGTCACCTTCCGATCGCTAAGAACACCTGACACGCATCGCGGGACGACGAGAGAGAGAGAGAAAGAGAGAGAAAGAGAGAGAGAGAGAGAGGCAGGACAAAATGGCGATTGGCAGCTGAGAAGGATCGAAGCGAAGTTGTTCAGTGAATTGTTAACAGACGAATTCGGTCGATTCTTCGGCTGACTGACTGTGCGACGATGATTGCATTTGATGCTTCGCTCTGAATTTGGTTTAGTATTTTTTCTTAAAAACGTCAGTCAGTTTTTCAACGGTGATAGCAACTGTACAGAAGCAGAAAGGTCCAGATGCCCTGAACATGATTCAACAGTTTAGGAACCTACCTCGAATGGCTGCTCTCTGTCCAGTAGGCCTAGTTTCCTGTATTTGACAAATCATTTGAAATTCTTGAATTCGCATTGAATGATAGAAGCTTAGAGCGAGCGTACAGTTGCACACTGCATGGTACAGGTTGCTGCACAGTTTACCTTTAACATACACTTTCTCTTGTTTTTTTCAGAATCATTTCGACAAAAAGGAAAGGCGCAAAGTCCGTTCGAAAGCTTGATTGAAATTCATTCCGAAACGAGTCTCATTGACTTTTGATTGCTGCTCAGAAAGTCTTTGCAATCAACTGACCTTTGAGCTTCAATCAAATGACGATGACGACAGAATGCGTATATAGACGACAAAATCAAACGGAGTTCTCCTAATCTTAGAAGCGGCCGCTTTCTCTGCATCAGCGAAGCGCGTGTTAATTACCCCGTAGGCCTACACATACTGTTTAATATAGGGCAATTTATCGGCAGTCATCCTTAGACCCACTCTTCGATTAAATCAACTCATCGGTTTTGTAAGGATTTCATTTATCAATGACTGTGCCCCAATAAGGTCTAAGTCCGACTCCTCTGTGCGACCACTTCGTGGCAAAATTGATTAATTTCAGGCGGACACACTTTGGGAATTTTGGCGATGCCATTTCTTCGTCGGTCCGAAGAGGGCAGTATGATCAGCATGTGGCAAAATAATATCGCCGATCGATGGGCCTAACAGGAACAGTTTATGATTTCATTTGAAAGGCTATTATTATTATTATTATTATTATTATTATTATTATTATTATTATTATTATTATTATTATTATTATTATTATTATTATTATTATTATTATTATTATTATTATTATTATTATTATTATTATTATTATTATCATTATTATTATTATTATTATTATTATTATTATTATTATTATTATTATTATTATTATTATCATCATCATCATCATCATCATCATTCTCATCATCATCATTGCTACTACTATATCATTAGCATGTGATTAGCAGGTGACTGATGGCAGAAGACTGATAGGTTACGGGTGATTGACAGCTGAAAGATTGAGAGAATACAGAGCGGTGAAAGAAGTCAGATGATTGACAGGTACCAGACTGAGAGATGATAGACAGGTGCCAATCCCGTGAGGGTTCTGAGGCCCGGACCCTCACAAAATTTGGTTGTGTAGGCATTGAACCCTCACAAAAATCTGAATAAATCTACATTGCACCGTTGTACGATTATATTTAATAAATGTTTGTAGTGGATAAGATAGGCTACACGTAGAATTATGAGCAAATGATATTTTGGAACATTAGGCCCCTAATTCGTTTCATCACTCTTACGAATTTTTGCTTGTCTATAGCCTACTATTGGAATAGTCCTTAGGGTCGTCCATAAATGACGTAACGCCCTTTTGACACTTTTTCACTCCTCCCCACTACGTAACGCGACGTAATATGACGTAACAACGGGCCGACCCCCAGCAGCATCGCACGGGGTTGTTTGGGGTTGTTCAAACAACCCCACTTTAAAAAATACGTCCAACACAATGTATGCAAATCCGTTGACTTTTGTTGAAGGGGGGTAGTGGGGGGAGGGGTCGGCCGCGGCTTCAGTGTTCAGTTTCATAGTGCCTTCAGTTAACAACCCCACTTTGCAAAAGCTGGCTACGCCACTGGTAAGCATGATCATATTCCAATAGACTGAGTGTTTTCAGATCTCATCTTAAAACACATCTCTTCCATTTATCATTTACTCCATAGTCCGTGTTGTTGTTTCCCTCTGACTGTTCTCTGAAATGACATGGTCTTTGAAGTAGGCCTACCATCGATTGGTACCCTTGGGTATTGTAAATGGTGCTATAGAAGTGCATAATTATTATGTTTTCTGCTGCCTGAAGAGAGTGCCAAACTTTTAAAACATTAAGGATGGGATTTTTTTCATTTTCGACGTTTAAAACCAAAACCCTAAAAATCCTAAAATTTGACTTTTTGAAAAATCTATATTTTTAAAAGCCTAAAGAGTCTATGTTTTTTAAAGATCACATTTCCCAGCCCTGTATGTGAACCGCCACGAACTGAACCTTTATCATTCTTTATGTTGTATAGATTGGTGAATGTATAACTGCATATCCCTGTGCCTGTCGTTTTCCTGCGACTGTTTTGAGGTCAAATGCTTGCGTTGTTAGACTTGTAATAACAGTGACGTTGCGCTGTTTACACGCAGTGCTGGCGGCTACGCATCTGTGAGGCTGAGAAGGACAAGGGGAGCCATTGGCCTGCGCCTTTCGCCTCAGCCGCCAAACATCAGAAACAGACGCTGCATCGTTCTTTGGCCCCACTGGGCCCCGTTGAAGCACGGTAAACGAATATTCTGCTGCTTAAGTTATGCGTGTACTATGCAGCTTGTTTATTACGAAGGTTAATATTTAAATAGATGGTTAAATAGATCGACTGCTTAAAATTCTCTGTAGCACTGATGCAGCGCTTTTAAAAAAGCGATCACCAGCTGCACGAAATAATCTGGTCTTTGACGATTAAGTGTGACTGGGACTTTTCTTTCGCTGTGCATTTATTTAAAATTATCGGATAATTGCAGTAAAATCTTCTCTCTGTGCAAGTGAGTTTATTTTGGCATAGTAGACCCGCTTTCCGTGAGCTGTTCAGAATTAAATAATAGACACTTCCATTAAGGCATTAAGATATTCCTACAGACACGGAGAGGATACATTTCGTTTTAGGAACAATTCGGACTCATTTGACATTTGTTGATATTAATATTCTCTTGTTTTGGTGACATGGTCCTTGAAGAGAATAAAAGTCAGACTAAAAACAAAAATAAATAAAAATTTAGTTTGCAGAAACAATCATGAATATTAGATCTCACAAACTGTGGTGGTTGTAGGTCAGGACATCAATAAATCATGACACTGTAAATTCTGTAATGTAATTGGAGCTGACATTTGGTATCCTGCTATTCACAGGCTCTAAGCCACCACTCTGGCATTATTCATTATTTTGCCCATTATGAGTGAGAGGGTGAACCATATGAATTGCCTTTAATGCTGCTGCAGTATTCTCCTACTGCAGTGGACCATAATTGCTGTCATAGAGCAAAAGTAAAGTTAATTTTCATTAGGCTGTAAATGATCTTCCTTGGAGTTTGATCTTACTATCCAAAGATTTAATCACTCATTTGTACTACGCCGTTGCTAAAACATGCACAGAGTTCAACTGTTGTTGAAGGCTTATGTAGGCTGCACATGATTCTTTATTCAACTCAATGCAGAGCCTGTCACATTTTATAGTGATAAACTTTTGAAATAATATCAACAGTGCTTTTGGAAGTAATTAACATGTTTTGATAGTTATAAGCCATATAGTTATGTGTCTTGTCTTTGGTTACCCTATGTATTCCTGCTGAGAAATGCTTGTTTGTAAAAATTTATAATTTTGCATATAATTTGTGTTGAGACAATGTGTGTGTGTGTGTGCTTGCGTGTGTATGTGAGTCCAGGTCCTTTTGATGTTGTGCTGTTTGCTAGTGAATGATGCTATTATTAGCTGTGCAGATACAGGTCTGTGAGATTATAAAGTGTCACTGAGTTAGTTCTGTTCGTGAATGGGAATGCTTCAAATGTTGTTGCATATACTTTGGGTGGACAGTTTAACAGGTTGTTTGTGTTTCTTAATTCACAGAGGTTTATATACTGAGGATTCAGTTCTGTGTGAAATTTATTACATTTGTATCTTTATGCTTTATTCATAAAGAAGAAAGACGAAAGAAGATTAATGACTGCAGAAATGAACTGGTTAAGAGGAATAGCAGGAGTCAGCAGAAGACAAAGAATAAGAAATGAAACGATCAGAGAAAAGACAGAGCAAAAAGAAACGATACTCGAATCAATACAGAAACGAAGACTGAAATGGTTTGGTCATGTTGAAAGAATGAAGGAAGAAAGACTACCAAAGAAAGCACTATACAACTATGTTGAAGGGAAAAGGAGAAAAGGAAGACCAAGAAAAACATGGATAGAAAACTTAAAAGAGGATGCAGAAGAAATGCAAATGAGCTTCATCCAAATGACCAGAGCAGCAAGAGACAGACAGAAGTGGAAGGAACTCATTCAGACCCATCGTCCAACCCAATAGGGAAAGACGGAAGGAAAGAAAGAAGAAGATGCTTTATTCAATATCTAAACAGCACCAGTGCTTTTGTTGCACCTGCATTCTCCGATATGCAGACAAATCGATGATGAGCACCTTTCTAGAAATTCTGTCTGAATTCTGTTGGCAAATACTCTGCACTGTGCAGGATGTGTTTACCTATACAGTGTAGTACTTAGTACCTGTGATTCAGTGAATGATGATAATGCTGACTGTGGTAGTTTTGCAGGAAAGTGGAGTGGCAGTCACAGCCTAAGATTAGCACACAGTTGTGCTTCGAAACATTTGGTTTATGAACACTTGGCTGTTTGGCTCAATAATATTACACACATGAAATGTTTTCTCTGTTCTTAGACCGGTCTTTAGCGGCTGGCAGTTTATTGTGGCTTTGTTTTCAGTATAGTGTTACGGTATTTAAAGTTAAATGAGATCTCATTTGCGGATAAGTAACTGATTTTGTGTTGGAGCCAAATGCTATCATATAGATTGTTGTACCTCAATTTTAGACGTACACATTGACTTAGCAGAGATTAGATCGTCATTCAGAATGAAGCTCTGTTCTGTTTTAGATTTAAAGCAACATTCCAGTTACGACATAAAAGAGAAGGACAATTGCAGAACAAGACTTCATTTGGTGCATCAATTGAAACCAAATGGGCGATATCTGGGTCGATGTTGTGGTAGGATTGATTAGAATCCTGGCCTTTGCTTACGATGTAATCACGTACATACCATATTCACTGATTGAGAATCCACAGAGGAAGTTAGAAGCTGGTCTTCGAGTCAAGGCAGGTGTTAACTTCCGGTAAAATGTTTCCTTTCAAAAGTCTAACTATTAGCATATTGTATTTTGCTTAGCTTGCTGTGTGTGTGTGTGTGACTGAAATATGGCAGTAGTCATTGAAGAGGCTAGTGGCTGAATGTCATGTGACGCATTCAGCCGAATGCAATATGAGGTTGATTGGAAGTGTTGTGAATGTCCCTTTGATAAATAAGGGCAAAGGGCTCTGTGGTGCATGAATATCAAGACTCTTATCAGGAGGAAAGAATTGTAATTTCCAGAAACTTGTTGGACTTCATAATACTTATGAATGTATTTAAGTCAAATGGAAGCACACTTTAACCATGTGTTTGTGTGTGTGTGTGTTCTGTCTTTTGTTTTTTCTGTCATCATCTGATGCCTAAAGGCAAAGAGTGTTTGTCCTGATGTCAATTGCTGCTTCATAATGAAGATAGATCTGTTAAGCAATTTGCTGTTGAATGTCTCTCTGAGAGATATTAGGATGCAGAGAGAGAGAGGCTAATTTTCAATCTGTTATATTGATTAGCATGTTCACAGTCAGTCTGATGTGTGTTTTTTTTTGTGTTCAGGCAAAGCAAACTGATCCAGCAGATCCCGGATCCCCATACAGAGCTGTTGAGGCGTACGACCAGCTTGTCACTTTTCCATTTCCAAACTGTGGCACTTTGGATGAGTTCTTCAGACAGGCAGTGCAGAAATTTTGCTCCAGGGCTTGTCTCGGAAGCAGAGAACTTCTTTCTGAAGAAGATGAGATCCAACCGAATGGAAAGGTTTTTCGAAAGGTAACATTCATAACGGAAAAGAAGCAGAATGAATTGCAGTGTAGGTTGCAATATGCTCAGCAATGTCTCTGAATATCAGTTTAATAATAATAATAATAATAATAATAATAATAATAATTGGCATTTTAATATGATAATTTCAAGGATACTGGCTGTTGTTGTTGTTATCTTCAGGCTGTTTTTGGTGATTACAAATGGCAGACATATGACCAGTTGAACGAGCGAGTGAATAACTTTGGTCGTGGTCTTCTTAAACTTGGACAGAAGCCAAAAGCCAACGTCTGTATATTTGCTGAGACGAGGGCTGATTGGATTGTTGCTGCTCTTGCTTGCTTCCGTTTTGGTTTTCCCGGTGAATTTCATTGCTACACTTCTTTATCTCATTAAGTATTAATTTGGCTTTAGATACGGACTCTGAGGCACTTCCGAAGGATTATTTGAAAACAGAAAACAATTTGACAATCACATTTCTAGTGATACAGCTGAACTAATAGTGCCTTATAATGTTATAAAATCCATCATATGTTCCCCATTCAGTCAGTCTACAGTCATTCTCTCAAAATGTCAGAATTATGCTGGTTCTTTTAATTAAGGTGTTTCTATTTGTAAGGCATTTGTTGAGCGATGTTCTGTTCTTGTCCTGTGTAGTGGTAACACTGTATTCTACGCTGGGAGATGAGGCTGTGACGCACGGCATCAACGAATGCCAAGTGTCTTTTGTTGTCACTTCATTCGAATTACTTCCAAAATTTAAGGCAGGCTTTATGATTCTCAGCTCCTCAAACTAAGACTATTTCTGCTTTGAGATTCATTTGATGAAATCTGTCTCAGTGGATTGCTTTGCTACTATGCGTACGATCCAAATATGGACGTTTCTTCAATGCATACTGTCTGTATAATTTACGATGAAGTTGTTGATGAGTAAAACGAATAAGACAAATAAGAAGTAGTTGCTCATGTCTTTGCATTTGTATATTGGCAGAATGGCTCTTGAACTATGATGATGATGATAATGATGTTTATGATATTATGAATATATATTCAATGTATCTCTGAATGATTTCAGAGCATACTGTCCTCTTTGCCAAAGCTGCAGCACATAATCTACATGCAGCATCAGACAAAGAAAAAAACAGCAGTTGAAGATTTTCCAGCATCTGTGTCTATTCATGCAATGACTTGCGTTGAAGCCCTTGGAGCTAAAGACGGTTTTCCTCTTTGTTAAATTTTCCTTTAGTTATTCATTAAGGACTTCTGTCCCTTCTGTTAAGTTCAATCATTTCAATTGCACTTTGGCTTAGTTACAGAAGACTGAAACTGATGAATTTTTTTGCAGTTTCTAAGAAAATCAGTTTTTGGTAGAAAATCCAAACTGGGACAGAATTCTTAAGTTTTTATGTAGCACTTTTAAAATAATGATTTTAAAGCACTGCACAGACCACTGAGGTCCATTCTATGCCAGTGAACATTTGAGTGCCTAGGAATTGAACCCAGGATGATGACTGCTGTCAGTGGACACTGACATTCAATACCAACTGAGGCATTTGTGTGAAGGGGAGGGTTTTTTCACGAGTTAGGTTTATTCAGATGTTTGATCTTTTTCTGTGAACGCAGTTGATGTTGCTGCAATGTTGAATAATCCACAGCCGGATGACCCTGCAGTCATCATGTACACAAGTGGATCTACTGGAATTCCCAAAGGTACATTTATGAAATGTTATTATTATTCGTATTAGTTAACTATTCAAGTTACTTTTAGTTATTGATGTCTTCTGGATGGTCAGACTAAACTTTTGAACAAGAGATTTCTGTGAATTAACTATAAGATGAGCACCACTTGCTTAATTAAAATCAAACTCATTTAATATATTAATATATATAGTTGATATATTTAATATTTATATATAATTATATAATTATATATATATATAATTAATATATATTGAATGTGTAATATTTGATTTGTAGGTGTAGTGATATCGCACGCCAACATTCTCAGTGCAGTGGCCGGTCTATCGTCACGGGTGCCTCAGTTAGGGTCAGGGAACAGTTCTCCATTAACTGATTTTTTGACAGATTTCTAAAATTTGTAATTGAAATACTTTTGCAGTTTAGAATTTTATAATCCGCTGCTCTGAATTAGGCATAGTACGGTATTGTAGCAGATATAAGGATACCTGGAGAGGTATTCATTATCATCATGACTATAAATTTGGTGATGTGTTCTTATTTTGTTGATTAGTATTTTGATTTGAGGCCACAAATGAAAAAACTCTCAGAGCCTGTTTTCTCTCCGGTGCTTTTAGTGTCCTTCGTGACGACGTCTACATCGGTTATCTGCCATTGGCTCATATCCTGGAATTGGATGCGGAGCTGATCTGTGTTGGATTTGGAATTCCAATCGGATTCTCCTCTCCAAACACATTGACAGACAAGGTCAGTTGCTCCTCAAATGGAACGACATGCATTGAACACGTCTCTTCGTGCAGTCGATGGTTTCAGCTTACGTCTCTTCCCATTTCCCATTTTCTGTACTTCTGACATAATATTGAGGTGTGTGATGTGGTGCAACATAATAGTGTATTTGTGTAGCGCCTTTACTAAATAATTTTCTATAAGCAGTCCTGCAATGATGATTGTGTTGTGTACTGGTAGAAAGACGAGGAGAGAAAGAGACGGAGTAACTTGGTCGTTATTTATTATTATTATTATTATTATTATTATTATTATTATTACCAGGACAATTTATATAGCACTGTAGCAAAGTTAAAGTGCCAAAATATGTATGTTGCCACTGTTTGTTTTTTTGTTCAAATGATGCTACAATTTTTAGTAAGTCATGTGTTTGTCTACTTTTTGGATTATAGTCTACAAGAATCAAACGAGGATCGAAAGGCGATGCTTCAATCCTTCGACCGACTCTTATGGCCGCTGTCCCGGTCGGTCACTTCTCATCTCCGATGCTTCTAATTTTCATGAAATTTCCAATATTTTGTCAATTTATAGCATCAGCCGTAGGTTGTATACAATTGATGAAGCAGATTTACAATGGATTGGTTGATTATGGTCCGACCATATTTCTTCTAAAGTGTTAGGTCCTTCCATCCGCTTATTGCGTGCTTTATTGCTTGCACATTGAATCTGGAGCTTATCTTCTGCTGAGCAGTTTCTTCTTCTCCATGAAGAGGTTATCAGCACTTGCACCAGAAACTCTCTCTGTTTCTATTTGTGTTCAGATTCACTTAAGACTTCCTCTTTCCCATTTGGATCAATTCACACACACTGTGTAGTCTCCAGTTGATGGCTTTATTTATTATTCACATTCACAAACAAAACATGGAAACAGAGTTATGAAATAGAGAAAAAATCCACAAAACTACAGAGTTGTTCGTAGATAAAAGAGGAAAAGTATGCCGGACAGTAATTGTGTTCGTATTAAGTGACACACGCGCATGCACAGAGACTGTCTGTGTAATGTCATTTCAGGTGATATTGGACCGCATAAGTAAAGGAGTCTGGGATAAAGTGAACGAGGAGGCAAGTCCTCTACAGCGCTCACTCTTCAAATATTTCTACGAATACAAGAAGAGTCACTATGAGGCTGGATTTGGAACACCATTGCTAGACCGGTGAGCAGTGGATGGGTTGGGGGGGGGGATGTACTGTGCGCTCTCCATTCCATGAGCTTTGAATTTCTTTGCTGAATTGACATCATCATTATAACCTCATGTAAATTGAGAGGATGATGCAAAGTTATTTTTAAGACCAATCAAAGTCAACAGACCAAAAGTGTCTTCCAAGTTCCAAGTCTAGCACAAAATACTAGGAATAAATATCATTACTGATAATTAATTAATAGGAAGCTGTGACCGATTATTATTATTAAACGAAGAATAACGTCACATTTTATAAAGAGATCTCTGATGTACATTCCTAGCGAATGCCCTTGGAACTACATTCCTAGCGATTGCTCTTGGAACTACATTACCTAGCGAATGCCTTGGAACTACATTCTCTAGCGAATGCATTGGAACTGCATTCCCTAGCGAATGCCCTTGGAACTACATTACCTAGCGAATGCCCTTGGAACTACATTACCTAGCGAATGCCCTTGGAACTACATTACCTAGCGAATGCCTTGGAACTACATTAGCGAATGCGAATGTCCATGAATGAACTGGAACTACATTTAGCGAATGTTAAAGAAACAACATTCCCTAGCGAATGTCCTTTGAACTACGGCAGTTAGCAACTAGTTAAAGAAATCAACTTTCTGATGCGTGCAACTGAATTGCCTGAGATTTCTTTATGTTAATAGTTTAGTTTTCACAAAGACAAAGTCTCTGCTCGGAGGAAGACTTCGACTGGTTCTGTCGGGTGGAGCCCCACTGTCGCCCGACTCACAACGCTTCATCAACATCTGCTTCTGTTGTCCTGTTGCTCAAGGGTACGGACTGACGGAGACAACGGGTGCTGCAACCATCTGCGAAGGAGGTCTCTTTGAAATCCCGTCTGAAACAGAATTACGGATTGTGATTGCTTCGTCTCTTTATATTAAGAGTTATTAGTTACTGGAATGACCCGGTCTTTTGCTAATGGATTTGATGTAACATTGGTTTAGAGCCTTTAGAGTGTTAGATTTTGTGCTATAAAAGTGCTTAATTATTATTGTTATTTATTATTGTTGTTGTTGTTATTATTATTATTATTATTATTATTATTATTATTATTATTGTTGTTGTTGTTGTTGTTACATTGTATTATTATTATTATTATTATTACTATGACATCCATGTTCTGCTTGAGGATGTCTACTCAATGATCAATGCAGCCACTTTATATTGTAGTTTGTTTTATTATATATATATATAATATATATATTATAAATATAAATATATATATATATATATATATATATATATATATATGTATGTATGTATATGTATATATATAATATTTGTTATCTTCTGATGTAGCCATTGACAGAAGCACTGGGAGAGTTGGAGCTCCTCTGTGCTGCAGTGAAATCCAGTTGGTCGACTGGAATGAAGGCGAGTGTTCTGTCTCCTTCTTCTTCCAGAGTAATTCTGTCGATTGGTGTTGTTGTTGTTGATTAGCATTCTACAAGATGTCTTCATTCCTTTTATTGAGGCAGCAATGTGCCTGAATAAATAGACTAATTATTTGATAGCTCACAGTTTGTGCTTTCTGTTAGGAGGATACAAGACAAGTGACCATCCCAATGCTCGTGGTGAAGTGTGGATAGCTGGGTCTAATGTAGCCCTTGGATATTACAAAAATCTGGATCAGACGATCGCCGATTTCCACGTTGTCAACGGGAAGAGATGGTTCGCCAGTGGAGATATCGGAGAATTCCACAAAGATGGCTGCCTCGAAATCATAGGTCTGGGGAAAAGATAAATCTTTAGAGTCAAAGATTTAAACAATTTGAACACCTGTCAGCTGTCAGGCTTGAGCGTGGGATTTTCTCCTTTTGAACTTCTTTATACTGGAATCATTAAGCAGAAGAGATGCCACTTCAGAACCCTTCCTCATAACCTCCTTCATAAGAACTCTGAAAATACCTTTACCCTTTGTTGTCAATCTTTAGACTACATTTTGTATTGGATAGACTTCCCATTAGAAGCACCTGTTGAATGAAGGCCCTCTGCCTAAGATGGACTCCTCCTATTCCTTCCATCTTTCTTGAATATGTTTTCTGCAGCAGATGTGTGATCAGTCATTTCTTTGTCTTGCGTATTGTTTGGCGGCTCTAGAGTGCAGAATGTCATGTGGAGGAATGATGAAGATGTGATTTGTTGTAGATCGAAAGAAGGATTTAGTGAAACTCCAGGATGGTGAATACATTGCCCTCGGTAGAATTGAGGCCGCCATCAAGCTCTGTCCGAGTGTGGACAACGTGTGTGTCTGTGCGCGTGGACTGAAGTCTTACGTTGTATGCCTCGTTTTGCCGAACCAACACCACCTAAAGTCTCTCGCCAACGCACTTGGAATCGCGTTTACCAGCTGGCAACAGCTCTGCGATCATTCCGAAATCAAAACCAGATTCTGCAAATGATTGAAACACAGTGCACTAAAGGTTCAAATTGTCCTGTCATTATCTGATCTAATCGAACATCATCTGATCTGGTACCTTCTTACAGTGCCACTGCCATAATAATGCCTGAGACAGAGCCATTCTGACCAGCCAAGTAGAGCTCTTTGGGAAGGGATAAATGACCATAGACATTGTGTTCTAATTGCAATGCTTAGTTCTTGATGCAGATGATGACAGCCAGAGTGTTACAGGGGTGCCATCGGCTGATACCCTGGTCATTATGATAGTGGCACCATAGAAGTTGATTGATTGATTGATTGAGTCTCCAGCCAACAATCAAAGTCAAGTGTTGTATTTATTGCCGTATAAACATTAACCAAAAAGAAAACTAGGATGTGGACAGACATTTTAATTCCATTCCATTTTATGTAAATGTTATGCAGGTAATGTCTAACTTTACAATCTCTGTCGACCTGGAATAGAATCTGATTCTGATTGGTTAAAACACATTTTTTATTTGCAGCAAAACTGTCGAAAGTTGAGATTCCAAAGAAACTGAAGCTTTGTACAGAACTCTGGAATTCAGACAATGGCCTCGTTACAGAATCTTTCAAACTGAAGCGAAAGAGCATCGAGTCATTCTACGCCACAGATATTGAGGTCATGTTCAAATAGGGATCATGTAGTTTCTTTGTTGTTGTGATGCAAATATTTATATTTATTGCAATTATGATTTGAACATAAAGTAGTATTTTGCTTGAAAGAGGATTGGCTTTTCTATTTTATATGCAAACAAGTGAAAACTCAACATCAAATGAAATCTAATTTTATGTGAAAAAGACTAATTCTCATAAACTGTCTCTACTAAAATGGATCCTGCTTCTTTGGGTTTTTCTACTGATATTTTTTGGAACATTTATGTTTCTGTGGTACTGTGTAAACTTAAAGTGTATTATATCTATTAGGCCTACATACACTTTGCATAGCTGTTGGAATTTTAAAAATTCTTTTCAGCTCGAATAGCAGACTTATGCTTAACATGCCCGAAAGCCGATTCCTCAGATTAACAAAAAGCTGTTAAAATGTTTTTATTATAATTACTAGAGCTGTCATCGTAGGAAATTGTTCTGTCGCGATATCGTGGTTATTTCTACGACGATATCGCGACCTGGCTAAACTCCAACGAGTTCAAAATTCATTGGCTCGGGTAATTTCAGAAACCCCAAAATGTGAGCACATAACCCCAGTCTGTAAGGGTCTTCACTGGCTTCCAATTAAAGAAAGGATAGGCTTTAAAATCTGCCTTCAGGTATACAAAACACTTTACTACAAGGAACCCAGTTACCTTCTTTCAAAACTTTCTGTACAAGCAAACAAATACTTGACCAGAATCCTCGTCTGCAATAGTTCTCTCCATCTCCCATACCCGGACAGTTCTTGATTCTCGTGCTTTCTCAGTGGCCGCCCCAAAACTCTGGAACTCATTGCCTCAGCATGTTCGCATTGCAGATTCATTACAAATTTTTAGAACAAGACCCATCTTTTCACCGGGCTTATCCACCATAGACTGTCACCCGTTTGTTCGGCCGGATACCCTGGATTTGACCTGGATCTTTAGTGATTTGGATTTGGTGTGCCATCGGTTGATGCTCCTGTGAATTATGAAAGTGGCGCTATAGAAGTTTAAGATTAGATATCGTCGTAGGCAAAGATCGCGTGTATATGATCTTTGGTCGTAGGAAGAAAAAGAAAATGGCGCCATGTTCTTCTTTCATGTACTAAAATCTTGGAGCAATTATACGACAATAATAATAATAATATAATAATAATAATAATAATAATAATAATAATAATAATAATAACTGTTTATATAGCGCAATAATAAATTTTTTAACACAAAGTCTCAAACCGGAACTTCGGAAGATGATATTATTAATATTCATGAGCATAGTTTCGTTAGCAACCGAATGAACCCATAACTTATATAGCGCTATTAGTTATCGCGACAGCGGAAACATATCGCGATATGATCGGTTCCACGATAATATCGCGATGCCGAGACAACTATTACAGCCCTAGTAATTACTAAGGAGTTGAAAGGCAATGAGGCATGTTGAGTGCAGTCAAAGTCAGGATTGTAGGCCCACTTATTGAACTTATTTTTCTTTTTGATGCTGGTCTTGCAATAAGTGAATGTGAATGGAATCAATCATTCCTCCTGGAATGGATTCTAGGAAAAGGCCGCTTCTAGCGAATGCCCATGGAACTACGTTCCCTAGCGAATGCCCATGGAACACCCCAGGAACACCCCAGGTTTGAGTCAATGGGGGTCCAATAGCTGCTGGACAGTGGACACCCCCACATAAGAGCCGCAATTTTAATTATTACCACCAATTTTCTATGAAGATGAATATTTCTAACCTGTTAATAGACTACATTCTCATAATATAAGAAATTATAATAAATTACATAATGCCAGATTATCAAATTCTCAGGACCTCGCACTTGGAACAGACTCACTACCTCTCTTCAAATAATAGCTAATCTCAAAGAATATAAAAATAAAATTTTAAAATTACAGTGCTAGAACAATGTTAATCTTAATTAATATTTATTATCCATATGTCATGCATACTGTATTCTCACATGTCATATAGCCATTATTCATTGTATAGTCGCCATTTCTTGTAATTACTTACATGCAATTTAGTCTTTATTTTTTAGAACTATAGATGTCACGATGTCATTTAACCTACTTTATTTACTGTACTTCATCTGAGATACCTACTTGCTGGAATTCTTTCCTAATTATTGTATCTTGTTATTTCCCTGTCTTGAATTAATATGAGTAATTATGTTACGATCTTTCTGATTGTTTACTTTTAAATAAGTAATTTATTTGAATTTCATTTATACTGAAATGTGTTAATTATTATGCTCATATTATATTTTCTCTGAAATAATTATTTGATTTGCTGATGGGTTTGGAAATAATAAACTATTCAACTAGTAAATAAACTAAACTATTAACTATTAATTAACTACATTACCTAGCGAATGCCCATGGAACTACATTCCCTAACGAATGCGTATGGAACTACAATTCTAGCGAATGCCTATGAAACTACATTCTCTAGCGAATGCGCATGGGACTACAATCCTAGCGAATGCCTATAAAACTACATTCCCTAGCGAATGCCCATGAAACTACATTCCCTAGCGAATGCCCATGGAACTACTGCAGTTAAGTAAGTAAGTAAAGTAAAATCTCGTAAACTTCTACAGCGCCCCGGAAAGCAGCACAGCAGTAGCTGCTTATTCTTATGCGCTTAATCTTTCTTGAAATAGCTTTAGCCAGGGTGGTTTGTCGGCCGGGCAAAGGTCAGTGTATCTATGAGGCGGCGGATCAGGTTGTTGTTGCTATGGGGGAAATGACTTTTCGAATAAAAAGGTTTTAAGTTTAGACCTAAAGGTTTGAGGAGACAATGAAGGAATTAAAGGAAATGAGGATTCGGAGCTTATTGTTTGACCATGTCGTAGGCTGTGGAGGGAGGCTGGAATTGAGTTCCAAAGTTAGCAACTAAACTAAACAGTTAGCAACTATAGGCCTAGTTAAAGGAATCAACTCTTCGTTGTCATCAACCTCGTCACTGTCGTATTATGATGTTCAAGCAAAAGCGTCATTAGCATAGGCGGCGATCATGAGGGTGTCAGGATACCCTCAGATTTGAGTCAAGGGGTGTCCAGTAGCTGCTAGACACCCCCACATTATTGCCGCAATTTTAGCATACTGTATACAGGTGCATGGGCCCTATAGGTCCTACAAGAGTTACATCAAGTCTGTCTGTTAGCAACAAGGTCTGTACGTGAAGCCAGGCAGCGTAGCAAGTCGATCGAGGATATCAGTTATTCTGGTCCACTGTAAGCAGGGATATTTTTAAACCCCTAACAATGCCCCCCCAATTTGAGGTCGACATGCCCCCAACATTTGGTTATGTGACAATGGTATCCATACAAAATGCATACCGATTAGCTCCGGACACCCCGCTCCAATTTGAGGTCGACACCCCTCATATTAATTCACAATAGGCCCATGCACGTACTAGAAATATCCCTGATTGTAAGACAGGTTTTATAATCAACAAAAACACCATGCATAATTATAAATAATAATAATAATAATAATAAATAATAATAATAATAATTATTAATAATATTAATAATTATTATTATTATTATTATTAATTCGTTGTCTGGAATAGCCAATTGAAAGCCTATCGAACAGAAGGTGTATATAGATATGTAAAATTGGGAGGAGGGGAATTTCCATCCCCAAGCCAACATATACAATTTTTTGGGAGGAAATTTGAAAACTTTAAGGGGGATTCCTTCGATTTATTGCTAACTTTTGCGAGTATTTGTCATCTATGAAAGACTAAAATGAATATATAGGTTTAATAGAAAAATCGACATTTTCCAGGCCATTTTCCCCAAAATTTCTGGTGCAAATGCATCAGTAGAAGGCCCCCTACAATTCTAATGCGATATCTGAGCAAATTTCGGACATGAATTTTTAGTCAAATTTCTCAAAATTTCGTGATGGTTAGTCCAGGGTTTTTTGGGTCGCAAAAATTTTGTGTTCTCCGATTCTCTTGAAATTCACATCATTTGAAGCTCATTCGATCCCTATTAGGGATCTGCAATTAGATTTTTGATATCTGTGGGGGGCCTTCAATTTATTGCTAACTTTTGTCGAGTTTTTGTAACCTGTGAAAGGCTAATATGAGTATGGGTTTTAATAGAAAAATCGACATTTTCCAGGACATTGTGTAGATTTTTAACCCTTTAAAAAAGTCAGACACCTGATAGATATCCAAAATGCGAGTCCAGATTCCTGGTAGGCATCGACTGGGCTTCAATCGGTGCAAATCTTTAGAATGAAAGCCCTACGACACCACAAAAATTTTCGCTCAAATTTCAGAGAAAAAACCATGGACTATAGTCCATGGAGTCCATGGTTTTTTTTGGGCGACCCAAAAATTCATGTCGATATTTCGCCCAAATTTATCTTTAGAACCTTCAAACACCTTGCAGGGATGTCAGTGGAGTAGAAAAATCCGTCACTTTCCACCCTATTGATGTGTCTATATTGCAAAATATAATAATGGTGGCTATACATTTTATAGATTTTCAAACCTTTAAAGCAGTCAGATATCTGATAGATATCCAAAATGTGGGTCCAGACTCCTGGTAGGCATCGACTGGGCTTCAATCGGTGCAAATATGAAAGCCCTACGACACCACAAATTTTCGCTCAAATTTCGAAAAAACCATGGACTATAGTCCATGGTTTTTTTTGGGCGACAAAAATTCATGTCGATATTTCGCCCAAATTTATCTTTAGAACCTTGAAACACCTTGCAGGGATGTCAGTGGAGTAGAAAAATCCGTCACTTTCCACCCTATTGATGTGTCTATATTGCAAAATATAATAATGGTGGCTATACATTTTATAGATTTTCAAACCTTTAAAGCAGTCAGATATCTGATAGATATCCAAATGTGGGTCCAGACTCTGGTAGGCATCGACTGGGCTTCAATCGGTGCAAATATGAAAGCCCTCGGTGCAAAATGAAACGACACCACAAATTTTCGCTCTCAAAAAAAACCATGGACCATATATAGTCCATGGTTTTTGAGCGACCAAAATTCATGTCGATATTTCGCCCAAATTTATCTTTAGAACCTTGAAACACCTTGCAGGGATGTCAGTGGAGTAGAAAAATCCGTCACTTTCCACCCTATTGATGTGTCTATATTGCAAAATATAATAATGGTGGCTATACATTTTATAGATTTTCAAACCTTTAAAGCAGTCAGATATCTGATAGATATCCAAAATGTGAAAAAACCATGGGTCCAGACTCCTGGTAGGCATCGACTGGAGGGCTTCAATCGGTGCAAATATTACGACACCACAAATTTTCGCTCAAATTTCGAAAAAACCATGGACTATAAGTCCATGGTTTTTTTGGGCGACAAAAATTCATGTCGATAGCCCAAATTTATCTTTAGAACCTTGAAACACCTTGCAGGGATGTCAGTGGAGTAGAAAAATCCGTCACTTTCCACCTATTGATGTGTCTATATTGCAAAATATAATAATGGTGGCTATACATTTTATAGATTTTCAAACCTTTAAAGCAGTCAGATATCTGATAGATATCCAAAATGTGGGTCCAGACTCCTGGTAGGCATCGACTCAATCGGGCTTCAATCGGACACCACAAAAATCGAAAAAAACCATGGACTATAAAGTTTTTTTACGACGACCCAAAAATTTTCGCTCAAATTTATCGAAAAACACCCAGGGACTCAGTGGATAGTCCATTGATGTGTTATATTGCAAAACAATAATGGTCTATGTCGATTTTATAGATTTTATCTTTAGAACTGATAGATTCCAACCCTTGGTAGGGATGGGCTTCAATCGGTGCAAATATGAAAAAACACCACAAATTTTCGCTTTTTGTGGGTGGCTAACCCTTGCAGGGATAAGAAAAATCCGTCAGGCTATTGATGTGTCTATATTGCAAAATATAATAATGGCTATACATTTTAAGATTTTAATGTGGGCCAAACCTTTTAAAGAGTCAGATATCTGATAGATATCCAAAATGGAGTATTGGTCCCTAACTCTGGTAGGCATCGACTGGGCTTCAATTTTGCAAATATGAAAGCCCTACGACACCACAAATATTCGAAAAAATTAAACTTTGGGGCGAAAAAATTCATGTCGATATTTCGCCCAAATTTATCTTTAGAACCTTGAAACACCTTGCAGGGATGTCAGTGGGGCAGCTAAGTAAGATCTTATCTTGTGATTTGTTATCTTTGCCAAAGGCAGTCCTGATAGATATCTCAAAATGTCATGTCGTGTGTGGAGTAGAAAAATCCGTCACTTTCCACCTATTGTGTGTGTGTGTGTGTGTTGTGTCAGATATGTGTGTGACTCCAGGCATGTGTGTGTGTGTGTGTGTGTGTGTGGA
Source organism: Metaphire vulgaris (assembly GCA_018105865.1). Classification (NCBI taxonomy): domain Eukaryota; kingdom Metazoa; phylum Annelida; class Clitellata; order Crassiclitellata; family Megascolecidae; genus Metaphire; species Metaphire vulgaris. The sequence goes on along the minus strand of CM030867.1, from coordinate 12,474,308 downwards.
CTCATTATATAGGTCTAAGTCTCCCGTTCTCCAACTGATAACATGTTTCATACTCTTTGCACAAATCCCACAACCTAGATAGAGTCTAGATGTGAGGCCATTCCATTTGCAGCACCTCAAAATACTGCACTGCAAAAGGACCGAGACCGAGTAATTGTCTAATCGATGAAGACAATCCATGCCTAATTAGGCTTCTATAGACGGATTCCGATGCATGTTCATCTGATCTTTACAGTTCGGCCTTCCTCTTATTTGGACTGAATTAGATAAGCCATTGGGTGATGCCATGACCACTATGACAGCAGTCCCATCATGGATATTTTTACAGCCCCTAACACCGCCCCCTCCAGTGGCAGGGGGTTCCACCTGGCCCCCAGGGCCCCAGTGGGCCCCTATTGAGCGCAACTGGCCCCCATGATTAGAAGTTGTTGGAACCATGTACTCATTATATAGGTTAATGCTACATACACTAAACAACAAATGGTTGGCCCCATGATTGAGAGAAGTTGCCACCCCTAATTAGGCTTCTATAGACGCGATGCATGTTCATCCCACTTGCCATTAATCCTAGAGCCGCCACTATGACAGCAGTCCCTCCATTTGAGGTCGTCACCCCTAAAATTTGGTAATGCAACAATGGTATGCATACAAAATGCATACTAATTAGCTCCAGACACTCCCCTACCCCTATTTGAGGTCGACACCCCAAAAATTCACAATCCTATAAATATCCCTGGGTCCCATATAAGTATTTTGATTGATTAGCTTACAACAGTACAACTCCTGGGGGTTTGGTTTCATTTATTAAATACTATTTTCTCATAAAACAATTTCTTTTGTGTAAAATATGGAATTCAAAGAAAGTTGTCAAGTTCTGTATCGTCACAAAACATCAGCACAACCATTGGGAGGCAAATACTCGTCAAGTGACATCATCATCAAGAGATCAGAGACAGTCAAAAATACAATGCAGGCGGTTTTTCTTATAAATATTATAAATAATTTTGCACAAAAAACATTAATTGGAATAACGTCAACAGCCTTCAAGTGATTAAATAAATAGAAAGAAGAAATTATTACGAGAGAATATTCGACGGTTGATATGTCATTTCATGTCTGCATACGATGATGCAGTTAATTTTACTTAAAAGTAAACAATTACAGATGAGGTACCTCTTCATATACACCATTACATTACATTACACAGCACGAATCAAGCAGTTTACAGTTCAGTCCTCAAGAAAAATACAAAATCTCTCTCTCTCTCTCTCTCTCTCTTCTCATCTTTCATCTGTCTTTTTCTCAATAGATAGCCTCGACAGTTTCTGCCACAACACTGTGCACACACGCACACACACTTGCATATATAGCATATATATGCAAATGTTCAATTATGCAGATTTTAAAATTTACTACGTCATTTAAAATTGGAGGTGACAACATCACACTGATCAAAGACGTTCCCATAGTCAAGACTCAATACAACCTTTATAATAACACAACTGAATCCATATTTACTTAACGACTGCACGGTCAGATTTCAGTCACTGTGACCGTCTGAAACCAACGCTCCACAAACTCATCGTTAAGCACATGACAAAACTAATAACATCATTTAGAAATACACTTCAGATTCACTGTCTGAACAAAACCAAAATGGAAAAGTTCTTTCTCATCGGGAATTTATCTTCACCAAACATTCTTCTTCTTTGACAGAAGGGCGGCAAACTACTCCGTTAGCAAATACTGTTTGGTAACGTCTGGAATCTCGGCTCGGCAAAAAACGTAGAACGAAGCGAGGAGCGGTCGTCGTTTGCTTTTAGAGCTTCTCCTTTGACGGAAGCCAAGCGACCGGAGTGGAATGCAACTGGAGCACTTCCTTCAGCTTCACGAAGAGATCGTCAACAATATCACCGCTCAATATGACTGGAAAGGAACAGACAGCTTTCAATTCACTTCATCCCTCTCCCATTTAACACAACCCTCCCCACCCACCCACCCCGCCCCCACCCCCGTCGAATGTCAGATCATTCAACATCCACCTCAATTCTCCATTCAGCCTCTGTGACTCAATCCAACATTACCTAAAGTCACTTCGCTTCAACAGATTCAACTGAAGTCCATCCATCCAAATAGATCAACAAGAAGTCAGTAAACAGCAACGGCAGTCGCTCTACATATCCAGACATTTTGACCCAAAAGACCAGTCATAAAAGAATTTTTTTGTATCAACAAAATTTCTAAATTTCTGCCAAAACATTGAATATATTTGTGCTGCCTTCCACTCTTCAATGCTCGTGGCAAAATCTTCAGCACTAAAGTGGAAGCCATTTAACTGGGTCTTTAAAAATTCCTATTACTTTTCTTTAAAAATGCTATCTCCCTTGCATTTTAAGGATGAGGGGGTGGAGGGTTTGTTGTTGTTATTGTTGTGTAAACTCCATTAGCTAAATTCAAGCTATGCCCATGATTGGTCTAAACTATGAATGCTGCTTTTAGTTTTACCGGTGAAATGCTGGTGAAAATCCTTCTCCAGCTTCAACGTTTGCTCAAACATCGTATGCGCCTGATCAGCCGAGACGCGCTTCATCCATTCCCTACAAAAAGCATCAACACACGACTCTAAATGACGAAAAAGCTCAACATAATTACATCAAATGTTCAGAATAAAATACTTACAAAAGAAGAATCAGTAGTAGGTCTACTCTACAAGAACGCTTAACTTACATAATTGAGTCGACGCATTTCGGTTTGATAAGTATCACAATCGGATAGAATCCAAAACTCTCGAGTTTCTTGACGGCATCTGCGCTGACATCAAGAAGACAATGCTTCTCCTTCAAAACAACAAATAACAAAGCATTTATAATTTAACCCATCAAAAAATCTCTCAAACATTTCACAATTGCAAACAGGTCATTTCTGTTTAATTATTACCGCTACCAATCGCAGTGCAGCTTCAAAGGGTTAAGCAAATGAAAGTCTCCGAGACTCACAACTGGAACAAGGGTCTTCATCATGGCCGTTCTCAGTAACAGTTCAACACAACATAACCAAGTGTCAACACCATTCACCATTTCACTTTACTACAATCACCTTAACAACCAGCACAAAATAAACAAACGCATCAAATAACAACGAAGCAACGGAGAAGCGAACGTCGGGCGCACCGCTTCCGCTATTTCTCTGACGGCTCGGATGCTAGTTCCGTAGAAATGGTCGTTAAATTGGCCGACCTCAACAAAGTTGTGCTCCTGAATGTCTCGCTCCATCTGCTCACAAGACACGAAACGATACTCACGACCCTCCAACTCATGGTCTGCTTTCGGTCGAGTGGTGTCTGACAAAACAGCAAACAACATTAAAAAATTATCCGTTTGTAAAATAATTCAATTTTTTGTGATCCAAACAAAAATTACCTTGATAATGTTAACAAATGCTGAACAGTCTTCAGCAACTGAAAAGCTTCTGACCAAATTGTCAAATCAAATACCGACGTGACAAAGACGCATTCACAAGGAATCAAGGAATACACACTCGGAACACAAACGGCAAACTTTTCGGGAAATTCGGCAACAAGATCTTCCATGAAACGCTCCTTCAATGGCCCTAGGATGATGATCGGACGAACGTACTTCACTAAAACAGACACCAGAACCAGGACGCATTAACATTTACCTGCTACCATAAGCCATAATAAAAGAGAGAGAAAACAGTCCAACATACGACTGTCTCTAATAATTAACCAAGTGCTGTGCGTGGAGCGGACAAGAACATCTTAAGAAACACAAATAGAAATCATCTTCAGCTGAAATACTAACGTTCCTGTCTGACGACTGCCTCGTAACACAGAATGTTTGACTCCTCTGATGACGCTGAAAGCAGGTAGACACCAGGTTTCTCATCAGCAACAGTAGCGATAAGAAAGGGAAGATAAAAGAGAAACAGTTCTAGATTCTATGCTGGACCAAAACTACCTCCACAAAGAGTGGCCACCATTTGGATGATATGATATCACAATTGCACTTAATAAAACCAAATATAATTTATCTAAAATTCAAAAAAACAATAAATAATAGTAGTAGTAGTAGTAGTAATAGTAGTAGTAAGTAGTAGTAGTAGTAGTAGTAGTAATAATAATAATAATAATAATAATAATAATAATGATATAAATAATAATATAATTAGCAAACCTTTCTCGGTCACTGCACGGCTCTGTTCTGACGACAGAATGCTCCCGTCACTTCGGCTGCGGTCTTTGCTTTTAGTAAAGAAAAATTTTCTACTGAAAAGAAGTTTCTTCTTTTTGTCTGACATCACAACCTATTAACATTCATCCACAACAAATTCATGTCAGTTTTCTTAACATACAACAAAGACTATAAATGCAGACAAATCTACATCAGTATCAGTAAAGCACAGCTGTTGATTCAATATAGAAGTTGACTCATCATCACCAAAGAAACTCTTCAAAGTACTATAATGAAAAACACGAAGAGTTAAGTTAAGAAGAGGAACAAGAGTTGGCAGCACTTACTCCGCTGCTCTCCGACTCTTTTCCAACAAATTTGACATTCTTCAATCTCAGTCTTTCCTTTCGTTCAACTCTGAATTCAACAAAAAAGAAAATTCTTCCAAATAATTTCAGTCACTCAAAAATCAATCAGCAAAATCAACAACTGCTAGTATTTTACAGAATTTGACAACATTTCCCAAAACACTGAAAAAAATCAAACAGAAATTAAGCAAAATGTCAGTTGAAACAACTTCTGCATCAAGGTTTACATGTCACTGAAATACCAGAATCTTATACGATAGAAATTACGCTGAAATGAATATTAAGACAAGCGCTACAGAGAAGAACGCCAACTGAGAACATGTTTTAACGAAGCAAAGACAAACTCAAACAAAGACCCTAAATGTCAAAATGCTCCGACCTTTTCTTGCCAGGAATAATTCCAAGGTCGTCATCGAGGATGTCGCCCGACAGTTTCCTTGCTTGCCACCATTCGTCATCGCTTGCATTTGTCACCTCAAGGATGTCACCGTACTTGAACCCGACACCCCGACTTGGCAATCCACTGTCCCGGGAAGGGTCGTAGTCATACAAAGCCCTACGACCACAACAAACCACAAGAAATACTTTTCCTAATTACACAGAGCTACTTAGAAATAAATGTTAAAACTGCAATTTTATCCGCATGGCAATCCAACTAGAGTCAGAGAAAAGGACGATGGACAATGGACAGCAGTCAAATGCTGCCCCGAATGAGTCCTAAATGTCCAGTTCAAGAAGACTTCAGTCGATTGGTTTGCAAGTGATGCACTGCACCTGACGTAGAATGTTCGCTTCTGCGTTGTCTTCAGGGTCCCAGTGTACTGTTGTAGTTCCATCAGATGTTCATACAGTGCCTGACGTCTTGCTTCAAAATTATAATATGCTGAAAAGCAACACAGCATGACGACAACTGAACTTAATCAGTCACAAAACAACCGCTCTTCTGAGGCAGAAATAGCATCATCATCATCATCATCATCATCATCATCATCATCATCATCATCATCATCATCATCATCATCATCATCATCATCATCATCATCATCACAACTGCCTCAGTAGTACAAGTTTGACAACATCCTCTCCTCTATGCATCACGTCATCCAAATGCTTAAGCAAAATAACCAAAATAAAATGACAATCAATGCAATCACGAGATTCTAACTACATACGGTAAAACTCAGTAAATTGTGGAACTAAATCTTACCTTGTGGTTGGTATTGACAAATAATTTCAACAATCTTTCCACTCTGCTTCAGAACTGCAACTGCCTGTGAATGAGTTGCATGCTGAATGTTATGACCATTCACCTATCAGAAGACAAACTCACTGATAAGCATATCTCAAGCCAATTAAATTGAGCAAGAATCCCATTTAAGTCATCAAAAATAGATTCAAATGCTTCACTGCAACCGAATCCTATATTATGACAACACTTAGAAGCACAACAGAGAGAGACACTGAAAGAGCAACTGACTGCACACAAACAAAAAACATCACAAAATCAAACTATTATTCAAAAGACATTGCATTATAAAACCATTTTCCATATTTGTCCAAATGAATGCCATACTCAATAAGGCTCCACTTCCCAGATTTCCCCTAAAATTTCAGCCTTTTCTAGTGAAAATTCACAGTTTTCTAAATTTTCAACAGTCCTGCTCAGCACAACACAGCCACATAAGTCGTCATCACGATACAAATCACTTAATTAGGCCCCTACAGTGCCCTAGACAAACAACAAGAGCAGCAGCACATAAGGCATACATGAGTGTATTCAAATTCTCACTTCTAGAATATTCAATTGCAATATTTAAGTGATACTTTATCTTAAACTCATGATATTCAATGCAGATAATAATTAATTAATCTGAAATGTCTTACAAACAGCAACTGATCTCCACGTCTGATTTCGCCGCTAAGATCGGCGGCAGCACCTGCCAACAGGAAGGACACAAATATCCCTCCGCTGTTCTCATCACCAACAATATTGAAACCAAGACCAGACGACCCTTTCTGCAAGATTACTTTGCGTGGAATTCTGTTTTGTTTAAGAATAAAGAGTTTTACCATTGCATAAGATCATAGATGTCTCATGAATGAAGAAAATCTGTTTAAACTTTCAAGACAGGGTTTCATTTATATCTCAAACTGCTTTACTGAATTTCATGCACCAAATAAACTTTCAAATACTTTGCATTGTATCTTAACTCATTTAAAACTACATTTAAATAGGACTTCCATTTGGAATAGTTTAAACAACAACAAACATGCATGATAACAGTTAACATCCATCATGCACATAAAATGTATTCAACATAACTGTTACCAATATCCTTAATAACGTATCACTGCAGACGACAGATTCTCTGAGTAACAACAGGGTGATGTTACATGTTTGGGAATAATATGCACATAGACATTTGAAATGCATGAAGCAAGCAAGAGTCAAAAAAGAGACAAGTTAATGCAAGAACAAACATGAAGAAAAATATACAGATGTGCAAAATTAACACAAAGTACACAATGTCTCCAAAAGCAAATGCAAAAGCATTGGTGCAAACCATTTGACAATCACACGCGACAATTTCTTAACAATATTTTACACACAAAGAACAGAAATAAGACATGAAATTACAACAATAGACTCAACGTTAAAAAGACGAACAACGACAACAATAGGCGCACCAAAGGTCTCGATGCCCAAATGCTTAGATATAAGTGCATTCCTGTTTAACCTCTGTTGCTGCTGCTGCTGCTGCTGCTGCTGCTGCTGCTGCTGCTGCTGTTGTTGTTGTTGTTCTTGGATATTGGACAACGAACAACGATCGAACTGTGCAACAAGACAACGGTTACTGTGCATTGGAGCCCGGTGTTCAATAGATCATCGCTTGTCTGTTTCTACGACGAATTTTTCTAGGGAAGCGATACCAACAGAAGCGATCGCAGCCGCTCTTCGTTAAAACGAATTGATTTCAACATCAGATAAAAATCATTAAAACAAGAATTTAAAGCCTCGACAAATCTTTAACGTTCTCTTTAATTAGCACGTATCATAGAATTCAATAATCAAAAGAAGTAGTCTCTCAAGTAAACCTTAGGCGAATGAAGACTATGTTCCACCATCTTTGCCGAGTGATTTTTTTTAATCAATTGAAATCATAATAATTATTTTAAAAGTAATAGAAGCCTATCATCGACTGAAGAAAATTACCCTACCTCGCATTAGAGATTCCAGACCCTGTTTGATATTCGACATGTACAGTATTAGAAGTCTTAGCCAATATGATCTTATTGAAAAATCACTCAACAAAGATGGCAGAAGACTACTTAAAAAGTCAATTGACTCTATTTAACAAATATCAAATTCTATGACACGAGGTGTAGCCACTTGGCATTCTAGTATAATAAATAAAGATAAAATTATCTTAGTTTATATAGTGCTATTTTTCTCTCTGCTGTTTAGGATTGGGCGATTAAGAAGCAGTAGAATACGGAAGTTCGATTTTAGTGAATGAAGTATGATAAACTCCATGAAATCTTCTAAGATTCATTTGCAAAACTCTTCTGAAAAGGAAAATAATTTGAAATCAGTGCTTTTAGGATACTTGTTGCAATCAATTATCAATATACACATAACAGTGGTGCAATTTTAACAGAGCCGCCTTTTAATGACACTGTAATTGTTACAGCCATCACCATATCCCATATATTACCATTAGAGCTTACATCTGTTTCAACTTTCACAGTTTACTCGTTGAAAAAAGTGCATTTCAGACCAGTCTTTTAGTCCAGTGTTTCCCAAACTGTGGGCCGCAACCCCAAAGTGGGTCGCAGGGCTCAGTTTAATGGTTTGCATGTAAATATATTCAAAAGTGTAATTTTCTAACCAACACCACCAAGCCTTGAAAGTTGCAAGTAGGCTTAGGTTTTAAGAAATATACTGAATATGCCTGCAATCCTTCATACACAGCTTATATTAAAATCACTGCTTTGTCCAATTTTAGTTAACAATAAGTTTGCAGGGTCACTGCATGTTAAAAAGCCACTGAAGTGAGTTGCAGTTCCAAAGTTTGGAAAACCCTGTTTTAGTCAATAAGGCATTACAAGTACAGTATAGCCAATCAAAAGGATTAACCAATTCATCATTTGCCGATTAAAAAAATTACTTGCATAAAGATCAAAAGAGCAAAACAGTTCAGCAAAACTTCTGCTGAAAGAAAGAGAAAACAAAGTCTTATAAAGTCAGCTCTCACTTCTGTAGCATCTTAATACATGTATTAGAATCAAAACAAATGCTAAAAAAACACTGGATTGGTCATCGAATTTATTATAAGCACAAATGTACGAAGAAACAAGAAACTGTCTTTTGGAAATTGAGAGTAAACTGCTTCAATGATTGACTTCAAAAATGACAGTTCTAAAGCAGCACAAATAGCACTTCCATTGAGTCTCGTTGACTTCTGCTTAGAAAGGTCTTGGAGGCGGAGGACCTGCAAACAGACAGACAGACAGTAACTACAGAACAGACGAACGACCATTATAAACCAACAGAAATCACATTACAACTGTAATCACCCTATATTTACATAATGATCAGTTCTACAGATGACACAATTGTAGAGAAGTGTAAATCAAAAGAACTCTACACTTTCAATTCCAACAGACATGCCTCCCATCTTAAACAAATGACACACATACAGTCAATGTCACTTATAAGCACCAGCCCAAAATACCAGTCATGTAAAAATGGAATCAATCCAATCTCTACTCTCTCCAAGCGACACAGACACACGGACAGAACCAAAAATCCTCTGGCCATTAATACATTTCCAACCGTCAAATAAAACAAAGAGTAGTTGTGAGCGTGGAAGAAGTACTTCTGCCGTGTGACTGCCACACAGGAATACTTAAATCATAAAAACAGCAAAACTACAACCAAACATTTACTGGGTAATGCCACATTTGAGCAGACTGTTTAAATACTCTGGGAAGTTATTTATTATTTATTATTATTATTATAGAGCATCTGAGGGGAGAACAACTGTTCCAAGGTTGCCTCACAGTGGCTAGGGCCAGATTTGAACCCACTACCCTGAGATTGCATGGCAAGAATCTACCTCTACTCCACCAAACCACCATCCAAGATACAAAGACAAAGGTCGATTGTACGGCACTGAGGATGGTCACCACGGAGAGACGGTGAGGCAACATTAAAAGCAGGTTCACCGGAATAACGATTAGCATTACGGACCTCGCATCATTCCAGGCGGTGGGGTCCCTCATTCCCATTGGCATAGGAGGCATCCTCAGTCCAGGTGGCCCTGGTGGGGGCATGCGTCCACCCCCGGGCTGCATCATCTGTGTTGGAGGTGCACCAACACCTCGAGCAGGTCCCGCGAGGCCAGGTGTCGGCCCGGACGAATGAGACGGGACGCCCCGACCGGCAGCACGGCCAATGCCAGGGCCACCGGCCGCTCCTGGGATCGGAACACGGGCAGCGCCATCCTAGAATGGAATAACAACAAAGGACAACATTACAGTCTTTGACAAATGAAAGAATGTTAAAACAAATTTTATGAAACAGAATTCTGCCCATCTAGTCAAAGTAGAATCAGCAGAATTCCAAAGTAGAGACTCTGGAAGACATTTTGCTCACAAAATCTTACGCAAATTTCTCAAAACGAAGCTCACCAGCAAAAGTTTCCATTTCCAGAAACAAAACTCATTTTAAATTAGGTTCGTTAAGTTGCTTAGGTAACAAATTTTAATTGTATAAATTCATTATCTAATTATTAACAAAACACACAGAGAGAAAATCCAGAAAATCCAGCACAAGGTATCCATTTGAAGTTTCAAAGTGCTTTCAACTGCAACGGACACAACAATTATCTGAACAACTCTCATTCCAATGCATTCTGTGCAAAAACAATACACAAACTTCTATTAAAGGACTTTCACATTGACACCCTAAGCACTAAAAAGCGCAACCACAGTAAAGTACTCTGCACAGTGCATATGAGGGAATGAGTCATACTTCTGGAGGGGGAGGCCCCTCGACCGTCATTGACACAAGACTTTCCCCCCTCAGCAAGACCAGTCCGAGGGCGCGTTTCTCCTCGCGATCGGCCGTCTTGCTCTTTGGTTTCACCCGCCGGAACTCATCGCAGTCTCCGAGAATGACGTTCATGTGCTTATCAAATGCCTTGAAAGTCCCTAAACAAAAACATCCGACTGAAAAGCATCTATAATGATTGATCCCACAATAAGCAACACTTAACTAACTCGTACTCATATCAACCAAGCATTTTCCTAGACGTCCAATAAGTCCTTCAGATATAAGATAAGTAACTCCAGGTACATTTCATTTATGAAGTCTTGTCTTATGCAAAAAGTGAAATCAAGTCTGACTGAATGTATGTCTGTCTCTTTTGACCAATACAATGGCTGATGATTATTTCTTTTACAGTCTCCCACATAACTATTCCTGCAGTTGATCTACGATCTTCAAAGTTATTTAGACTACTATAACATCAATTGTAGCAACTGCAAAATCATTTGGCCACCTCTGATACAAACCTATAAAGGTGCGTCCATCTTGTAGTGTACATCGCATTCTGTAGTTAATGTGTTGCAACATTTTCGAACTTTTGCCCGCCATCTAAAAAACATCGCAATTTCTTCACAACTGAACAAATCACAGAAATCACCAAGCGCTACACTTTCCATCATCCAAGAATATAAAACAAGCAAGAATAAGTGAATAAGCCAAATGCATTGACAAGTTTTTCTAGATATAATTATTAGAATTGATTAAGTTTTATTATCTTGCATCTAGCGCCTGTAGTCAAAGAAATCTAGATTTCTTTTTACAGCAGGCGCTTCAAACGTTTGAGCCTTTTCCGTTTAACCAATCATTTCATTTATTTACATTGTATGACCTATTTTCCCCGCACCACTCGAGGCTTACCAAATTCTAAGCTAAAAATTAATCGTCCAATATTAAAATATAAATGAAATATTAAAGGCGATAATACATCGGTCGTGAGACCAAACGGCCAATGTGACCATTCGTCTCCACTACGAATATTCTAGTTCATTTCAAAGCCTATCGTAATCAACAATTAAAACAACCATCTGAAATCCTCTACCGTGAATCTAAACGACTTCACAGACGAAAAATTATTATTATTATTTTAAATATTAACGATTTGCTGTAAAATCTCCCAAAATCGAACGCCGGGTTCTTCTTTCATATTCTTTATCTCGAGACCATAAAAGTTAATACTCACTGGAAGTAGTCTCTTTATGACAATACGGCGGTAAGTTCATAAATTTTCGCCATCTTTGTTAAGTCAGACAGTGGTTACCGTGGTAATCACAAAAATTACTGTAAGACTTCTATTATAGACCTTTGATTACAAGATGACAAAATCAGATTTGGATTTTATTACAACCAATAGCAACAACAAATAACCGTGGCTTTTTTATTGTGGTTGGTTTTTATTAGAAGTCTAACGGTTATGTAATCGCACTTAACAAAATGGCGGAAATGCAGGAAAACTGCCTCAATTTCGGCCACTATTGACTCGTTCTACCGGTAATTAAATTCTATGAACGAGACAAATTATAAAAAACAACTAGATTACTTAGTGATTGTTCTGTTGCGCTTATACTAATACGGGGCGTTGTCTATAGTCTACACGTAGGTTACCACCTCTTACAACCAGCTCTACAATTGTCACCATTTTGGATTTAATAACAAAAGGGTGTAGCTTTTCGTACTCGCAGAGTAAATGTAGGCCTAATGTAAATTATGTAATATAGGCCTATATGGCATTACTGGCAGAATGTAATGCAAATTATGTCATAAGCCTATAGGCCTAGCATTTGTATATAGCGCCTCTTCAGAGGCTTAGCTAGGGTGTCCGGCGACATAGGACAAAAGATACTGATCGATGTCGTCCTTTGAACTTTAAAAAATTCTCGATTTCAGAGAAAACCCTTACAAGCACAAAAAGGTCGTCTGTGTTGATCATAATTAAGTTCAAAATGACAAAAAGAAGATCGTCACAACTATGTCGGTGCTTCTTTTACCTCCCCCAATTACATAAACCCGATTTTGGCGCCCCCCCACCTCGGCGCCCGAAGACAGGTGTAGGCCTAACCCCTGTCCCCAGCTACACCTCTGCGCCTATTTTGGTTCTACTCAGAGGTGTTCTCGGCATTGTAGTCGCATGATGAAATAGATCATTAATGTTAATATTAGTTGTACAATTCTATCCTAGATCCAGAAAATAATTTCATGGACATGTTTACCAACTCGTTGACTCATTGTCTTGTTTGTATTCGTTTCACTTCGAAGCAGTGGCGGCTCCACAGGAGGAGTCAGGGGGGCCGTTCCCCAATTGAGTGCCTGGCCCCCCCAGTCGCCCCCCAGTTGGGACCCTATACTTAATGCTACATACATTAAACAACAAATGGTTGGCCCCCCATGATTAGAAGTTGCCACCCCAACGCCCCCCCCCCACTTGCCAAATCCTAGAGCCGCCACTGCTTCGAAGTGCTAACAACCTATTCGATAAATAATCGAACGGCTAGAGCGCCTTCTCCCTCTCTTATGCTTAGATGTATCGTTGTTTGCGATAAATTCCCATTATGTATTTGATGTGAGGATTGACTGATTGTTCTTCCCGTCGCCTCCGCTCTTCCATGCTTCCGTCTTGATCGCCAAGTGTCTGCAATGCTTCGCTGTTCATCAGCCGCTTTTCCAACAGAGAACTGCCGATGTGATGCAGTGCTCGTCTCTCGAGCAGTGAGCTCCCGATGTGATCCAGTGCTCGTCTCTTGAGCAGTGAGCTCCCGATGTGATCCAGTGCTCGTCTCTCGAGCAGTGAGCTCCCGATGTGATCTAAGCCTCTCTTGGCTCCGTCCTCTTCGGCGATTTCTTGAAAGTTTGCTTGACTGAAAATCACAAATCGTCATAATTACTTAAATTAATTGTAACTATACTTTAAGAACCGTGCCTGACAGATGCAATTCTTTATTCTAAAAGATGCTACAAGAGCTGCATTATTAATAGTTATATTCTAATATCTAATTTTGTCGAAACAAATTTAGACCCGTGCTACTGTAATCTAAGGAAGCAGACATTATTAAGGTGTCGTAAATTCGTAATTTTCATAAACTAGTTAGCTGTCGACTTAGTCCACTAACTGAATGGCATAGCGGTAACCTCACTAATAACCGCAGTCTGTTTATCCAATAGTCTAAAGGCGGCACGTAGGCCTAACTGCGATTATGAAGATTCTTAGAAATGATGGCCTCCTATTCGGAAGGGTAGACCTAGGCCTATTGCAGTCGAACGACTGCCTGAAGCGCTTAATAAATTTAGCATAAAACTTGCCTGGAATTAATCAGAATGCTTAAGATTGTCGCAAGGACAGCCATCGAAAAGTTCGTCATAATGAAGAGGAATTAAGAGCGTCTGGTCGATGCAAACGACCAACAAAGTTATAACGACTAACTCACTCACCTACAACGAACAACACAGCGAAACTAACAGCAGCCAACTTTACGGGATGCAAATCCCTTAGGCCAACCCTTTTTTCTCGACTGATTTCTGTACTTTATATGTCTGCGAATTATAGTATTGACTATATAAACATATATATTATTATTATTATATTTTTTCCTATAAGACCTAGATCTACCTTATATTCCCATTAATTAATTATTATTACTAGATTATTACTTTTTTGTTATTTGCACAAATTTGATGTTAAAAATTATTCAACATATTTCTGTTCAAATATAGTTATTCATGGTTTATACTATAGTTAAGCTGTCTACTCTTGAAATGTTGAGAAAAAATAAATTTGATTGATTTGATTTGAGTAGGCCTACTGCTGCTCGCATTGTTAGTCCCTCTCTTTGTCTGTCAATCTGTCTGTCTGCAGTCTGTCTGTCTGTCTGTCTGTCTGTCTATTTTGTGTTCGTGTCTTCATTAATTTTCTGCCATAGAAACCTGAGTTTCAAAATGTTATCGTCGTATAGTCATTTGGCGAATGGATCATCAAACCCTCAAGGACCCCCCGCCGTCCGTTCCAATGGCCTGCAGCAGCAGCAGCAGCAGCAGCAGCAGCAGAAGTAATGCGCGTCTGATGTTGCTGCTGGTCTTCGCTGGATTCGATCGATGACGTCATGCAGCTGATCTCTAATAATATTTAGAAAAGACTTCATCATCCGCCGAGTCTTTTACGCGTCGTCGAGGAACACTGCATGGAGAGATGGCAGATATATGAATATGCGTCTTCCTAGTTTTCTCACTTCTTCAATTGGGGGGAGAGAGACGCATTATCCAGTCGTGCAATTAGAATACAATCAGTGCATGCATCTACAATGATCCCACTTCTCAGTGATCTTCACTTCTGTGGATTTCGCTTCGATTAGCGTTTCGTCAAAGGCGCGTTCGTTGTTCTGTGGCAGTTCCTGAAGAAGATGAAGAAGAAGTCAAAGCAAACAAAGGCGTCGTCGTTGCAGCCGATAGAACTTTCTTATCAGCAGAATTATTCACGCATAAGTAAGTAAGTAAAATCTCGTTAATTTCTAAAGCGCTTTCAAAAGATGCACCGAAGTAGCTCCTTATTCCTATGCGCTTAGTAGGCCTATGTGGCTGCTGCTGCTGCTGCTGCATAACGTAATGATTTTGCGAAAATGTCTTCTTCGTACTAAAACGCCGAACGTCGGGCGACAGTCGTTAGTCCGTTAGTCCGTTAGTCCGTTAGTCCGATGGATCTGCCTATATTAAGGACGGTGCATGCTTAGATTCGATGTAGCCTATTTCGTCTGTTTTGTCGTCGATCGTGCTCTTTGATCTGTGGCGGCTGTTGTCATCTACCTCAATCTACGAGCCTTTAAGTGCATCGTCTCCTCTCAATAGAACGCGTTGATTCCGCCTGCTTTCAACGTCAGAACCACGCATTGCGTCTACAGCCATCGAAGGCAGACGCCACTGCTGCTGCTGCTGCTGCTGCTGCTGCTGCTAATGCCATCTCCCAATTGACTTCAATTCATAACTCTATAAGGTCTCCACTACCGACGCTCTCTCTCTCTCTCTCTCTCTCTCTCTCTCTCTCTCTAATATCTCTCTCGATTGTCTCTCTCTCTCTCTCTCTAATGCATTTTCTCCTCTCAATAATATATTACTTCGATGGAAACGTGCGATTGTCTGCACTTTATGGAACTCGATTCAATTTCCGACTGAAAAAAGAAATCATCTGTTCGTGTCAGACACACATACACATACACATACAGAGAGAGAGAGAGAGAGAGAGAGAGAGAGAGAGAGAGAGAGAGAGAGAGAGAGAGAGAGAGAGAGTCTGCTGATCTGCTTGAGAAGTTACTCTTAATTAAGGCCTATAACTGACACTTCAGGGAACACAATAATTATACGACACGCAACGACGACGACCTAAGAACAACGCACCCACCTGTGACGTCATTATACTGCGATTACCACAACAGGCAACCGATGCAAGAGAGTGAGTGAGTGAGTGACAGAGAGTGTATGTGTTTGAGTGTTTGTGTCAATCACAGAGATAGTATAGGCCTATATCTGTCAGTGTTCAGGTCTCATTCAAATGCAACTGACCCAATGATAGTAGCGACCAGCCTAACTCTTACACGTGGCCTAATTACACGGTGCAATTGTCAATTGTTTTCCCTGATCAAGGCTTTGTTCGTTTGTCAAAGCGGACCTGAATGCGATTAGGAAGATAAAAAATACAGCGCTACTTAAGAAGATTGTCAATAATTAAGGCGCTGTCCATTAATTGTCAACAATTTTGGGCAATTTTTGACCCCCTCCCCTTGTCAACAACTGTCAACTTTCACTTAACCGCCCCATAATTACGTCAACAACTCTTGACCCTCCCCCCCCAAGATCAATGACAGGTCCCAATAACAAGGTTATTATTTTTGTGGTGATGACCATTTTTTCCTCATCGAGTGTCAAAATGTGGTGGTGACTACCTTTTTTCTAATGCTTTTTCCATTGTAATAAGTAGTATTCTATGAAATTTCCTATTTTTGATTATTTAAAAAAAGTGAAATTGTTGACGTCAACTTCTCTTGATCCCCCTCCCCCTGTCAACAACTGTCAAACTTTTCCAAACCCATCCCCTAAATTGTTGACGTAATTAATGGACAGCCCCTAAACGAGTTAAACTTCACACATAAACGGATTAAAATCACTATATATTACCTGTAAATCCAAAACACGAAAACGAGGAGAGAGAAAGAGAGAGAGAGAGGATTTTTTCTTCTTCTTCTGACTTCTGCTCTTTCGTTCGTTTTCTGATCAGCCATCGTCTCTTCATCCCTATTTATCCGACTGCTGCTGCTGCTGCTTCCAGCCAATCCCAATTACCACCTGTCACGGCATCTCCTCCTTCCTCTCATGCTTGAGTTTTCCATACGCCATCCGTCTGTCACTGGGACTTCAACACTGCACACAACGACAAAGTCACAGCATCAATAGCACATATATTAATTATTATCTCACACACGTCACTGCAAGATCATGAGACTATAATTTCTATAAAGACGAGCAATCGCACACAAGAACCGACCGAGCACTAATTTAATCACTGGAATTGAGACCAATTTGATGCTACGACGTGCGACGAAGGGGGAGGGGTAAAAACTGCCAACATCGCGTTACGTCATTTGTGGATGGTCCCTTGGCTTAATAGGCACCATTCATAAATGAACTAAATTACTGCTCATTTTTGCCACGCACCGTTTCATTGCTCAAGCAGGCTTCACATTTACTTCAGTTTAGAACTAGACTTACATTTTCAGGCTGTAAGGGAAGAATATAGTTTACATTATTAATTTATTATAATTTGCGTAAGAATAGCTTCGCTGGCGAAGCGTGTGAACCTGCCACGATGTTCTGCAGTCGGTGGCTGAGTGTGAGCGCAGCATGAGTTCCGTCGTCGTCGTCGTCGTCGCCGTGTTTTGTGGAAAGTTTTCTCTTTGATTTTCTTTTTATTTGCGCTTTTTTCGTCTTTTTCGTAGATTTCTTCGTTTGGATGCGTTCCTAAGAGGCGATCGACCGTCGTTCTTGTCGAATGTCCGATCGGCCGAAGTTGCTGTCAGGTCTCCGATGAGATTTTAATGAAAACACGGCCAAACACCCCATTCCCGAACTGGGTCATTGCGGCCGAGAGGCTTGGGCCCCCGCTCCCCTCGATTCCTATGCGGCTCTTATGGCTCTCTGATGCACCTTGGGCTCAGGCCCTTCACATAATGTGAAACTGACTTGAGATTTTTGTTTGTCATGGCTTTCGAGAATAAGCTACACACAGATTTTGTTGGCATATAAAATAAACAAAATTTTGGATTAAATAACTTTTAAATTTATTTTGCCCTTTTATGTGGCTTTCACGCAGGCCCCTAAAGCCCCCTAAAGCCACTTGAAATCACATTATTAATTATATTATGTTTCCCAGAGAAACAATATGCATAAAAGAGTCACAAGATTAATTGCTGTTACATATCAGTTTCTAAATAATGTTGATGTAAGGTGATTAATGTTGAACATGTGTTTTGCCGAATTGAATCAATGCAAAAATAGAACATAAACTCAGATTAAACGAACAAATGGGGCTTAGATGTTGTGAGTATCTTTGAAATGAATGTACATGAAGTGATTGAAAGGCAATAAATAGACAGTAGAATGCGGGTATCAATTAGTAGCTGCATTAATATTTTTACTTTATATATTCAAATAATTTTAGGAAGTGTTATTAATGATGTTCTGTGATTGTTATAGGTTATCTGTGTCAGAGGCTAAAGTATCTCGAAGGGTCTTCGATGTGTGTTGGCCTATTTAGTGGAAACGTTTGTATCTTTGTCATTCTGCCAAAGTTTAATGAGTCTTTTAAAGCAAGACGTCACCAGTTCTTTGTGGTGCAATGACTGCCAGACAGTCGCATGTAGATGTATCAGAAACGGCGAAAATGAGGACCAGCAGTACAAGGAACAGTTCAGAGAACACTGATCCAGTCGTAGACGATGACGCCGAGGATTTTGACGATGCTCCAGTCACAATGACACAGGACCCCCTGTCAACTGTCGAACTGTTGTCTGTCATGGCAGCAGCGATTGACAGAAATGCGTCTCAAAGTTTAAAAAAGAGATTTCAGATCACTCGCATTGTACAGGCAGAGAATGCCGGCGACAGCACCGACGATGTCGATGACACGGCGGGAGAACCGGGGTCAAGTCTGAGAGGCACAGACGATGCACACGAGGCATCAGGAGGAGGAGGAGGAGCTCAGTCGACGGAAGATGCGACGCACCATTCTAGTTCAGTTGATGAATCGGCGTTGTGCCAGAAACACCTGTTTCAGAATCCTTCACGTTTAACAAGAACTCGACCGAGTGACATCAACTCACGGTTTAAAATAGTCAAAATTGAAAGCAATAAACCGCTGCGAAGAGGTCGATGGACGTGTTTTGAGTTCGTTGATCCACCTCCGCTTGAGAAAATCAAGTGCAACGACGCAGGTACGACAGGTTCTGTAATGACAAGTCCCATTTACTACATACAAATGGAAAAGGAAGATCCGTCAGAGAATCAGTTCGCTGCAATTGTCTATTCCGACGGACATCCATCCCTTGACCCGAACCCTCTTCCGTTTGCAGAGGGCGCCATGTGTCCAAGTTCTTGCTCAATTGTGTCGGAGTCTTTTGTTTTTCCGGCGTTGACTCAAACGTCCGATCGGTGCATTCAGTCGCCAACGGAAACATCGGATCTTTCGTCACAACCGAACGACCGCGAATTGGCGCCGACAATATCGGACGATCAGCATCCAGTTCAGCCTCCGTACCTGGTTCATTCGCAGCTGTTGAACTCATTTCGAGATGGCCGTGATGCTCTTGTGAACGGCATCTCGTGTGCCAGTGATGAGCTGATCTGTCTGAAGAGTGACGATCAACATATTACCGTAATTAGAGCTGGTTCTGAGCCGTTGTTTGTCCATTCCAAGGTGTCTGATGCCATGTCCTCCCCGTTGTTAACAATCGTTCCTGTATCAGCCGACACCTGTACTTACGAATTTGCAGAGAATGAGATCAGGTGAGTGATTCACCTGTCAGTCATAGTCTTTTACTCTTCTCTGCTTTCAGTGAAACTGTCATTTTGCAGTCTTTATGCTTAGAAGAATTCTGAAACGGAAGTGCTTCTAAAGACAACTGAGAATATCTGTTAGTTATTTGCTTCTTTACTCTGATAAAATGTTCATTTAGAGAAATTCTCAAACCAACGTCATCTGAAGTGTGTTTGTGTATATGTTTGTGTGTGTGTGTATATATATATAAATCTCTTTCTAAGTGCTTTGAATTTCATCATTAATGTTTTACTTTAGTTCTCAGGATAAGACTCAACGGCTAATGTCTAATGACTTCAGCCATTGTTCTTTTCTGTTTTTATATGAATTTTGTTAGCAGTGATGATATTCTCAGTTGGTATTTGAAGGGAATGGTTGGTGTCAGTCAGTGGTAATTTTAATCAGAGCGGGTCATAATTTCAATTGCCTTTGAGACTATGCTGCCTGATCATTTGTCTCAGTTGATATCTGTTTTGGGGCAGAATGACCCCCCCAACCACCACCCCCACCCCCTTCTCATTGCACCAACATCTCTCATCCAAGGCAACTCACTGTTTTAGCTTTAGATGATACGTAATGCAGTCAACTGATTACTATGCTCTGCTCTTTTGAATCTTTGCTAACTGAATTTGTTATTTCTTTTCTGTATCAACAGTGGAGGAATATGTGCCCTTGATAACAAGATTGAACAGGCCATGGTAAGTTTAAGGTTTCAGAAATATAAAATTCTTATGAAATGTCTGAATATACAGACATCTTTGCTGACATAGATGTTTTCGTTTATCTGTTTTGCCATAGAAATGCAAGGATTAGAGAGAGAGGGGGACTTGTTTCTAAATGGTATTTCTAGTTTTAGATCTGGTGTGACATTATTTGGTACCTGCTAATTCTTTGTAATTGATTGATAAAAGGCTCGAATTCAGTGTTTCCTACGGATAGAGAGATGAGAATGATTCGGCTTGGATAATCCTATCCTGGGTGGAATATAATGTATCCTGGACCTGCCTTAAACATAACTGTGATTGTCTATTTAAAAGAGTCTTTCTTCATGTAAGCCCATCAGATGCGTGACCTGCCAGCTAATGGCTGAGCATTCAACTCGTATCGCCGTTATCATGGCTTTGTATTGATGTCTGCCTTGTTGGTTAGTTTCTGTTTACTCTTTTGGCTGATTTCCAGTTGACGTTTCCTTTTGCAGGATTTGGTGAAGAGTCATTTGATGTTTGCTGTTCATGAGGAGGTTGAACTTCTCAAGGATCAGATCAAAGAACTGACGATCAAGAAAGGACATCTGGAGTACGAGAACAGAGTGCTACGGGCGTCAGCAACGCAGGAGACTCTCGAGAAACTCCATCACACGGCGTCATCTTCCTCTTCAACCGATCTATCCTAACCATCAGTCATTCAATCTATTTATAGTATTCGCTAATAAAAGAACAACTTTCTCCTAAGAGTTTTAGGTTAAAGTTTCTTGAGGAACGTTGCCGGTAGAATCATTTACAGTAGTCATCGCTGCTGCTGCTGCTGATGATGATGATGATTATCATATTTATGTCATTACCTGGCTTCCAATTCATAGATGTGCTGCTTCATTTGTCGATGTAAGTATTACCTTGAACCCTATGTATGCCGTTGAGGCTGTTAGCCATGGTGTTGTTAGATATGCTTATGATCTGTTTGAGTGCTGTTTTGTATGAATTTGCTTTTGAAATTATGTAAATAGTTGCATTTGGCTGAGGACAGTTGTGCTCTGAGCAAGCCATAGAGTCACTTGCTCTGTAGCTCTCTAATGACACGAGTTGGACTCGACTCTCTTCCAGTTAATCGTCTTCTAGGTTTTCATGTAAATATTTGCTGTTTAAGATGTCAAAGTGTTGCCTGTAAAAACAAACGGAGCGATTCGTTTCATTGGTCTTCTGCTGCAGTCATAGGCAGGCAATGGGGCAGTGTTAGTTCTAGGATTTTGAATTGGGGGGGAGGTGTCGGGAAAATCTGGGGGTGTCGAAGTTTTTAAGTCTCTCGCCGAAAAAAGGCTGACAAGCAAAAAAAAGTCGTCCAAGGCAGGATGTGTACATTACCAAATTTTGGGGGTCACGTTAAAAATTTTGTGGGGGCTGTTGGGGGTGTCGTGTTAAAAATTTTGGGGGGTGTCGACCTCAAATTGGAGGGTGTTATGGGGTGTAAAAATATTCCTGCAATGGGGTGGGGGATCACACCCCCAGAAGTTGGACTTAACAGTGTCACAATCCACTGGCAACTGCTCTAGGTCAAGGGTAGTACAACAACTAGTTGAATACTCCTTTGACTTGAATTAACAGAAATTCATTGAACTGCTGTTCATACCGATTAATTATACAGTGTATTGTCTTGGGCAATTATTAGAATCGTGCATTGGACAGGCGTGCTGTGGCAGTGACCACTGTGCAGTCATCTATTAGAGTGAAGAGTGAGGCACACGGCTGTAGCACGAACTATCTAATTCTGATCTAGTCTTAAACTTCTATAGCGCCACTTAATAATGCATACAGGCATCGACCAATGGCACAGCTAGAATAACTCAAGGAAAAGATGGCTGAGTGATCTCACGAAGCAGAGTTTCGAGACTTGAACTTATATTGAAGCATCTGCTTTATAATAATATCTCTGTGAGGTTCATAATTGTCCTGACTCTTTCCCTCATCCTCTCCGTCAAGTATTCCTTCGCCTCGAGGATCGAGTCGTCTCTCTGTGCCATCTTCATGGCAGCCACGCATCCCATGCCTGTCAGAGGACAGCGCCTGTAATGCTGCGTGACCGCCAGGGCGGGATCGACGGATTCCGTCAGTCGCATTCGGGAGAAATTCCGAGTGAGTCCTAGACACAGGTGGCTGTACAGGTGAGTGCACGAGTCGGTGGTGATGATCGGTTTGACTCGATGCCACATGGGACTGACCGGTGCTCTCTTGAGATGACGCAGGATGGTGAAGCGCGAGGACACGTTAGCGGAGTCGATGTCGTCGAGGAAGAAGTAGGCGTTTCTGACGGCGTAGTTCGTCGACCCGTTGACGCTCTCTGTCAGGTGAGCGATCAGTTCCGGAAGTGTTCTGTGTTTCTGTGGTCGAATGAATTCGTCGAAGTCGTTGACGACGATGCGCTGGAACTGTCTGGCGTGTCTGTAGAGACAGTCGTTCAGCGAAACGGCCAGCTCCAACAGGTGCCGATGTCTCTCCCGAGGAAAGACGCGGTCGATCTTACGCAGCTCGACGAATCCCTCTGCCTCGTAGGCTCTGAGGACCTCGAGGGCAGGCGAGGCCAGGTAGAGGTCGTAGACTGCCACCCGCTTCACTCCCATCAGTCTCTGTACTTCCAACCACTCGATGATCCTGAATGGATCCAGTGCGCCGTAGGACACTGGCACGCAGACGACCAAGTCCAGCCGATCCTCCTCCTCCTCCTCTTCCGTCGGATACTCGACCGGCATGCAGGAGGACACGTCGTTCCCCGTCACCCTCACCCCCACCGCCGACGATGGACAGGGAGTGGGGCCTGTGTCCGCCGTCTGCGGTGGGGCAGGTGAAGACGGTCGTAACGCCGACCGATCTGTTGAGGGCGTAACTGGGCCCACAGTCCCTGGCGTCGCCCTCGACCACCGCCACCCTGGTCGTCTTCGGTCCGTCGGAGTGGTCGGAGTGGTAGAGGACGCAGAACAGTCCGAGACTGGCGTTGGTCTTCTTCAGACGACGGACACTGTCGCCAATGGCAACGATCCTGACGACGGGCGTTGCCAGTAGCGACGGTCGGTCGTCGTAGAAGGCGGAGTAGACGTAGAGGCGAAGGTCGTTGGTGCTGAAGTTGTAGAATCTGCCGTTCGTCTTCTGTCTTTCTCGACAGAATGTGCACGAGGCGGTCGGAGAGATGGTGGTGTCCGTCGGAACAGCGACTGCATGGCCCCCGTGAATCGAAGGGCTGCAGAGGGGAATCAGTAGGGATCGATTAGCGTCTCTTCCTTTCGAACGATCGACGAGGAAAAACTCTCCCAAATGCGCAGTCGTAGTTTTTAAATCGAACAGAAAATGCGCAGAAAATATAAGAGCGATCGCAGTTAACAAAATCTACAAATGAAAACACAATTGGATAATCGTAACATATCGCCAAACATTTTAACAGCCGTAGGGCCTATAATTAAGAATGAGCATAATTAAGTAGGATATATCACGATCGAGGGCCACAGGGGCCCAGAGAGTCACAGGGGGCCAGCTAGAGGGCCCCGACCAAGTCGGGATTCGTCTTTTGAGCCTGCAGCCAAAGACTGGTCGTGAGAATCGTGCATTCGAAATTTTTCTATAGGCCTAAGCTTATTGCGAAAATTGGCAGATTCGAGCCCAACTGGACCTTAATTTCCACTGAAATGACATCACTGAAAGGTATTTTGCCTGTCTATCGTCAAATCCGACAGAGTCGTATAGTATTCGGCGCCCTGGGCAGGGCACAAATTTTTCGCCCCTAAAAGCCTAAAAACCGGTTTGACTTTTTCAGTTTTATGCTTATCAGCTTATATATATATAGGGCCTATGCTTTAGGAGTAAAATGGTGAAAGAATGAAAGAAGTAGCCTACAGTGTAGTGTCGTAGTGACCTTTTCCCCTTAATTGTCATACTGGCAATGTCGTCATGAATAAAATCAACCATGGTCTCTGGCGCCCAGTGTTTTATCTAGGCCGTTTCCGGGGGAACATTGCTTCCCTCCCGGAAATTTCAAATTCCCCAGGAAATTTTGGCATATTACATGGACTAACAGCAGACCCTGGCAGAACTTCCCTTCCGGAAATTTCAATTTCCCCCCGGCTTTGTCAGTCCTCCCCCCGTAGCCCAGGAGTCTAGATTAAACACTGCTGGCGCCCACTCACCCCTACAGGACGGCGCCCGGGGCAGCTTGCCTACCTCCGCCTCCGAGCTACGGCTTTGAAATCCGAGAGAAATACTGAAATGAATTTTTTTGTCAAATGTCTAGGGTCGAGAGTTAAACAGAGCAGCGGACAAATACTTACGAAGAAGCGAATGAGGCGCTCATTGTATTTCATGGCAGCTCCGCTCTGTGGAAACAGCAGACAGCAAGATCAACACCACATTCATTTCAGAGGCAGAAGTAGAATTCTCCATCATCCTGGTGAGGAGGAGGAGGAGGAGGAGGAGGAGGAGGAGGAGGAGGAGGGAAGTCATTTTGACAAATGGTTGCCTAATTATACTTTTTCTCGGTGTCTATAACACATACAGTTTGTGTCAAATAGGCCTACTTCTAATTTCACTGTTGAAAACGTTTTTGATAGAAACGCCGGTCTCTATAGGCCTATAGTCTATAATATGATTATACGAGGACTTGAAGACAGTCTATAGTTAATCTACGCCTTTAATAAGCGAATATCAAGACGCATTAACCCGAGTGATGCTCTCCATTAAGATCCGCTCTGCGTCTGTATGCAGCTTACGACCGATCGACGATAGCGGCTGGATTAATATGCTTCCTTACGTGAATCAACTTATTGATTATTAAGAGACCAAAACGACTTCTTCAGTGTCAAAAGGACAGAAAGCGACTAACGTTGTGCGGCGGCTGTCCCCCCCCGCCCAAACCCGTCTGTTCATCGCCCGTTCAACTACTCATGAACGATGACACTGGAAGCGAACGTTCCGTTCATTCGTTCCTTTTGTTCAGCTGCGATATCGATCGGCAGACGACGTCCGATTAAATTAAACCGTTCTCGCTCCACTGAATCCAAAGGAAGACACGCTTCGCTGGACAGACCTCGGCTGAGACCAGCACCAGAAAATACACCGCTGCACAATTAATCAACGGTCATCGGAGACGGTGGGGGGGGGGGGGGAGGAGGGGGTTCCAATGACGCAGCACCAGACAATTCGCCAAAACAAAAGTCAGTCAGAAGGGTTTTCTATTTCAAAGGGTTCTCCAGAATTCGAGTTAATTGATGCGGTCTGTGTTTCTGAGTTCAGGATTCGAATCTAGCGTCATCCAAATGACGTAGGCATCTGCAGTTACGCTTCAGGCCCCCGCCCCACCCACCCCGCTGGGAGAGCTCTCTCGCTACGCCCTTAGCCTCTTATTTGAACCAGGCGCTGTAACCCCGGCTACGCCTTTATTCAGGCAGCCGCAGATATTGTCTTTGGGATTATTTAAATGTCACGTAACACAGTCAAATACAAATAATTCATATAGCACGATTTTATGTACAATTCTTTTATTAGTCATAGGCCTAACACTATTCGAATTTCACTTATAAGTAGTCTGTTTAAACTTTAGAACGTTGATTTTTCTATAATATTTTTCCTGCGCTTCCCTAATTGAAAGATTAAATCAGCGAAAATGTTTTCTAAATACTCAAAGGTTCTAACTGCTGAGGTCTTTGGCTATAGATTAACTTAGACTCAATTTTTAAAATAAATAAATTTATAAATAATTCTTGATCTCGAATTGTCACCCTGGACTTGAAGGTTTCTTGCTGTTGCTAAAACCCAAAGAAGATGCCAACTTGTCAGACTGGAGCTGAAAGAGAAACGCAAAGAAAAGTACAGGCGTTAGAAATCTGCCATGCCACTGATGATGATGATGATGATGATGATGATGATGATGATGATGATGATGATGATGCTGATGATGATGATGATGATGACGGCTAAATGAGAAAGTAACATATACTAATAGCGCCTAGGCCTACATTGAATATTATGCTACAATATAAGAGGCGTAGATTAATCGTCGAGTGAGCTGGAGCTGGAGCTGTGTTTAACAACGCACGCAGTCTGCCCCTGCAGTTGACGGTGGTAGACGTCTGATCGGCGGTGTAGATCCAATGGGCGTTGCTGCTGATGTCCGGCAGTTGGTGTCGATAGGAGCAGCCGTTGAACGGACCCGTGTTCTGCCCGTAGTCGACGGCGATCGGCCAGGCGGAGTCGTCGAACGAGGGACTGTACCATCCGGGCGAATTGTCCGTCGAGCACTTCCACCACAGGGCGTCGGTCGCAAAGACCCCGGCGGTGTCGGAGGCAAGGACGCCCGAGCAGCCGGCCTCGTCGACGGCCGCCGTCGCTCGCACGCCCACGACGGTCGTCGACCGAGAGATGATCACGTGCTCAGTCTGATTCCAGTTGACGCTGAGGTCAGGGTTCAGAGGTCGAAAGTAGCCCTCGACGTACAGCGCAAGAACCGCTCGGTCGGCCGTCAGAACGAAATCATAGGAGAAGTCTAGAAGACAGGAAGACAGGAAGAGAGGAAGAGAGAACATCACCGACATATAATGTACATCAGAATCAATCTCTCTCTCTCTCTCTCTCTCTCTCTCTCTCTCTCTCTCTCTCTCTTCATTTACCGTAGACGATCAGTGCCGAGGTTTCTGATCAGATGGAATGACTGTTTTCTACCTGACTCGCAGTTTGTTCCCGTGTAGATATCGTCGCAAATGCAGGTGTAGACTTCACCTGAAGACGAACAGCTACCTCCGTTCAGACAAGGAATGCTGACACAGGGATCCACTGAAACATCAACAGTCAACATTCAACTCCAGTGTCCTTAATATTAATTATAGCCTAATGGTCTTTGGTCTTCTATAAATCTCGACCCTACTACTCCACTGCTCTTCCTACAACAACAACAACAACAACAACAACAACAACAACAACAACTACTACTACTACTACTACTACTACTACTACTACTACTACTACTACTACTACTACTACTACTACTGCTACTTTTGCTGCTACTGCTAATTACATTGTAGGCCTATTAATCTCGTATAGAAACGTATTTGTAAAAAGCAAAACAGCTTAGATTTGCAGGTGAATGGGATTTTTCGAAGGCATTGGTTCTGTGTTCTTGTTATTTCCGTAGCCACATGGAAGGCGCCCGGGAGATCCCCCCATTCAGATTGGGACCGGTCGTGAGATTTGTCCAAAACCGGTGTGTTGTGGGGGGGGGGGGTTATAGGATAGTATTATACCAAGGAAAACACACCAGACCTTAGAGCATTTGAGAAGATGACATTTTTGACATTTGGGCCGAAAATGTGAAAGTGCCCCCCATTCTGGAATCCTGGCGACGCCACTGGTTGTTGTCGGCGGCGGCGGCGGCGTGTGTGTTCTTACTCATGTATCCTCTGCAGTTGACCGGAGCATTTGGAATCGACGACCAGATCCAGAAGGCGGAGGCGGATATCTCGGGGACCTGGTGTCGATGGTCGCACGCCCACGGTCCTGTCGCCGCGTTGCCGTCGTACTCGACCGCCTTCGGCCACGAAGAGTCGTCGAAATCCGGAAGGAACCAATCGGCGGTCGAGTTCTGAGAACACTTCCAGTCGACGGAGTTGGTGACGAAGGCCGAGTCTCCGCCGTCGGTCTCCGCCCCGTCGAAGCCAGGATCCCGGAGCAGTCGTCGACGAAGCTGTCGAGGCAACGAACGGCGACGACGCGGGCAGCCCTCGAGATCTGCACCCGGAAGGGAATCGTCCAATTCTGGCTCGTATCCGGGTCAAGGGCTATCTCTGCTCCGTCGATGTACAGCTGCTGTAGACCGCGGTCGCCAGTCACCAGCAACGTCAACGGCTGAATCTCTGTATATCGCAATTACAATTAATGGCCTCTCTTCTGTAGTGGTGCATTTTAACCGCGACCTCTCTCCCCCGGCCCCGCGAATTTCGAAAATTCTTATACGTTCTTGTTCCTGATACGCTAAAACAGGCGGAACTCTGTCAGAAATGACGTTGATGAGTGTCTGGAGAAAGCACTCTCACCTGTTTCGCACCTGTATCCGGTGTATTCGACAGGACAGGTGCAGTTGTAATGGTTGACGAAGTCCCAACAGGTTCCCCCGTTTAAACAAGGACTGCTCGAACATTCGATGATTTCTGAAAACATTTTTTATTTCTGCTTTGAAAGGCTTCTCTCCCATTTTACGTAACCTGGAAATGCTCTTGGTCTTCAAGAAGTGATTAGTCTCTCTCTCTCTCTCCTCTCTCTCTCTCTCTCTCTCTCTCTCTCTCTCTCTCTCTCTCTCTCTCTCTCTCTCTGCGTGTGTGTGTGGGTCCTTTTGATGAAACCATGCAGCTGCTGAAGCCCCGTTGCCTATCTCTTTAATGGTCTGGATTTAATCAATAGTAAAATAAGACATTTACGGTATTAATGTAAATAGCAGTTTTTCTGTCTCTTGGGAAAACCAGTTTCCCCCTCCATGCATCCGCAAAGCAGCATTAGCTGTGCTGCCGTCTCTTACCTGACTCGCAGTTGGCTCCAGTCCATCCTGGGCGACAGAAGCACTCATAAGCATCGGCCGATCCCTGACATTGGCCTCCGTTCAGACATGGAGAACTGTTGCACGCATTGATCTCTGAATTAAAAACCCACCGATCACGTGACTCAGTTGTGCAACCGCGGTTGCAGTGGCGTAGCGTGACTTTCAGGGGCCCGAGGGGCATCCTTGATATGTGGCCCCCAGTGGCTGGTGGCTGACGAGCAAAAAAGGGTCGTCGTCCACGTTTATATACATGTAGTGTTGACGAGCAAAACACCACTCTTCGGGGCCCACTCTCCCGGGGCCCAGGGGGCTTTCTCCAAAGTGCCCCCGCCCCCCCCCCCCCACGTTACGCCACTGCGCGGTTGTCGTGGCGACCGCAGATCCGCTGCTTCTTCTACTTCGTCTGTTGATTGATGGACAATATTAATCTAACGAAATTAATTTTTTTGTTGAGTGGAGGAAAGTCCTTCAGCAGTCCCCGTGTGTCAATCGGCCTTTTGTTGATGATCTACGAATGGCCACTGGGGTGGGGACCCTGCAGTCAACGCCCAGCGACCTTATCTTATTGCTTGGCTAGAGGTCCCCTTGACCCCTAATCCGAAGAGCGTCTGAATGCTTTTATATCGTCAGCGCTGGTCTCATCAGGCCCTGCTCTGTTCTGAAGAGAAGATGACGACGACGACGACGACGACGACGACGGAATCTCTTAACCTCTTCGGCTGTTTGTTATCAGCATTGCGTCTGCGAATAGATGCTTATAAAATGGTTGTCATTGTATAAGCAGAATAAAGCATTCTATTCATACATATGAAAGACAGGAGGAGAAAAAGAGACCCCATGCAGTCGTAGAGAAAGACAGACAGACAGACAGTTTCAGACTAAGAGCTGAAAATGAAATTGATCCATGCAGTTGAATTGAATGTCCGTGTAAAGTGGCATAGGGCCTAATACTAATAGCATCATTCTAACCGCTCTCGCAATAGAGTCCAGTGTATCCTTGAGGACAGGTGCAAAGAGTTGGTCCGTTGGCATTGCAGGTGCCTCCGTTAACACAAGGAGAGGACGCACAGACGTCTGCCATATTTAAAAAATACAGAAAATAATCAACTCTAATTCATTCCGCACAGAGAGGACGCACAGACGTCTGCCATATTTAAAAAATACAGAAAATAATCAACTCTAATTCATTTCATTCACAGACGTCTGCCATATTTAAAAAATACAGAAAATAATCAACTCTAATTCATTCCGCGTATAAGAACGCGTATGCCTAGAGATAGTGATGATCATCGTAGGCCACATCCTGTAGCGCTAGCGTAGCTGTTGCAGCTTCAGTGTTAACTGGTCTTCAAGATAAAAGCAACTTCGATCGAGAGAATCTATGCTGCGTTTCATGCATTTAGCACCTATAGGCCTACGGCCATGGCCAATTCATGAGAAACTCTAATGTACGATCAGCATAATACAGCAGGGGCCTAATCAGAGGCCTATACGGCGTAAAGATCTGCAACTGCTGTCATGCTTTTAAAGGAAACGAAAAGTATACGTTATAGGCTTCTTTCTATACAACGAATGGTCCTATATCTATATAGGCCTAGTACTACTAACCCAGATATCCTCTGCAGTAGACGACTTCTACGAGAGTGTCGACGACCCATATCCACCATGCTTTGTTGCTGATCTCCGGTATATACGGGAGCGGGGGATTGCAGGGGGAGGACAGTCCGTCGTTCTTCTGGACCTGGTGAGCGGGGGGCCAAGAGGAATCGTCGAACCCCAGCTGGGCCCAGTCGGGGCCGCCGGACACGCTAGAGCATTTCCAGGTGGAGTTGGTCAGAAGGATGTCGTCGGTGACGGAGGCGACGATGCCCGGACAACCGGTCGCTATGTTGATGCCCTGGACGGCCACGAGGCGGTTGACGGGCGTCAGCGGTTTCGAATCGACCGCAGACACGTTCCGACTGTTCTCGGTCAACACGAATTCACCGTCAATGTAGAGATTGAACGCTTCCTTCACAGTTATGTTCAGCCACCGCTCTGAACAAAACATTCACGATTCAAACAAGAGGGGACATAGCAGGCCGCCTAGGCCTATACACTGGACGCTCAATAAGTGCAATAGAATAATTAACCCACTCCACCCTCGTAGAAAAGTTTTCCGTCGGCCAGTGTCGAAATGTCGGCAACACCACGCAGGTCCGGATTAAGGTCCGAGTGGGCCTGGGGGCCGGGGCTGAGAATTAGTAAAAAGGCGTCGCTTCATGCATACTTTGAAAACTGCCCCGCGCCTTCACTGAAAATCTCTGATCTCTGACAAGCAAAAAGGTCGTCGCTTGAAAAATGGTGGGCCTATTTTCTTCAGCCCCCGCCTTAATATGGCCCTGATACCACGTAGGCCTATAGCTTATTGAAAGCAAATCAATAGCAAAATGTAGAAGACAGATAGGCCTAGGAAACCTTGTGCAAAGGCGGATGACAAAATCAACGCAGTCGTTATTAACAGCGGAATAGACATCATTTTTGTCGTTCGAATGTCCGTTCGAATGTCGTCACTGAACATCTTCGTCTTTATAAGACCAGAATAGTTATTATTATCTTCTGCTGCGAGGTTTTCTTGAACGTTAGCCGAGTGGGACTAACAGCTAGCGACGCGTCAGGACAGCGAACGAAGCACTCACAAAGTCAAAGGCTAACGAAGAAGAATAGACAAAGTTTCTGACCGAATTTCTAAGACCTACAGTCACCAACTGATAGTCGCTAAGCGCTGATCAAGTGCCGAAAGACGTCATGACCCGCTGTTAACCAACCGTCCTCTGTAATTGAGGCAACCGGTCGACAGACAAAGTCTTCTGTGGCACTTTGAAGCGAATAATTACTAATCGACAGAAATAGCTGTAATTCTGTCGCTAATTAATTTCAGTTGATCATTGCCAGGCGCCGATCTCCTGGAAAACTTGGAGGCGTCCAGTCGACCTTCCAGGGGACGGGAAGAGGCCATCCCTCACTAGCTGAGTCTATAGCTCCTTCACTCTTTACTGGGGGTTTGGGAGTAGGCTGAGAAGAGCCCCGCATTTAGGCCTAATATAATTTATAGAAGTCCACTTTGCCGCATTAGAACCTCGCTGTAAGTTAAGTAGCTCATACATAGGCTCAGCTCTCGGAGAGAAACGGGTTCACAGCACCCTGTGTTTATTCTAGCCACCTTGACATGGGGGGGAGTTTGAAATGCTTGGGGGCAAGATTTGTCTCCACCACACTTTTTTTGGGGGGGATTTTCACCCACAAGCCAACGTATACAAATTTTGGGGGATAATTTTAAAACTTGGGGGGAATCCCCCAAAACAGGCCTAGAATAAACACTGCCAGCACCCATATTCGGAGATTGGGACCGGTCGTGAGATAGGCCTACGTCCATGGGCGCCCGCATAAATTTTTCCAGACAACTCTGAGTACCACAAATCAATCGCATCTTCATTAAATAAGGCCCACAGTAACCTCAATTCTCAAAACAGGCGCTATACTAAATCAGTGGTGGTCAGTACGTCACAGTTGTGCAACGGGATTGAAGAATGACATTTAAAGACGGACTGATTGTCACGTGGAGCGAATGATGGAAGCTGCGAGTTAGTATTAACTTAAAGACAATTTCTCATCGGATATCACTGAACTTACGGCCGTTTCCTTTTTAGTTTGGTGCATAAGCGAATATAATAATAAAAGACTAACATTGGGCGAAGCTATCACGTGCATTGGAATTTTAACGTAGTATTTGTGTATTACAGTATTGTGTATTATAGCTCCACTATAAACAAATGGTGCGTTTTCTCGGATTTAACTCTTTGTAAAAAGCCGCAATCAAATCAGTCCTCGGTAGCAGCGCTTGTGTAAGATATTAAGAATGATCATCGGATCTATTGACAGGTCTAGCGATGCACCTAGTTTTAGTTTAGTGTTGAAAAGTAACATTCTCTTTGTCTCATGTCTTTCTCTAATTAATTATTGGGCCAATGTAGGCAGGCATTTTGATTACTCAGTTACCCCAGCCCCATGCCTGGCACTGACCGCGATCTGTTCTCACAGAGACATCTCTGAAATCTTGCATAGATTAGCTATTGGCCTTTTCTAGCATGCATGCTTATATTTGTTGCCTATCTCAATCAACACAGGACGATTGTCAATTGAATCCTGGCTTCAACTGTTCATCTACAGAAATTTCAAGCGCATTGTGACTGATCTGCATACTCAACCGTGTCCAAAAACAGGAGAGAAAATTAGTTTTCTCAGCCTTGTTTGTTTTCTTTCAGCTGCAGTGAATTTTGATGGGAATGGTTCATAATCGATGAAGTAATGGGTCTCTTTCGCTGTGAAGACATAATCCGTTGTCAACTGTATCTTCCAAATGACGTTGCTTACCATGCTGTTGCTAATCTGGGTGAAATCAATGCCATTGAGTTCATTGATGTAATTTTTTTTGCATTAAATGACAATTTTATGACCAAAATGAATTGTTCTTGGCTAGGATTATGTCACATTTGAGTGTTGACAATTCTGAGAATTCTCGTTATATTTATATCCAGAAACATAATTTTGGTCTATTGTCATCTATAATGTTGACTATATTCAGTCATAGTTGAGGCACAATTTCACTCTTCAAAGATTCACTGAAACCATCCTGACTGTTCCATTTTCCCTCTTGGCCTTGCATAACTGTTTTCTAGAAGTCTCTGTTAATTTCATGCTAATGATTGTGAAACAATGACAGTGCCACTGACAACATCAGTGACGGCCATTTTGTCTTTTAGCTGAATGATGACGTCAATAGTTTTCGCAGACAATATAAGAAAGAGATTCAACGCATTGACGAATTACAAAGGAAGCTCCGTATGTGTAATCATTTCTCTCTGTCTCTGTCTGTCTGTCTGTCTGTCTGTCTGTCTGTCTGTCTGTCTGTCTCTCTCTCTCTCTCTCTCTCTCTCTCTCTCTCTCTCTCTCTCTCTCTCTTATTCCTGTTCATCTTATTTCCTTAAAACTCGCTTCTAGCTGACTCCAACTACTGAATAACTATACGGAATAGTAAAATAAGATTTAAAACAACTATTTAAGAAGGTATTTAGAGAGCCGGTTACAGACTTTATTTAGCCTTAAATAGTTTTATTAAATAATTATTCAGCGCAGTATTACTTTAAATATTTTCTGTGACTGCATTTATTTCTAATTAATTATGGTGATGGTTCTTTAAAAGGTTATTTTGTGAATGAACTTCATAATTATGATAAAGAAGTTCCCGACGTAGATGACTTCTCGCTTACACCTTCGCCAAAGGAACTTGTCGAGATTGAGGTAAGCACTGAGCCACTGACACAATAGTGAGGTTGCAATCAATAAGTCCACTGTCTTCAAGAACTCCATCAGCTCCAGTATTATGTTATCAGCTGTTATGGCAAAGCAGTTATTGAGTATTTGGCATGGAGAAAATTTAAGACACTCTGAGAGATAAAGTGGTTGATGAATATGGTTCCTTACGGACTAAAGTTTCAGTTAAATTTTCATTGTTTAATTTCAGTGGATTAATAGCATCTTCCCTCTGGTGATAAACATTTTTAAAGTTTTGTTACCCACCCATCTACTGGGCTTCAAAAAGCTGGGGCTGTTAGTTGCCCAACCTACCACTGCTATTTGGAAAAGTCAAAAGAGCTATCTAAAGAGTCTGTTTTCTTTCAGGAAATTCTTGATGATCATGAAAAGGATCTGAAGGAAATGTGCAACAATTTGGAAACTTTGCAGCAGCATAAAAACCAGATGTTGGAACTGCAGGAAGTGCTCGAGAAATGTCAGCCTTATTTTCCAGAGGTCAATTTATGCTGAAAGTCATTTATAATTAATCAGTACACTTTGATATACTACTGTTTCCAATGTGTTGCTGTTGCAGTTTTGTTTATAAGTAAGTAAGTAAGTAAGGAAGGAAGACTAAATTTCTATAGCGCTGCCAGAAAGCTTGGCGCAGTGCACCAGCTTATTCACGAGTGCTCAGTCTGAGTGACGCCATAGTCCGTAATTCATAGTCCGTGGTGGTCAGGGCTGTAGATCCAGGTAGGCAGTCTTTATTGCAGTTCTTTATCCTGGAACCCTGGCTATGCCACTGCCAATAGGCATAAACTTGGATGAAAAATTGGGGCCCAACCCTTATACTTTTCCCCCATCCATGTTGCTGTTACAAGTACCTTCTTAACATATTGAATATCTTCTCCACAGCTGCAGTCAATTAAAAGGCTATTTCAGATCTGAAATTGGAGATAAATAGAAGACTCAAAAGTAATCAATTGTTACTCCAGGAAATTATTGACATGGCCAAAAAACCTTAAAGGTCATATGCACAAGGCTTAGTTAATAGACATCAAAAGTTATAGTTTGTTAATATTGGCAATGATGCCCCAGTTGCAGCAGTTAATTAACTAATGTCTAAGATTACCAACAATTCTGTTTATTATATAAACAAGGAATTATATTGAACAAGAACCTTTTAGTGCTTGCGTGGTGAATTATAATTTATTGAGGTATATTTCCATTTTGATTTTTAATTTTTAAATCTTGGATTCTTTTATTGAGCAAGACAGTATAATTGTGATAGTTTCTAAGTGATTGGTTATGGTGTTAAGGTTGAAACCCAAATTTTCAATATGGTATTAATGTTTTTTTCAGGAGTCAGCAGTGGAGACATCAGACGACCAGAAACTGAAGACACACAGAAAGCACGTTCATCTATGGTACGAATGAGCCTCTGGCTAAGCACTTAACCCCTTAACCGTGTATTTAACTGTAACTCAATGTAAAATGGACGGATATATCCGGGATCCCCAGTTAAGGGGTTAATTATAGGACATTTTTTAACATTGCTCTGCATTCTTTAATCATAAGTAGATGGTGATAGGCACTGAACCTAGTTGTGTGGCTTACATTGTAATGTGTGTCTGTTGCATTGATATTTATAATACAAGAATATTTGTTATATTGAATATGTGATAACACTGGTGATTTAAGAATTTAATTTGAGCTGATTACAATTTCTGACATCAGAGAATGTGGCTACAAGTTTTATCTTCAATTCAGGTGCTCAACAGGTGTAATACCGGTGAATGGGATACCTGGATTTATGAGAATGGTGTTTTTGTCATCCCGTGGTAGTACCGTCGTTCACGTCTTGGATGGATCAAAACCTAAGACAAAGAATACGGTAAAGTTTAACACTACAAGCAACAGAGAGCTATTGAGCACTTAATTCATGCACAGCTGAATAAATTACAAACTAATTATGATTTTTGCTAAAACCTGAAGTGCTACCACTGTTAGCTGCTACACCACAAACAAGCACACACACATGAGTTACATTTACTGCTGAAGGGATCAGAAAGTGACATGCTGGACTCAAAACCTGATTCACTTCCAGGTTAAAAGGGTATTTCATGAAAAAATAGATTGCTTTAGATTGGTTACAGCAGCCACAGAGGATTGTGGGGGAGTGAGTGGTGGAGTGGGTGATGGGTGGGGAAGGATTTCTAAACAGCGATAGACATCGGTGTGAAAAAATCCTCTTAACCCAAGAGTCTAAGCAAAGTCTTGATGTAAATGGAAATTGTTAATTTTCAGGGTGAAAAGGCAGTCTTTTTGGCAGTGAGCCAAGGCAAAGAACTGAAAATTCAACTGGAAATTATCGCTAAAAGGTACGAGAATTTAGAGGAATTTATTAAATATTGCAGCGCTCAACTTGAATTCAAATACCGGTAGTTCATGAGTAGTTGGAATTTTTCCATAAAATCTGTATCAACCATGCCATTCTCTGTAGAGATCATTTTTTTGTTATTCAGGAGATAGAGTGACTGCTTGTATCAATTGAACCGGTCCATCTAAATAATGCACGGCTCAGTTGGTTGACACTCTAAACCAAAATACAAACATTTCAGTCCTGTTGCTAATCAGGCACAGAGAATAGACATAGTCAGAGAGTGCAGGGTGGGGGTGGGTGGGTGGGGGGGGTAATTAATGACAGTTGTTCTGTTGCAGTTACAAGGCTACAATGTATCCTCTTCCCATAGAAGCCGAGGAAAGAGCAGATATGTTGGAAGAGGTCAAGAAAAGACAAAAGACCTTGAAACTGTGAGTTTGAGTTAGTCCTGCTTTCATTTGATGTCTGTCAGCTTTTATGTTTATCTTGTATAAACTGTGTCACAGCAAATTGTTTTTTCAAATGCTGTTTTATTAATTGTTGTACCTTTCTTGTATGTGTATTTCAACATTTTATAAGTCCATCAAGGTCTAGAAAGTGTTGTATTGCATTATGTATGGAAGGCGTTGTCATCTACCGAGAATCTTCTGGTTCCAGTTGCTTTCACTTGATCGTTGTTGATTTCTAGAGACTATTTATGATGATTGTTTCTTAGGTGATTGTAAAATCGAAAGAACAGATTGACGGCAGACTGCAGCAGATTTTGGGACTCATTCCCAGTTGGGAAGTGAAGTTGGTCAAGATGAAGGCAGTCTACCATGTTTTGGACATGTTTCAACAGGAGTCACACGGGTTGATCGCCGAAGGATATGTCCTAATCTATCGGCTGGATGACATGCGGAAGGAAGTCGATTCTGCATATGTAAATATCGAGAGATTGTCTCTTGGCATCTTCTCTTCACCCGCCCTCACTCTCTGAGGATAGACCACACGAGTCACAAGTCGCAAATAGAAATCCCACAATAATTGCAATTTCTAAATTCATATTTTTAATCTAAACTCTAAAGAAGAATTTTTATCCATGCAGTCATCTCTAGCGATAAAATTTATAAGCCATGGAAGGTTTGCATATTTGAGATTATGGTCTCTCTCTCTCTCTCTCTATATATATATATATATATATATATATATATATATATATATATATATATATATATATACATATATATATATATATATATATATATATATATATATATATATATATATATATATGTGTGTGTGTGTGTGTGTGTGTGTGTGTGTGTGTGTGTGTGTGTGTTTGACTGCTTGTGGCTGTACATATATGGGAACGTGTGCATTGTAGAAATCAGCAGCACTTAGAGGTATGCCTCTAATAAATCCCATAAAATCAACTCATCTGCCGACCTTTCACCGGACCAACAAATTTACAAATGCTTTCCAGACAATCATCGATGCATACGGAATTGCAAGCTACAAGGAGATAAATCCAGGTCGGTCTCTATATGATGGGATTCATCTTAATGTTATTTTAATCAGAATTATGTAAACCGCTCTCAAAACTTTGTGCTCTGCTGTCTGGCCATTTTTTACAGCACTGAAATTTTTTAAATGAAGGTGAGGTTATGTTTGCTTTTAAGTAGTTTACTGTCGATTGCATATATAATCTTCTTCAAATTGAAGCAAAGAGTGAAAGGAGAGAGTCAGTTGCTGTTGTAATCTGGTCTGTTTCAGCTTTCTTCTCCATCATTAGCTTTCCATTTCTCTTCTCAGTGATGTTTGGTGATGCTGGCCACGGTGTCATCATGCTCTTCTTTGCCATCATTCTGTGTGTCTGGGAAAAGAAACTGGAGCGTCCAACTTCAAAGAATGAAGTGAGAAAATCAATTTATGGGAAGCTGCATTTTGTTGAAAGTAAAATATTATAATGGGTAATTTTGAAGCCATTTTGGATGCTTAGAACTGTTGGAAGTTCCTCACACGCATTAATGGATGGTTCTTTTGTTGTTATGGATAATGAAATATTGTCTTATCGGTCATTTTCATTTGCGTTTCTAGATTCTCAGAATCATCTTCGCTGGACGCTATATGATTCTACTGATGGCGCTATTTTCAATCTACGCTGGGGTCCTGTACAATGATATTTTCTCCAAACCATTTAACATATTTGGCTGCAAATACCGCATTGTCTATGAGTGAGTGAATAGTTTGATTCAGTGTTATCCTCTGTTAGTCTGTTTATGGAAATTATTATTTCTTGGAGCTTTGAGTTTGGTCGTAGTCTTCAGTGAAAGCTGTTGAATGTCGATTGAGTATGCAAAAATAAATTCCTAATAAAGTCTTGGAGCAAAGAAGGGGCCAAAGACTAGGGGAGTTGTAAGGAAGCAGTTTAAATTATACAATTCTAAATGCAACTATAGGCAAGTGAGTAAATAAGTGAAACCTTGTGGATTAAAAGGGTTAACGCTTTCAAAAGGAGTGTCATAGACACTGCTTATTCTCTAGGATTATACAATGCTGGAATCTGTTGCTAGGGTTCTTCACATTCAACAGTTATTGGAATGAAATTATTAATTTTGGCAGGTTTCTGTGCTCTGTGACTTATTTGTAGCAGCGCAGAAATTCAGGGCAGTTTCAACCGTTTACTTTTTCTACTTGCAAAGAGCAAAGGAGTGTAATTGAAAGATTTGAATGCCAAGAATGACTCCAAATGAGATAGTGATAGGAATAGAAATCTAAACGTATGGACGGGCGGGGTCACAATGTAGGAATCATGCAGGTCTAAAGGTAGCCTTTAGACCTGTATGCTAACAAGTGAAAAATGAACTCCAAGTTTACGAAGCAGTCGGCATTTGCTTCGCCTTTATGTTCGCCAATTCTTACGTGATCAGTTAAGTATTGAACGGGATCTTTAACTGGTGCCAGCAAGAAAACGCTTGCTTTGAATCATTTTCTTCAAGTCGATCCATCCGATGTGAAAGTCTACACAGGACCTCCGTATCCGCTGGGAATCGATCCGGTACAAACCCATTCCTTCCTAACTATCATACGATTAGTGCTATTGAACAGACATAGCAATGTAATGATTGCAGTTTGTTAAGCATAATTACAAATAAGTATCAGTTATGAGCTTATTTTTGAAATGTAATTCATGTAAATTGTATTGAAAATACATTTTTGTGAAGCCTCTGAATTAGAATTCTATCTTTCTGTATGAATCTTGATTCCTTGCTAATTTCCATCTACACTGAACAAGTTTGTCTTTATTTTTTAAGATCTCACATTGAGCATTTTCATTCATAAGACGCTTCTTAGGAGTCATCTGTTTGGTTTTTCTGTTAAGTGCTTTTTTGCATTTTTTAAACTATGAGAACAGATCTGGGAGCTTTCAGAGAACAAAATCACGTACCTGAACTCGTTCAAGAAGAAGATCTCCGTAATTTTCGGTTTCTCGCAGATGGCTTTGGGGGTCTTCCTGAGTCTCTTTAACCACGTGTGAGTTGAAGAAGTCTTTCTCTTCCATCTCCTGTACATTGAGAAGTGTTTGAAGTGAGGACCATTAGCTGTGCCCGTGGTAACCTGTGGATCTTGCCTTCTCTATGTTTCGTATTCACAATTGAGACATAGAAGGTACAAATGAAGAAGAAGAAGAAGAAGAAGAAGAAGAAGAAGAAGAAGAAGAAGAAGAAGTGGCAGCCATGCCAGTAACAGTAAAGCAGCTGCATTTCTAAAGAAGTGGTCAATTTGTTTTGGAAGATGACCAACATTAGGTGCATGATGTGTTGGTCTCTGCGGAATTCAGGTCATCAGCAGTACATTAGATCCCTCCTCAAAATTTCTCACTTCTTGGAGGAGCGTAGTTTGAATCCTTTAGTTATGTGTTTTGCTGAGCATTCTGTGCTGAAAAGCCCCCACCTCTGCCCCCTTACAAGCAAATTAGGAGAAAAGTTCACATTGGGTTTTAACACAGGGGATCCTACTGAACCACTTAAAACCAATGCCCAGCTGTTATTATTATTATTATTATTATTATTATTATTATTATTATTATTATGACACAGATGGACAAGTACACTACAGGCTAGTGTCATGATTATTATGTTTATTTGCTTCTTTTTAATGGTGGTTTTAACAGTGGTTTTAACAGTGGTTTTCACACAGGCTTACTTAGCCTCCTAAACCACTTAAAATCACATTATTATTTTTATTATTTTTATTATTATTTTTGTCTCTTTTGACCCCTTTTCATTATGCCAAAGTCCTGCTCATAAAGTGTCTTGTAGTTGTGTTTCTTTTTTGCAGATATTTTAAGAATTACGTCAACATTGTCTGTGAATTTCTTCCAATGGTTGTTTTTCTCTTTGCCATTTTTGGTTACATGTGCGCCCTTATATTTGTCAAGTGGTTTCTTGTCGTCAGAACCAGTGATCCAGTGACATCTGCCAACAACTATCAGTGCTCACCAAACATTCTTATCGGTAAGCAACTGGGCCAAATGGTATCGGCAGCTGTGGTGACAGACAGTCAGTAAACCAGTTCAGAACTCCACGCACAAAGCTTTCACTAATGTATAAGCCCCTGTCAATTGGTGTCAGGGGTTCTGGTGACCAAGTTGGGGCCCAGCTCCGGAAGTAAAGTTGGGCTCCACATACAGTATTGTATTCGTGTGTGTTTGTGTGTGCGAATGCTTTAATTGTCCCAAAACTTCTGATAATTATCATCAAATATAAGCGTTTGAGTGACTGCCTTTTGTTTTGAGTCCTTTCTTTTAAATCCCATGAGTTAAATCTGTGCATAGTTATGTTAATGATTTGCATCTTTCAGGATTTATTAACATGTTCATGTTTAAGTATGACAATTCACGAGAGAGCCATTGCAGCAACCACACATGGTATAACCACCAGGTATGTTACTCAACAGAATTTCCTAATATCAAAGCTGGAAGAGCACATCACTGTGCAGACAATGCCTATTATACCTGTATATGTTTATTATGAGGTCGTTTAAAGTGTTCACCGTCTCTGAATTATGAAAACAGTAAAAATAAACATAGTACTTGTAACAGTTTGTGATCCTAATCAGGGCCGCCGAGAGGAATTCCTGGCCCCTGGGTAGAACAGTCACAGCACCCCTAAAGTGGTAATGGCATTTTTTTGCTTGTCGGTCTTTTCATGAGGCAGTTAAAACTTAAAGCCTGTCTTGTGCCTTGTTGACGGGGGCTCCATCTAACTGAGGAGACGCCCAGGCCCCCTACAGATCGCCGGGCCCCTGGGCATTTGCCCCACCCCTTGCCCCCTCTCAGCAGGCCTGATCCTACTCTACGTATTTGCCAGTTTAATTTTCAGCCTGAACTACTTTTTGTTCATAATGTTGCATTATGAGTTGGTTTTCAAAGTCTGATTTTAACTGAAATTACATCAAAATCTACTGAAACCAAGCAATTTAATCAAAGTGCAGATTGATGTTGTCACTGCAATGCAAAGCACTCAAATGGATGAAAAACAGCGATACTGTTTTGCCATTAGAGGACCTAAAGTTAGGATCCACAGAGTTATTTATTAGCTGCATGGTGTCTATTAAGTGTACACAGGTAGTGCATGTTCAACATTTGAATTATTGTTAAAATTGTACGTTACAGAAAGAGGTTCAAACAGCAATGGTGTTGTTGGCACTGGTCTGTGTGTTCTGGCTTCTACTTTCCAAACCGTTGTACCTGCTGTGTCACAAGAAATCAAACAGAATTACGGTAACAAAATGCCAGTAATATTTTAATATTGTGAAGTTGGTCACTGGATCTGAACCATGTTGATTTCCATAGACACCGATTAACATAGAGTTGGAATCATCTTTGCTGCAAAATTCTTAGACAAAAGCTTGCTTCTCAAAACGACAGAGTTTATAAAATTGCCCTCACGTGAAACTCAAATTTTGTGTTAGTTGAGACATAACAAACAAAATGCTGTTCACAGTTGAGACATACAGTTGACTGTTTCTGTAGCCAGCACATGAACAGTCTTCTGTGTCTGAATCAAATACCGATCATGTTATTGAGATAAATGAAGAGTCGGTCGCTCTGTTGGATGAAAAGACAAAAGAAGAAAAGATAGAACAGCAGAATAGTTATTTGAGACAATTTGCTATTCCAGTTCCTGCAGAAGAGGTATAATATACATCATGTGTATACATATTAAGACTGTCACTCTTAACTACTCTGTATATAGTTAATTAGACATCCTTGTTATTCTATCTGAAGGCCTAAACAACATAAAGATATGCTGACACTAACACACTGCCTGTCAGGACAAATGCATTGACAAGGACAACAGTTTTCAAAATTGCTGTTTATCTGATAGATATAGACAAGAGGATGATGCATACCAATGTAACATAACACTAAATTTGAAATTTTCATAGCATATCTGTTGGTTGGACAAAACATTGGCAATAAACATTGTGTGTGTGTGTGTGTTTGTGTGTGTGTGTGTACTAGATTAGATCCCCTTTAATAATCTGATTCTTCGTATAAACGTCCAGCATATGCGTTGTTTGATTGCAGCCATTTGACTTTGGAGAACTGTTCATACATCAAGCAATCCACATGATAGAGTACTGCCTCGGCTGCATCTCTCATACGGCATCCTATCTGAGGCTCTGGGCTCTGAGCCTCGCTCACGCACGTAAGTGCATCTGTGCGCGCTGCGTCCACTCGCAAATGATTTACTTTCAGGCGTTTTTCATCACTTCAATTGCTCACTCTGTTGCTGTTTGTGTTCCGTGTACACCGACTGATGCTATCAAGAATAGAATTAGAGTTGCAAGTGGAGACAGAGGCCCAGTTGATTCTCAATATCCTACTGAGAACCTTTGCAGGTTTCCGATGGGTTCATGCACTCTTCTGGAAATTTGTCCCCGCAAATTTGCTGACAATGCACAAGCAAAAAATCATCAACACTTTTAAAATATTGATAAAGTTAAACTAACATAAATTAATAAATTAGGTGTAGTCCCATTTGTAGATTTTCTGGGAGCAGTCACAAATTACATCTATCTGCTCTAAATTTTCTTAAGAATAATCACAATAGCTTTATTCAGCACTGAATTAAGGCACAGGTTAAGTGCATCAGTAACCACAGTGGCAGAGTATAATTATATAAGAGTATTAGTGTGTTTCACTCCTTGTGTATTTTAGCCTTACAGTCTAGAATAGCATTCAAAATTAAATTTGGAGTGATGAATTTTTGCATGGACATTGCAGAGTTGTCCGATGTGCTTTGGAAAATGGTCTTGAGGCATGGATTTGCAATGGATTTTGGAATGGGTGCACAAGTCCTAATCACATTCGTCTTGCTCTGTCCTTTTGCTATGCTGACGATCATTATCTTGCTCATCATGGAGGGCCTGTCTGCATTTCTGCATACACTGCGACTTCACTGGTATGGCCCTTTCTCTCTCTATCAAGGTTCACACAAAGTCAAACATTGTTGCTGACATTACGTTCTACGAGTATTATTAGAACCGAATAAAGCCGATCGGCCTAAATGGCTGCCTGGATAGACTGCATGTACTGGTTGTTAGTATATCAATCAGTTAACTGACCAATACT
The DNA here is from genome assembly GCA_018105865.1 of Metaphire vulgaris. NCBI lineage: Eukaryota > Metazoa > Annelida > Clitellata > Crassiclitellata > Megascolecidae > Metaphire > Metaphire vulgaris. Next base: position 12,429,948 of record CM030867.1, on the reverse strand, counting down.
ATTTCTGCAGTGCATAGCTTTATCAGGAGTATTTTGCACACCTAAACAACACGGCTTGCACTGAAAATTGCAAATATTTTATGGCAGAATTGCATCGTAGCACACTTAGTTAAAATAGAATCTCGGATATAATGAACGAGCGTATCCATTGATGAGATCGACCTGGATGCAGTAGACAACACAATATAATGGAAATGATGCCACAATTGATTTCCATTATTTCTACATTGTTTTTCTTCCCATTACTAAGACTGTATTGTTGTAAATGGTTGTGTCCTGCTCTTGTTTGCCGTAGGGTGGAATTCAACAGTAAGTTCTACGTGGGAGACGGACAACCGTTCAGGCCTTTCAGTTTTCGGGAACTCATCAAAGCCATGAAACAGGATTAACTACCATGCAGGGTCAAAAATTAACAAGAAAAGGAGCTTCATAAGCCTATATTTAGAAATTTATTTCATAATATATTTTTATATTTCTTTAACAATATTGTATTTAGAGAAAGCAGTTTAAAAGTAGTTGTCTGTTCATTTTTATATGCGTTTTTTAAATGCCTCGTTCTTTTTTATTCGGAGGAATTTTGACTTGTCTTCGTCCATTCTACAAACATATTAAAATGGAATTAGTTTATATTTTAATACAGTATATACACTGATTAAGGTGGCCAAAAAAAAAAAGTTAAAAAAATTGTTTCTCCACAAGGCTGCACATGTTCCACTTGATGCTAGTAATAGATATGCAAAATTTTATGATGATCTGACGATATATATTTAGAGGTAGCTACCAATTGCAACTTCTTGTTGTATGTACACGATGATCAGAAAATGAGCAGTTTATTACTGTCTGCCGCACTGTATTAGTGTAATGCAAACCATTCAACTTACCTATAACAGATTGAAATCCAAAATGATAAAATGCAGTATCAGCCTTTCAATCAGTTTAATAGGTAGCGGTATAATAAATTAAGTAGGGTTATCAAAGAGCCCAGCGTCTTTAGGGTAAACGTACGAGAGTCTTAGCTTCAAAGTCTTAAAGCAGTCAGACACCTGATAGATATCCAAAATGTGGGTCCAGATTCCTGGTAGGCATCAACTGGGCTTCAATCGGTGCAAATATGAAAGCCCTACGACACCACAAATTTTCGCTCAAATTTCGGAAAAAAACCATGGACTATAGTCCATGGTTTTTTTGGGCGACAAAAATTCATGTCGATATTTCGCCCAAATTTATCTTTAGAACCTTTCAAACACCTTGCAGTGATGTCAGTGGAGTAGAAAAATCCGTCACTTTCCACCCTATTGATGTGTCTATATTGCAAAATATAATAATGGTGGCTATACATTTTATAGATTTTCAAACCTTTAAAGCAGTCAGATATCTGATAGATATCCAAAATGTGGGTCCAGACTCCTGGTAGGCATCGACTGGGCTTCAATCGGTGCAAATATGAAAGCCCTACGACACCACAAATTTTCGCTCAAATTTCGAAAAAAAACCATGGACTATAGTCCATGAAAAATTTTCGGGCGACCCAAAAATTCATGTCGATATTTCACCCAAATTTCTCTTTAGAACCCTCAAACGCCTTGCAGTGATCCATAAACACTTGTATTCTGTCATGCCCAAAAATACAGCGACACAACAAATGATGATGACAGTGGTTTATAGAACATGTGCAGGTGTACAATTCGAACTCCTGATGTCACCGTACCTTAGTTTCGGCTTCTCTGGGTCGTACTGTTTTTCATTAGCAGCTTCCCATACGATTGTGCGTATCTTTTCGAGACAGTCTGCCTGGTTGAGAATCTGCAGTCTTGTTTTACTGGACGAGATGACCAGGAACCCGTCCTTTGTTATGCGACCCACTTCCTGCAAATTAATTTACACGAGGTTAGTTTCAAAACTGGGTAATTACTTTGAATATGTGTCTTTCACATTTGCTTAAAAAAAGTAAATGCTGCTCAAAGCCTAGCGGTTGAACCAAAGCGTCGTCACAAACAACGTTTCGTGGCATCGGCTGAATGAGGCCAGACGCCAGCCGTTCCCTCACTGCCTTTCCTTCTTCCATGTATGCTCATTTACTGGGTGATGACCAAGGACTGTAATGACCAATTTTCTGCCAAAGATGAAGGTTTGAACCCTGGACCTGACGACCGACTGTCCAGCTCATTCGCCACTCAACCGCTGAACTACTTTCCCATGCTAAAGTTGTGAAAATTACACTATTTAAAACAATACATAAGTTTAAGAGATGGTCAACATATCAAAAGAGGTGGAAAATTCGCAGTGAATGTCAGCATATCTGCTATGAAGCCAATTAAGCCTTAACAGTAAACAACAATCATCAAAGTGGATAGAGATCAGCTGAAAACTCAAATTACCTTTTTACCGATCTGTGATTTAATGGATTCAGAAATCCATTTGGCAGACATAAGGTGAAACCTAACTTCCACTCCACTTTTAATGTCATCTGACATCGCTGCAACAAAAATCAGGCTGTTCAGATACTCTCTCTCTCTTGTGATCTCTCTCTCTTCTCTCTCTCTCTCTCTCTCTCTCTCTCTCTCTCTCTCTCTCTCTCTCTCTCTCTCTCTCTATATATATATATATATATATATATATATATATATCTGAATCAAGGAGAAAATACAAATAATGTGAAGCTGTCATTTGACGACTTAGACTCAATATAGCCTGTTCAGATTAGAAGCAACCACAGGAAGAATGATACGATTGAATCAATAGCATTTTCTCTAAAATCAGTCAACCTTTGTTCCAAGTCATTCCACCAGGTGCTGAACTGTTGAAATATGATATTTGCAAATCCTCTGCAACAAAGTGTACAAGAATCAACAGCCACAAAAATATACTGATGATCAGAGATAAAAGCAATTTATATACAAATACGTTTGCATCTCAAGTTTTAATATCTAGCCTTAAAGCATATATCTTCAAAAACTCATTCCTCCGTGGCCATAACGTCCCAACCACGATTACCCCGACTGACACCACTTTTTGGCTTTAGCTATTCAGGTTTACTTTAGAAAGCACTATATAAATTCATGAGATCCTGCTTACTGTCTAGGACATACCCCAGGCCACATCTGCCCATTAGTGACGGAGGGACAAAATGCTGGCCTAAAAGTCCACGGCAGATGAAAAGTGTAATTCATGTTAATTTATTTTCAGTGGCTCACTTAAATCTGACACGAGTTCCAAGCATCTTAAGCAACACTGCTAATACAAATTACTAGAAATTTCTTAACAAGATAATTCTAAAATTGCAATAAAGTATAACTTCTTTTACACCATTGACAATCTTCATGCTACCTATGGGAATGACTCCATCGAATGTTTTCTTTGGAGAATTTTCTGTGCTCTGCAAACAAAATTAATCTATCTTGAATGTAAAGCTTCACTGAATTACTATTGCACAACTTTATCAGGAATCTCAATAACAACTTGCCAAGTAAATGCGTTAGCTATGCAGGAGGCAATTCTCATATATTAGCATCCAATAAGAAGATTACAAAAGTCAGATAATCTCGGCTAAAAAGTAAATCTTCCGCTAGGCTTACCAAATCTATACAATCAGTTTTTCAGATATCAAGATAATCAGCCAAGGATCACATCATATTGGCGAATAAAATATTCTTATTATGATTTTATTTCTATCAAACATAAAGCTCTACATAATTTACGCATTGCAAATTCATTACAGATGTTTAGAACAAAGATTAAAAACCCCATCTCTTTGACCTGACTTATCCACCATAGACTGTCACCCGTTTGTCCGGCCGGATACCCCTGAATTTGACCTGGATCTTAAATGATTTTTATTCGGTGTGCCGTCGGCTGATGCTCCTGTGCATTACAAAGTGGCGCTATAGAAGTTCAAGATTAGATAATTAACCAAATCAGATGCAAACACAATTACCTTTGCGCCAGAATCTGGAGAAAGCCGAGACGCTTCGGCGCTCCGATAGACGTCTTCCACATTATAAACGCTTCTGTATTCTGCTATTTGGGCGGAATTGATGCAATTGATTATCGATTTTCTAGGGAAAAGACGAACAAACGCAACGACCGACAATCTCAACATCTCAGAAGATTCGCCGCTGTCCGGTTAACGTCCGGTGTTTCGAGGTGAACACACGAGTCTCCATAGATTTATTACCTCCCACTGTTTACCATAGAAATTAATAAACACGAAGTAATAATAATTATAATTGTTATTATGCACTACTTCACACCATTCCTAATACCGAAGGGTTTCAATCAATGGTAGGCCTACTCTAAATCCATCCGCAAAAAAACAAAAGACCCGGTCATTCCTGGCAACCATATATATATATATATATATATATATATATATATATATATATATAGTTGTTATATCATTTTTTTATTCAAATATATCTTATATTATAATACATATCGAAGTTGTTTAGCATAAATCATTTTTATTCAAATCTTTTGCCACGGGGTCTTCTTGTTTCTTGACGAGCAAAAAAAAATAACGTCACATCGCTTTTTTATCTGACGAGCAAAAAAGGAAAAACCCCAGCAGCCATTCATTTCTAGGATTATTAGGTTAACCCTAACCTAAGCATAAATAAATGACTGTATCAACAAAGGCCTACGTTACGCCACTGGGCTTACTGGAACGAGATGTATCAACAATATGAATGTTCTGTTGAATATCTTGCGGAACTGCGTATAGGTCTAAGTTGATCGAGGAATTAAGGTCAAGTTTTCAAAGACAGAAAATCACAATTAATACTTAATTCAATAGATGGCTATAAGCTGTCTTGAAGTCTGCACTATTGCTCCAGAATTCAGAATTTGAAGTTAATAGATCAGCGAAACTTGAGAACTGAATTCTATGCTGCTGCTGAGGGAGCTCCTCGCTTATTATCAGTGGCGGCTCCATCGTGTGGGGCAGGGGGCCCGTGCCCCCTATTGAGTGCCTGGCCCCCAGTAGCCCTCCTGTTAAGACCCTATACTTAATGCTACATACATTAAACAACAAATGGTTGGCCCCATGATTAGAAGTTGCCACCCCAGCGGTCCCCCAATTTGCCAAATCCTGGAGCCGCCACTGCATATTATGACCGATGCCTGTCTTATTATATGAGTCGAATCGTACGTCTTCTATTTAGAGATCGATTACAGAGGATCGAATTTTGAAATCTAAACCTCTATTAAGCATTTAAACTGTCGACCGTCCTCGATCTCTCCCTCTCCATTTCCAGCGATCCTCTGTTGTCGAATCACAAGGTCTGCATTTCCGTTCACCAGCACTTGACTTGATAATTCATCAGGAGGAGGAGGAGGAGGAGGAGGAGGAGGAGGAGGAGGAGGAGGAGGAGGAGGAGGGAGGAGGAGGAGGAGAGGAGGAGGAGGAGGAGGAGGAGGAGGAGGAGGAGGAGGAGGAGGAGGAGGAGGAGGAGGAGGAGGAGGGAGGAGGAGGAGGGGAGGAGGAGGAGGGGAGGAGGAGGAGGGGAGGAGGAGGAGGAGGAGGAGGAGGAGGAGGAGGAGGGGGAGGAAAGGAGGAGGAGGAGGAGGAGGGAGAATCAGACAATTAACGTTCAAACGGGTAAACAGGACTTAATCTCGAGTGGATTATCCGCTTTCAAACTCAATTAAGTTATCTAGCATTAGGCCCCAGCACAGATTCAAATCTCAGGCTTCTACTATCGATGTACGGAGATCGAATATTAACAGTCTTAACAAATATTAATATTGTTATTCATCTATCACTGCCGCGTATTTAGATCCTCGCTGTAGATTAGAGCCATCTCCTAGTCTTCCTGTGTTAGATTTTGAACTCATTCTCCTAATAGATGAGCGTGTACGTGCCGACTGCCGAGTTATAGGATGGGTCGACCCCTTAAGAACGAATGTGCAATACAAAAAGCGTCAATTAAGCCCACGCCGATGGCAAACAGTCCTGTTCGGCTGGTTAGGCCTATTCATACAAATTTCATACAAAAAAATTTTCAAGTGCAATCACATACAATAATATAAGAAACGAATTGAAGATCTGACGTGAATCTTATCCGAAATGAACTCAATTCAGCCGTTCCTAATAATAATAATAATAATAATAATAATAATAATAATAATAATAATAATAATAATAATAATAATAATAATAATAATAATAATAATAATAATAATCGCATTACTGACGCCAACCAGATGTAGGGTCTAATTCAAATAGACGATGAAAAGCCTCCATTTGATCTCATCTCATCAGACAGCTTAAAAATGACTCATTTAATCTTTGGCTCCGACTGGGCACCTGGGGACCCCCGACACCTGCAGGGGAGGAGTGTGGGGTCATGGCTAAGTACTTGGACACAGGACACAAGCAGTGGCGGCTCCACCGGGTGACAGGGGCCCGTGCCCCCTATTGACTGCCTCCCCCTCCAGGTGGCCCCCCAGTTGGGACCCTATACTTAATGCTACACAACAAATGGTTGGCCCCCATGATTAGAAGTTGCCCCCTCAACGGCCCCCCACTTGCCAAATCCTTGAGCCGCCACTGCACAAGCATGGTAAAACTGAAATTAACTATAATCAGATATGCTTTTTCGGATGATGCGCACGTTCTATAACCCGGAAACAATCTTATTGTTTCTCTTAGGCAGTGGCGTGGCGAGGCAAAGTGCCGCCCGGGCGAGAAAATAAACTGCCGTCTCCGAACTCCGAAAAATTCTTGAGAAGCAAAAAAACGTTTGTAAACTTCCCTCAATTTCTTGAAAAGCAAATTTAAAAAGTCATTAACTTTCCTAAATTTCCTCACAGGCAAAAACAACTTCATAAAAGAAAATAAAAAATTAATAAATACCTATATCTCGAAAATGCCGACCCTAGAGTAAGTGCCGCCCGGGGCGGTTCGCCCTCACTACACCCTCGCTACGCCACTGCTCTTAGGAGTCCTGTGTGCTAGAGGTGACCAACCAGTCGCCGTTATTTCCTGTTTCACTGACGACAGTTGTCTATTAAAAGAGGATTTTCGTAAATGTCAAAAACGAATCGAAAGCAAAACGTCGCTTCGTTGAACTTCCGCCAAAAGCAAAACAGGTTCAAAGGGCACGACAGTCACGAAACGACGACGAGGACAGCAAAACATCTGCACTTTGTCCTCATCTGACCTCTGACCTTACGATGACGTTGAGAATTTGTCGGGGGTAGGCCGATCGAAAAACCCGCGGGTGGACGAGAGGTTATTTTACTCGCTGAAGACTTTTTACCCAGAAAATGTCGATGTGCCCCCCCCTGTTCCGGAACTCTGGCTGCGCCATTGAGCCACAGTGCTTCCAGCCACGCAGGGCTCACAACTATCATTACGCCACGCATTTGTCGTCATACTATTGCATGGCTTCGGAGTATCAAAGTACTCTGATGATCAGTATGCAGCCCACAATCGTCATCAGCATGCAAAGACAGTGAAAGGCATTGAGATAGGGGAGTATGGAGGAGCATAAAATTCACCAATGGCTGCTTCTATAGAACTACAAATCAATTGAAATCATCCAAACGATAATAATTATTCACTTCCGTTTCACTGATTACATCAAATCGTCTAAACACTGAAAGACCATTTAACGACAGAAATACAACAGAGAATTTCCTAGAATACGACGATATACAAAGAGAGAGAGAGAGAGAGAGAGAGAGAGAGAGAGAGAGAGAGAGAGAGACCACGTGATTATTATAAATCGTTGCAAATGCTATTAGGCCTACACGCATCGTCTGACGATGGTAGATTAGACGACCGGAGAGCAGAGAAGGTGACTATAGACAGACGCCTGTCAGGACAGTCTGACAATTCCCCAGAAGGTAAATTCCGAGCGCGTCAGAATGGTCCTCGACCCATAGAGACAGCGGATGCTGACGCTCTGATTCTTGCGGATGTGGAGGACGAGTGCCGTGTAGCAGCTGTGGTAGACTCCGTGACTGGTCGAGTGGTAGTTGTGGAGGTCTCTCAGTTGCTCCGTCGCCAGGCACTTCACCCTCTCCTGGTCTCCCACGTAGATGCCAAACGACCAACGACCCGAAAGGTCATGGTAGACGACCTTCAGAAATAACCAACAGAACGCATCGCATGTCCATCGAGCGTAAGATAATCACTGGCGCAGCCACTGGGGGCCCGAGGGGCGGCTGGTGGTCCCCCTATTCGGATCGGGACCGGTCGTGATATTCGTCCAAAAGCGGTCGAGTAGTTGGGGATCGGGGTAGGGTGGAAGGGTGGGGGTAGTATTAGATCGAGGAGAATGCAGCAGACTTTAAAGCGTTTGAGATGACGTTCTTTTGCTCGTCAAAACTTGGGAGAGGAAAATGTCGAAATTGCTCCCTCTTATTCTGGAATTCTGGCAAGGCGCCACTATAGACCTACTAATGCGGGTGGGGGGATATTCAGATAACCTGTTCCCTTTGATCTGAGATCAAAGTCGATATTTAGTCGCAATCTTTACCATTTAATTTCGCTGCTTCTTTCTCAAACAGAACTGCATGATTAGGGATTTAGTATTAATAAAGGAGGTCGCCTCTAAGAGATGATGGAGACAGTCTCGGTTATAAATCGAAAGAAAACTTAGGCCGAGAAGACGGAAAGCGCAGCATTAGCGTCGCCACGGGGGGGCAAATGGGGGCAACTGCCCCCAACCTGCCCCAGACCACCTACCAGATTCGCGCAAATCCGGTGAGAAAGTTTTTTGTGGAGGGGGTATGGGTGGGTAAGGAATCTGACACGCCAGACTCCTTTTGCCCCCCAACCAAAAATTCCTGGCGACGCCACTGAAAAGCAGCAAAGCATCAGTCAGACTTACAGATCATAGTCATGATAAAGTGCTCATTCGGTGAAATAATCCTCTATTTCATTATACAGGGCTTCCCTTTGCAGAACAACCTCTAGGCTGATCATTATACTACAGTGCATACACTGTATATGAATAGCATCGTCTCTCCCTATTAATTCAAGAGGCTTAAATGGAACTGTCTATCCGTCGACCGATTGCTTACCTGGGCGTAGATCAAATAGATTCCTTCTATCTCGACTGTCACGTGACCCGTTTCGTTATCCAGATGGAAGACATGGGAGACGCTCTCCTGCACCCAACTGGCCTGCCTCCAAAACCGATAGACAGTGTCTGCGAACATCAAACAAACACAAACACAAGCACACGTCAACCATTTTCCATTTCTATACTCCGAAAGGCCTCTCTCTCTCTGTCTCTCCCTCTCTCTCTGTCTCTCCCTCTCTCTCTCTGTCTCTGTCTCTCTGTATCTGCCTCTGTCTCTGTCTGTCTGTCTGTCTGTCTGTCTGTCTGTCTGTCTCTCTCTCTCTCTCTCACTCACACCACACACACTCTCTCTCCAGTTAATACTTAGAGTCGTCATAAAAGACAAAAAGACAATTTATCAGTTTTATTAAACTAATCTAAGAAAATACATTGTTTATTTATACAAAGGCAGCATTGAATCTTTAGTCTGGTGCTGACAGCCCAGCAGAGAGACATATCATCTGTGTGTGTATGCGTGTGTGTGTGTATGCGTGTGTGTGTATGTGTGGATGACAGCGTAGATGTGTAATCGAATACCTCTTGTGTCCGATGCATTCACGGAGATCGCCGGTCCAGACTCGTATTTGCGGTCGAAGTGATCCGGGGCCTGCAAGTGAATGGCCGCCAGATGATGCTGAAAAGACACACACACACACAGACACACACGCACGCATATAGACACACACACACACCACCCATGTACAGCCCATACAGAGTGGGGGGGGGCAGGAGGGCCATTTGGCGCGGGCCTCCATCCGAGAGGGGACTCAAAATTTGGTGATGATATTTAAATATTGACAATGATCTTTGTTGCTTGTCACGTTAATTAAAAATCTAGAGCGGCGATGACCTTTTTTATTTTTTGCCTGGCGATCGCCGATTTTTAAACATTTTGACCACGACTTTTTGGCTTAAAAATTCCGCCTGGCCCGGGCCTCCTTCAGCCTCTGAAGGCGCCTGCCCATGTAGGACTACACTCAGACAGTGGTTAAAGTGATCTGTTGGAGGCGCCGGGGCCCTATGCTGTGAAAACCTTGGGCCCGGGATATATTTGTCGGGGCCGATCAATGGGGTCACTTTTAATTCGTTTCCTCACTCTTCTGAATTTTTGCATATCTATAGCCTACTGTAGCACTAGTCCTTGCATTGTCCAATTTCAAACAGGCCATGTTGGCCCACTAAATATTTGGCTTGTGGCGTCCTCCATGATGGGGTGCCGGGGCCCATAACAGAAGTGTCGGTGCTGGATGGCACCCCCATGCCCCCATGCTAGAGCCTACCCAAATATTAAACTCTAAATCCGCCTCTGCTCATTTGGCATTGCTCGTCAGTGAATCAGTGAACGATGTAATGACGTACACGAGATGAAGCCAAAGTGCCACGCATTCCCCTGTGGCTTCTATTCCCTCCTGATGAGTCATCCGCCCCCCTCCCCCCCGCCAAATGATTTGTTGAAACCAAGCGCTGTAGGCTATCTGCATCTATAATGCTAGCTCTTCCGAGAAGAGCTCTCGCTACAGAATAGAAGACAGATCGAAAGTAAATAAAGAGATCTTGCAGAGAAGACACCACGCAGACGCCGTGTGGGTAGTTTGCATGCTGAATGCTCAACACAGCAGCGAGATCTCTATTACTACTATTTATTAGAGACGCTGTTCTCCTACCTCTGCGTTGCTCGTTTCGATCCCCTTCGAATGTTTCACTTTTCCTGAAAAATGCAAAACAAAACGAGTTCCTGAGATTCAAGAGACGAAAGGACGCCACAAAGGAGGCATCACTCTTCTTCTTCTTCTTCTTCTTCTTCTTCTTCTTCTTCTTCTTCTTCTTCTTCTTCTTCTTCTTCTTCTTCTTCTTCTTCTTCTTCTTCTTCTTCTTCTTCTTCTTCTTCTTCTTCTTCTTCTTCTTCTTCTTCTTCTTCTTCTTCTTCTTCTTCTTCTTCTTCTTCTTCTTCTTCTTCTTCTTCTTCTTCTTCTTCTTCTTCTTCTTCTTCTTCTTCTTCTTCTTCTTCTTCTTCGTCTTCTTCTTCTTCTTCTTCTTCTTCTTCTTCTTCTTCTTCTTCTTCTTCTTCTTCTTCTTCTTCTTCTCAGCCTATGGGACGTAGAATTGCATTTGCTTCCTTTCCTCGGCCCCATCTGTGGGCGCCCCTGGCAATTTGGTCTATTATTTATTATTGTGCACTTTGGAATGGACTCGCTGTCGCTTATCTTCATCAGAGGTCAAATAACTATAAGTATAAACGCAGAATCCAACAGACAACCAACCGCTAGCGAGTTTTAAAGGACGGAATCAATTTCGCGGAAATCTTCGGTGTACGTTCACCTTCGAAAACATCTCCAACACAGGGGCGTAGCGACGGGGCGGGGGGGGTATATCGGTATATATACCCCGCCAAAAAAATCAGTCCACCTTATAGTTTGTATGTGATTTATATGTGGCTATATGTAGTTTATATGGTTTATAGTTAAGGTTTATACCCCCAATATTTATACCCTCCCAAATCAAATTCCTGGCTACGCCTCTGCTCCAACAACGTCTTGATTGTTGAGCAGTTTTCAGAAAGTACCAGCACTTGGAGCGAATGGAGCGAACCATTCGGCGCTAACAGCACCAGGCCCAGCAGAGCTGCATATGCGCATCGGATCGATTTCCATGCAGAGAGTGGAATCTACTATAGACGGATTGAATTGATTCCACTATATTTGTATGGCGCAATAATCGCTGCTACGGCAAAAGACATCAAAATACTGAAAATGGGGCCTATTTGTCTCAGTTGCTTGTAATTTCAAATTCGTCAATTTCAACAAAATAGTAAAATCAAAATAATCACCAAAGCGATTTGAGCGCAACTGCCCCCTCCCCCCCCGAGTGTCTTCTGCAAGGCAGATGATGGAGGATGCTCAGTGCATATGTCTACCACTGAATCAGTTGCCTGGCGTCTTCTACATTAACAGGATCTGAGGTAGTCGGCTGTAGTCGCCTATCGCCTTATGATGATGATATGATCTCATATCATCTCAAGGACTTGGACAGTAATTAATGAGTCGATGATACTAAATCTATAATGACGATTATGATCACGTGGTTTCGGTTTAGATTTTGACTAAAACCAGTTACTTTCTGGTTTAAAGAATTCAGCGGCTGAAATGAAGTGGCAGTCATTTGACTGACATCGCATGGTATCCGCGCATCAGCCGCCAACAATATGACAGGGTTCGACTGAGACTCAAGTGGCGTATTAAACGAAGGGCATGAAGGGTATTGGCAGATGCCCCGGGCACTGAATACCACTGGAACGCCACCGCGAATGATTAATAATTATATCCATGTAATCTTACTCTGTTAGCCTATATATTAATTATCCCTCCAACTATCACAGCAATGCAAAATATTCACATTTATGCTTTTACAGAGAATTATGCTGAAGAGGCAGATGACGTAATACACGGAGTCAATTCCGGTTGTTACTATTGTTGTTGTTGTTGTTGTTGTTGTTGTTGTTGTTGTCGGATTCTTTTCGCTAGAGAGGAAATCGAGACTTCAACTGATTAGGTTGAAGTCTGATACCCAATCAATTGACGTCATTCAGTCTCTGATATTATTTTGACTTTTAGTTTCCTAGTAGACAGTCTGTAGATTAAATTTAATTTACGAGCACCAAGCTTAGACAACGAATAGGCTATACTTGAAACCAAGAACTCTCTGATAGGCGTATGCAGCTGAATATGCCAGTCACTCAGTAGGCCTATCACGTTGACTGATAAAGTAATCTCATAGTGTTCTCTTTCGTCTTAGCATTTGCAATATTGCTCTTGGCTCATTATTCATCAATCGCTGGCAATAGGAAAAGTCCGCCCTTCTCTCGACGCCTCATCCGTTGGTCGAATGCCCACCAACCGTCGGTCCTTCGAGAAGTCATGAACACAGCACGGTGTGTGTATGTGGTGTGAGTCGTCGTTGAATTTTGGCAAAGACACCAAAACTATTAGAAGACACTAATCTGTATAAGTATGGAGAGCAGAAACTTGGCACAATTCTGTTTTCGCCGCACTACCTTGGGATTGTGCAGCTGCTTGAAGTCCATCTCGGATAGTCAAGGACTCAAGATTTCTAGTAACATGTTATTGTTACAGAAGAGGAATTGTTTAGCGTTTAAAATCACGTGACTAATCAATGGCACTCTGCCAGGAATTATCCGAACACGGCGTTTGCGTCGATCGCTAAGCGGGTCTTCGAAGACAATTCATCGCCATTGTGATAAGATGACCATTATTTTGTAGCACCCAGTCTGACAGAAGGCTCTCCCACCTTCTCCTTTATGAAGACCACCTTCTATCTACTGTATCTATCTATCGCAGTCGAGTCCTTCTCGGCGATTTCTTCTCTTGACATACGACTGGGTTTATCTCAGTCGCTTCCATCCTCTTCCGCGTAATCAATGTCATGTCGATCGTAAATACTCTTTTAGCCTACGACTCTACACTCGGTGAAATGCTCTCTGCGCCGCATGCAGTCTCTTCCGGCGAAATCAACAAATAAGGGGCTTCGAGGAGGAGGAGGACCAGCTGGGCGGCGGCCAAAGAGACGACGACGACGACGACGGGGAATTTTCCCGCTCTTACCCAAAGGCACGGAAAAGCCCGGCCTACAAAGCTGCGGAGATCTCTTCCTGCTTGAAATCAAAGTCACGTGCAGCGAAGTGTCGAGAGAGAGAGAGAGAGAGAGAGAGAGAGAGAGAGAGAGAGAGAGAGAGAGAGAGAGAGAGAGAGAGAGAGCTTCAATTATTAAGGATCTATGTCCCTCTGTTGGCGTCATGAGCTCACAAGATGGATGTCGCTGTATACTGAGAAATGAGAGTCACTCGATCTTCTTCCTATGAAGCTGCCGCTGGAGGAAGAAGAATATGAGGGGGAAGAGTAGGAGGAGAAGGAGGAGGAGGGTGAGTAGAGCATGGTTCGACAACCTTTTGGACAGCGAGGGCCAAATTGCAATGGCAGTGTCTGTCCATGGGCCATGTAATTAAATAATTTTTCAACGTGCCCCAAACAAAATGTTTAAAGTTTGTGTTTTTAAGAAAGTTCTGCTGGAAAAAAGTTCAAAAGTTCTCCAAAAATATGCACGTCAAATGAAAAAATGAGTGATGACCTTCATTGCTTGTCAGGCTTTAAAAAGGATGATGTCCGTTTTTACAACAAAAAAAAGCTGTGGGCCGGTGGGCCGGTTTAAACTCACTGGCGGGCCGGATGTGGTCCGCGGGCCGTATAGGTTGCCGACCCCTGTAGTAGAGGAAAGAGGAGAGTACTAATCGAGGCGAGGAATCGGCTGCCAAATCATCAGACCGTCTGGGAATTCCAGTAGAAATCCCACGTCTGTCGTCGCCAATAAGACCGCGGCTGAATAGAACAGGTGGTTTCGCTCAAACGATTAGGGCCCACGTGACCAGATAAACAACAACACGTGACCAGTCTGACGTCTAAGCAGCTATCGACCCTGAGAGCTGTTCGCAGCGGTTGATATTCTAGGAAGAAGAGGGAGAAATACAAATGATGTAAACAGCACAAACGATGTTTTCATGTTCTCGCGAGGCACCGTTTCTACAAACATCACGGAGAGAGGAGGACATGAGATCCTCGCATTGGCGTAAACTTGGATGAAAAAGTGGGGGAGCCTAACCCCCATACCTTCCCCTCCTTCCCTATGGTAGCCTCACAAAATGTGGGGGCTCGAGCCTAGAGGCCTAGTAGAATTTTACGCATAAGGATCCTCTAGTCTCTAACCCTCTAGTCTGTTAATATTAGGTACTTTGATTGTTGAACTATTTAAATAGAAGAAATTATATAAGTTGAAGGCACACTAAGCAGTGAGCCAGGAACAGTGAATTTCGTAGCTTAGCTTAATCCCTACAGAGGCCTATATATAGCAGCTATTAATTAGGCCTACACTTAGAAAGGAATTTTCTTTCTGCTTGTCATCTGAACAGTATGACAATAGAGGTATACACTGTATACGCCGTAAAAACACAAAATGACTAATATTGTCATATACTGTGTTCACGAGGTCGTCATTATCTGTGAGATAGAAAGTAGTTTTTAAAAACATTGGTAATCATTATTTATAAAGTGATTATTTCCTACCAATAAATTTCATTTTCTTCTATCGTCTTTCTCTTTCCTATTTGAACAAATCGCTTTTCATTAGCGATCCATTTTCAGACTGAAAACTGTTCACGAAGCAGAAGATCCAGAAAGGAAGTAGACAGAGAAGGAGGAGGAGGAGGAGGAGGAGGGGGGGTCTCTACTCTGCGGTAAAATAAAATACGTATGAGTTTTCAAAGAGAAGGTCAACGGAACCAACCTGTTGTCCTCTTATTCTTCGTCTTTTCCTTGCCCTGTACCTTCCTACTACTTCTGTTCGTCTTCTCGGTTGAGGATCTTGGCTGTCTTAGCGGGGGTCGTCTGCTGCTGGGGGACGAGAATTCCACTTCCCGTGGACTTCCCGTGCTCTCCGTCTCTGCGACCATCGATGATGGAGAGGATGGGAGGAAGGAGGGTGAGGAGGAAGGGGTGATGGCGGCGGGGTGTCTGTCAGCCTCCGTCTCATTAGCAGACGAAGAAGAGACTTCCGGTTTCTCGAGATCTCGACGATGACGTAACGCCTTGATCGGTTTGCGCACCGGAAGTGACGTATTGCGACCCGATGACGACCTTCTTCCCGTGGCGCTGCTGTCGACGACGAGATCTTGATTTGAGAAAGAGAGAAGCAGGTGTTCAATCGACTCCCCCCTTTGTTGTTTGTTCTCCGACAGGTTCCCCATTCTCCCGACAGCATCCGCAGCATTTCTCATCCACTTCCCCTCTGCTGCTGCTGCTGCTGCTGCTGCCGAGACTCAGCCTCTGCTCTATCAGCGACTGACGATTACGTATGTCATGTATGAACACAATACAGGCGACAAGAGCAGTGACGTAGACAATATCTATGACATAGTGAACACAGAAATGACGCAATTTTGACGTCACTTGGAGATTCCGTTTTCCCGATTCCACGTCACTTTCCCCGGCGGTTGTTTTCATGGCGATTGCGGATTTGAGTCTGTTGAACGCCTGTCAAAACGGAAGACACTGGATGGAGGACGAATAGACCCCTACCTGGGAAATTACGATCGAGAGCGACAAGTGGGTGGGGTGGGGGTCATCGCTAACGTAAATGTTCAGATCTCAATTGTCAGACTCCAAAGGAGGGGGCAGGGAATCCGCCCCAATGCCCCATCTCTAGATTCCGACTCACTCAAAGAGTGTAAAAAGGTTAAAGGTCTTCTTCTGTTCTGATCGGGTCTGCGGATGAATCAGATGCAATGTGAAATGACGATGTCAACATGAGAGAGAGAGAGAGAGAGAGAGAGAGAGAGAGAGAGAGAGAGGAGAGAGAGAGAGAGAGAGAGAGAGAGAGGAGAGGAGAGAGAGAGAGAGAGAGGCCTATTCACCAGCACATGCTCTGCATTGAATGAAGAAGTCTTGTGCACATTATTCAGTTGAATTGCGCGCTTACATAGGCCTACTAACCCCAGTGTTTATTCTAGGCCGTCTCTGGGAGAATTTCTCCCCCCAAGTTTTAAAATTCCCCCAATTTTTTTATATGTTGGCTGAGGGATGGAAATCCCCCCAAAGTGTGGAGACTCAGACGTTGTCACCCCCAAACATTTCAAAATCCCCCCCACAATGTCAAGGTGGCTAGAATAAACACTGCCTACTAACACAGCTAAGGCCATTCATGTCTCTCCCTCTGTCTGGCCTCTGAATGGCAAAGCATTGAATCGGTCGTCAGAAGGCGAATACGTGTCTGAACAGCATGACGGACGTCAGTTGGGGTTGCCGCCGATTTTTGTCAACAGAACACTCCAGCCAAAATAACGACCCCACGACTAACTATAGGCCTACACGTATTTTAAGAAGCAGATATCGATTCAATAACAGCAATAATAATCCCAATATCCCAAGACAAGGGCGACTGGCAACGCCTATTTCATTATAATATCTATGTATAGTAGAATAGCCGAGTGGTTCGGTAGACTACGCACTTACCTCAGTCCCCTTGTGCAGCCTACTCTTCGCTTTCGTTGTGTGCTGCTCTTCCTTCTGATAATAAGTGAACCTACGGACAGCTCTGCGCTCTGGTCTTATATATACAGGCTGCATGGCGCTCAGTCGTAGTAAGCAGTGGCGTAGCCAAGGGAGGGGGGTTTAGGGGTTACCCCCTTGGCTGCCGACCAGCGTTTAATCTAGACTCTGGACTCCGGGAGAAACTGACAAGGCCGGGGGGAGTCAGCTAGTGGGCTGTTGTTAGTTGTCTTTTGTGTTAATGGCTCAATTAAAAACATCCTCAGAAATGTAAAATGCCGTTCCAGGGTCAAAGGTCAAAAGTCAGCAGAGGATGGCGTAAACAGAGCGATAATTTCCAATGACCAAGTGCAACAATTAGCGCCGACCGACCGACCACCACATACAGTAAGTAGGCCTATAAACAGGGGCATCTATCCAATGGGGGTGACGCACGGGCGTCTATCCTATGGGCCATATATGGGGGATTGGGGTAATGACGCACGTTGCGTCATTGAAATTTCTGGAGGGGGAATTTTTGTTTTCACTTACACTGTACATTTTCTACAATACAATGCAGCAGCCAGAGCCATTGACATAGAAGAAAATTGTCTAATAGGCTACGTAGCAATTTCTGCCTATTTCAGTAGAGGGTACTAACCCTCTGGACCACCCAACTCAAAGATTTAGTGGCTCCTCCCAAGAAATCAAAAGTTATAGGTCTATAAAAGAATACGTTCTACATATGTTTTGCCCATACGGCTATAGGCAAAAATAGCCATTGACATAGAAGATTTCAGGCCTGATTCTAATAGTAATTCTATTCTCCTAAAGTTGACCAGGATGGGTGAATTTGCTTCTAAAATTTCAAGAAATTGTTGGGGGCATAGGCGGATTTTATTAAAGGCTAGGGTAGGCTTAAGCCTACCCAACTAATCCCACCAAAACAATAATTTTTTCCCATCAACACCAGGTCTGTCGCGTGCTGGATGGCAGCCCAGACCCCCATGCTAGCCTACCTAAATATTAAACTCTAAATCCGCCTATGGTTGGGGGTTATACCCCCGAACCCACTTGGTGGGAGGGGTACAACTCCATTCCTGCACCCTCCCCCCGTTCGGCCTTCGGTCTCGCGCGGTATGATATAATATGCCAGCCATAGGGGGTGGGAGGGTGGGGAGGATTTTGCGTCATTGCCGTTGGGGGGGGATAGACGCCCCTGCCTATATAACAGACACCAGCGATCTGTCCATTAGACCCGCATCTCCAGTGGCGTAACGTGGGGGGGCGGCACTTTGTTGACAGCCCCCCGAAGAGGGGTCTAAGCTAGGGTTAGGTTAGGGTTAACCCTAACCCTAGAAATGATGTGCTGACGACCTTTTTTTTTCTCGTCAGGATAAAAAAGGTGATAACGTTTTTTTTGCTCGTCAGCTCGAAACTCTGGGGCCCCCATGGCAAAGATGCCCCGGAGCCCCCAAAAGTCACGCTACGCCCTGCCCATCTCATCAGACTGAAGGTACACTGTAGCTGATGCTGAATGCTGGACATGTATAGAGTCAAAGCGCGACTCATTGTAAGCCTGTCTGTCTGATAAATGCAACAGATCAAACCATTGTTTGATTGTCTGTTGAGCAGTAGGCCTATAGCGTCATTTCACATTTTTCTTGCGGGAGAAGGGGTAGAGATAATTTTTGGCAAATTTTAAAATTTGGGACAATTTAGGCAAGTTTGCAATTTTTTGATATTTTTTGAAAATTTTTGCGATTCTGTTTGCACATTTATTTAATACAGTATACATTATTTTTTCATTTTCTTGGGGGAGGCACAGCCCCCCCCCCTGCCCCTCCAAATGACGCCCCTGCTGTTGAGTGTTTGTATGACAACTGTTTTAGTTGATTTCAGTTAATAAAGATACAAAGCCTCATTAGCTCTGGGTCAGTAAATCATCTCATAAGATTGTTGCAGTCATCCTCTTCTAAATGTCCCTCGATTTACAATTCTCACTTTCTGTTTGGTCAATTCCAGATGAAAACTGATCTAAAACTACAGAATAGGCAGTCTCAATAATTCCTTCAAAGGCGACAATAAATTATTATTATTATTATTATTATTTTTAATGAGTTTCACTGAACAAAAAACCTTTAGCATTCAAATATTTAAACTTTCTCCTGTGAATTCTTCAACGATAACGGTTTCTTTCGGAAGGAATATCGTTCTCGAGCAACTCTCATCAGATCACGAAATGGTTGCTGGCTTTCGGACGGAGTCTTTGAATTCGAAGAATCTTCTCACCTTCGGCACCCTCAAGAGAATGTTCTGACCGAGACCGTAGAGACTAGAGCAGGTCCAGTAGAGACACATGCACTGGAAGCACACAGCACTGCCATAAAAGTCTCTAAATCCTCAAAATTCAGCTTAAAAACCAAACTATAAACAATGCCGTGGTCAAATCCACTCGACGATCACAATCAAATTGTCAGACTTTGGGCAGAACTGACATCATTTGAAACCAAACACTAGGCCTACACGAGTACCAGCCGTGTAGGCCTACACGAGTACCAGCCGTGTAGGCCTACACGAGTACCAGCCGTGTAGGCCTACACGAGTACCAGCCGTGTACTTGACGTGACATTGGGAGAAGCTGCAAATGTGATACCGACGTTTTCCACTTTGGCATAAATGCAGTCTCATCTGCTAACGTCAGCACTGTTCCCATAGGCTTTGCATTAAATAATATGATGTCACTTCAGGGTTATTTATAGGACTATCAATAGGGGAGGATGTCGCTAAATTATGAGGGTCCCCTACCAAAACTGTCTGACAAGAAAAATATGTCATCCCATAGCTGAGATTGGGAGGGGTCGGTTTCAAATTGGGGAGAATGTTGGGGGGGTGTAAAAATATCCCTGTCTCACTTATTGGTGCATTGAGTCACAAAGTCACACACACCAGAACATTTAGTAAGCAGCAAATGAAATCAGTTATGGTCTTCTGAACAAATTAAAACAACACTCTTAATACTAAACTGCTTTTAAAATATAGCTACACTGTAAATGGCGCTTACGCTTGGTACAGAAGCAGCAATTGGAAAGACAACGATCATGAGACCACGAAAGAAGTAAGTGACAAACCTCTGGAAACGCTTTGGATTCTCTACTCTGAGATTCTGCATCTACTCAAAATCAAATTTCAAACAAAGAAATCAGTAAAAGTGGAAAGACAATTAATTAAAAGGCTAAACAAAGCATTCAATAACTGACAAACAACACGTCTGAGAGAGAATACGCCCTACATCGATCAATGCACTAACACGAACATCTAAAACTATGAGCAAGAACGATGTAAAATAAGAAGAAGAAATTCAGATAGAAAGTCATCACATTCACTTCAACAATCATGAGATTTGAGAGACACATGACGAAGGGCAGAAGAAGAGTTGAGTCGGGCAGGAGCAGATCCACAAACCACAGAGTCCCTCCAGAAGCCAAGTCAGGACACAACACTGGTATAGCTGCAATAACAACAACAACAACAACACTGATAACACATAAAATATTTAAATCCCATTAAACTAATTAAACTATTTTACTTGATAGGTTTTCTGGCTGCGGTGTCTCTATTAATGCAGCAGAAGACATCTCAGTGCATGTTGTCACTTGCGGTAATTCATTCTGAATGGATTCAAAGGCAATAATTCAGTACAAAGTTCGGTCATTCAAAAGAACTGAATACTGCTTAAGTCTATTCAGCAGCTGTGCTATGATTTCAAATCTTGGGAGATGAAACTTACAACAGAACCTATATACCCTCTACCTGCTGATAATGCAGCATTGAGCTCAAAACAGGGCTAGAGTGCTTAAGACATTCCTCCATCAAGATGCAGACGACAGCGAGTTCTAAAAGGCGCCATCAGCCAACTAATCAGGCCAAAAGCCATACTAAGAGCACTTTGGCTGGAACTGTGGAAAGGCAACTCAACCACAGTCGCAGTCTTTGTCTCTACATGGCAGAGAGCAATAATGTCCATGATAAAAACAGTCACATCAATTCATATAATGGGTAAGTTGCTAAAGAAGAATGAGAATAACTCAGACATGTGTTGTTAGTTTAAATTCTGCATCCAAATTTAATAGTTAGACGATTGTCATGTGTCGCTAAAAGGATCTGACCTACTCCTTCGACAGGAAGAGCGCCTGCCATGTTGCGCAGAGCCAAAGAGACGCTGACCCAAAGTGGAATCTGAACCCACGGAAGAATGTACTCTTTAAATGGATGGCAGTTGTCACGGATGTACAGATCACGAACGATTCGCTTCATCTGCATAATCAAACATCATCATTCACAGTCATAGTCATCATCAACTTCTCACATCGGTTGGCATCTGACGTCATCATCAACAATCAGCGTTAGGTTTTGCTCCTTTGAAACCCATTTCATATTCGTAATTCGACCAAACAAACTATTCCTGTTCTAATATTCAGACAGTTGAAAATTTTCAGGCATAAATTTTTCTGTAATAAGTAAGTAGATAACTCTATGAATTAGAAACCAATAATCCAGAAAGAAAGGCACAGGATATATACAATATAGTATGACTAACAAATGAAACCAAATGAACATTGGTGCCCCTAGAATTATCATTCATGAAATGGCACTAATCAATTGTCTCACAGCCTAAGTATTCAATGCTCCTGTCATTTGAGGCATACATTCCACTTGAAGTGATATCTTGCAATCCTCGCGCTCCATTTGCGTTCCATTTGGGCGCGTTTTATTTCCGCAGTGAGTTCCTGTGCAAGCACCTTTATTTCAGGTTGCAACAGCTCGACCTTTGCTACGTTACGCAAAGAGTAGACCATCATTGGTAGCGTAACGAGCGTACGAAGAGCAACGGTTGCAAGCACAATGCTTGCCCACCATGGAAGTCCAACGGTTGAGTGAACCGTTTCTAAGATGCCCTGAGCAAAACCAATCGGTGGAAATTCTGGAGACAGATAGTTAGAATGAAATGATTGTGAGATATTTCGTCTTTGAGTCAACGGGATGCAAGCGACGGACACACAGGACGACGGCTCAAATGAATCCAGTCGATAACCTTTAGTTCTCAGCTTCAGCAAAACTGCATTCTCAGGCAAAACACCAGAAAATCGATTTGACAAAGACGTCAAAGCTCTGTTCAAAAACCTAGATTGCAACGGTCGTGCTATTAACAAAATTGGCCAATGGTTCTTTGTACTTTTTCTTCCCAAGGAAATCAATCTCGCTGACATCTTGACAAAAGTCTCAGAAAATATGGCTGATGAACAAATAATCAAATGTGCATATGGCAAGCTCTTCTCCTACAAAATACATTTCATCATTTAAAAACTAAGAGGTTATTAAATATTTAAGCAAATAGTCATCTCTATACTTTACTGAAAGATGTTAAGCCTATACCAAGAGAATATCACAACGTGAACAAGCAGCAATGAAAACACGATTTAAAAATAACCATAACACAAATATGTCGACATTGATAATCATGAAAAAATGAACAGGGCTCGAGGTCACAACTTATAATATTGAAATGGCTTGGATCAAATTCATAATTGTGCGTAATCGGTTAGTGCTTCTGTATATTATAAGGTGGCGCTACAGAAGTTGATCAAATCGATCGCAGAAAACCCTGAAATATGGCGCCGTATAAATACCTATTCGACACGTACCCGACTATTCAGAAGAACTCATAAAACATGGCTTCACAATCAACAATATTGCACTAATTCACTGTCAAAATAGTTCATAATTCTCAGAATAATGTATACATTCATTTAAACAAAAACACAATTTAACCTTTAATTAATTTATTTATTTACAAAGTACAATTCTCAGTGCTACCGCCGATCGTTCTATAAATCCAGTATGTTGTTAATACCTTTGTCCAATGCTATGGTCCAATGCACGTGTTTACCAAGACTGCCCTATTATCGCTGTTGAATTTGCATCGTAAATGTTTACTATCATATTTTAAGTTTTCTGTAAAACTTTTGGGCCATCAGTTGAGGCTAATCGTGAAATCGGTCAACGAAATCGTTGAGCGTAATATCAATGTTCGTAATGCAGCCGAGTGTATTTATATAAATACTTAAGTAGAATCACAATCGCGTATTTGCATAAATACTACATCTTTTTTATAGTGCACCATCGTGCCGCTGACAGAATCCTTCCTTCACGTATGCACTTAATAATGTTTGTAGTTATGTGAATCGATTTTGCTTACCAGCACTATCACATTTTGATATTTTTAAATTTGTCATTTGTTAAATAGGAAAATGAATGAAAACTCTCTTCTTTTGAACAAGATGAACAAGAATGTGTTGGATTCAGAAAAAATGCTAGTGGAGAGAGAAGAAAATGTTGGGGAGTCTGATCTTGAGCAAGAAAATAAAGTGGATTTAATGGCAGAATTGGAGGCAACGAGCCAGCCCATCAAAATAGAGAGCACAAGAGACACTATCATTAAAAGCAACATTGAATTGGAAGAAATTGAAAAGCTAAGACAATGCAATGGATCGGAAAATTCTACTTTAAATGGTGGAAATGGGGAATTAGAGGAAGGCGAAATAGAAAATGATCAAAGTGATGATCAAAAGGATCCTTCTGTAACACAGCAGAAAAAACCGGTATGCTAGTTTGGAGAGAATGGAGAATGTGCACTAATGTGTTTTAAATTTTCAATGAAACTTTTGGTAAAATCTTGTTTAGATAATTATTGTTTTGAAGACCACTGAACTAGAGAATGATTTGAATGACATTTCCGTTTTCGTTTAAAGGCATTTTCACGCATTGGTTTAAGTGGGTCTCTGTTGTAAATTTTCAGGAGATGTTTTGTAGTGTTTGTGGATGGACTTTTTTCTTTTAGACTTCTTTCAGGATGCATCGAGGTCTCGATGAAGTTGAGGAGAACTCATCTTCATCTTCAAGTGACTCTGAGATAAACAAGTAACGGACGTTTCTACTCATTTTATCCTAAGTGGTAGCATCTTAAATTGTGACATTGTGAGCTATTTTCAAGTCTTAGGTGTCCTACCAATGAGCCTGATTATTATTATTATTATTATTATTATTATTATTATTATTATTATTATTATTATTATTATTATTATTATTATATATGCTTCTGAATCTATTGAAGACAATTCTTCTTGCTTAAATTCTATGCAGTGGTCAGATCCTATGGACACTTCACTGTTCTGGTGTGTTCCATTCTCTCTTTCTCTCTCTTGAGCCTTATATAGGCTTTGCCACTGTTGCAGTCATCCGCCATTTTGCTGAGTGACTGAACCCTTGGTCTTTATCTCTTTGTGATATTTGCCTCATCTGAAATCAGACTTATGAAATTCTTAAATTTTTTGATTCCTTGGCCATTCCTTTAGCACCACTTTGATGATGGCTTGTTCATTTGACTTTCCCACTTGTAGTGCGTGTCAACTTTGTTATATTTATTTTTGTGTAGTATTAATTTCATATGATCCTGTTTCATTGGATATATGAACAGAGTTGCTGAGAGAATTCTTTGTTATGATATACTATCATATATAGTATCTTTGTCTTGTTTCAGTTCTTGTCACAGCGATAGTGAAACTGAGCAGATGAACGCATCATCAAACAAGCAACTTCCAGTGATAAAACCAATCAAAACGCACGGAGAATTTTCACTCGAGGTTTGTTACATTTTAATAGAAATTATTTTTAGTTTTGTTTCCTTTTGTAAGTTGATTTTTGTTAGCTTTTAACTGTTTATCTTGTGATTTTCATCCATTATCTCTTACATTTATCTTTGGACACTGTATTTCAGAATCACAGACAGTCTGGATTGTCATTTTTAATAAAATGATTTACCTCAGTTGCATATTTCAGATTTTAATTTTTCTAGAGTGATTCTATATATCGTGTAAAAATGCTTCAATTTGACTTGCATAGGTGGCTATTTCTTTGCATGCCATCTTTGGAATTAAAATTTTGGCCAGTTTTCTTAAGGTTATGATGTTCGTCCAGGGAACATAGTTTTGCATTCCATGGTTGGTTTACATTTTAGTTTAGCTGCAAATGGTAATGTCTGTGCATATTTGTACCATGTGTTTGTTTATGTTTGCCAGAGCCTGCCTCCCATAGAAGCACTGCATGTAACTGTTGGTGATGATGTTAAGCTGTTGCAAATTGGAGCGGTTCTTCATTGTGTTGCTACTCTTGGTAAGTTTCCTCTTTATTTCTCACTCAATTTGGTTGGCATCAGGTTTTCATCTTGTGAAAGAAGTTTCTGAAAGATGATGATGATGATGACATGGACAGGAAGATTACCAGAGCAGATTTCTTAGAGATGCTCTGTATTGTGAATGGCAGTTATTTGAATACGGGACTAGAGTTTTAAAATTCATCAGTGCTTTATACAGGCCTGTTAGGAGGGGAGATTCCCCCCCCACAACAAAAAAAACCCTCAAAATTCCCCTCCCAAAATCCCAGCACTTACACAAATTTTGCATTGAACTGTGTCTATTGAACTGTGTCTTTTCCCCTCCAACCAAGTCGATTTTCCCCCCGAAAGCCTCAATTCCCCCTCCCCCAAAGGCCTGGAGTCTGGATAAGACACTGTAATTCATTCTATGGCATAGCTGTGTTAAGTGGTCTCTGTATGTGTAATTTTACTTTTTCTTTGGCAGTTGTTGTGGAATCCGAGCCCAATCTCCCTCCCCTAGATGCTGACACAATCTTGTTTCTCGCAGGAAAGAAAGTTTTGGGACAGGTATGAACTGTGTTGGGGTGACCATGACATGGCCATTCGATTATATCACTCTGTCTCTTCCATGAAAGGTAAAGCTTTATCTGAATTAATAGAATAATTGCATGTTGTGTTCTTCTTTTTAAATGTAGATATTTGACACAATTGGTCAAGTCTCTAGACCCTGCTACACAGTCCGTTTCAATCATGAATCTGAGATTGAGGAACGTGGAATCAAGAGTGGAATGTCGGTCTTTTACGCACCAGATTCACCGGATTGGACTCGTTACGTCTTTCTTGCGCACGTTATGAAGTTAGCAATATTAGTAGTTTTCATTTTGCTGTACATGAAAGTTTCATTTTCTCTTTGTGCATTTCAAGCTTGACTTATTTTATGATGAATATTATATCTTATTGCGCTGATCTTGTTTATTGTTCTCAGTCAGTATGAACAGTTGTTACTCAACTTCAAGCATTTGCCTGCTTTGTTTTGGTCATTCTCTCAAGTGTGACTTTAGACAGGCTGTATGCTGAGGACACATGGGAACGTACAAATGCTCAATTTCATTATTTCTTTATCGGTTTAAATGTGGCTTTATTTACCAACAGTTAGATTTGGGCTTTTAGGGTATTGATTGTAAAATACCTTTTGGCACGTGGTGAATACCAAATAACAGTAATGCTAAGTTGCTTAATGTGAATTGGAAATGTGTTTTGGTAGATTCCATGGTTCTGATGCATCATGGGAACATGACAATGAGCCTCCAGCACAGGTGGAACTTTCTTTAAATGCATTTAAATAAATACTTTCATTATTCATGTTTATTCATGTTTACACAATCTCTTATTTATTGATCAGAATAAATCACGTGAATGGCTTATGATTGGCGTTGATGTCTTCAGTTTGTCGACTATTCTGACGATGAAGCCGAGCGTGCGGCCAAAGCAAAGCAGAGAGGGCGAGACAACAGCAGCAACAGCAACAGTTGCAATGGTAGCAACGAAAGTGAAACAACAGCAAAGTCACAGAAAGTCATTCAGATTTCTCAAGGCCCTGGGTAGGTTTGAAGATGCTGCTTATGATAGATTAACCTTTAGATTGCTTGAGATTTACTTGGCTTTAACTTGTGTCTTCTTGTTGTCTGCTGTGTAAGAGATTTCTGTGCAGTTTTTGTACTTAATGCATGAGAAGTAGTTTGGTTGTTACGATACAGGTAAGCTCCATCATTTATACCTTTGTAAGCTTGCCATACAAAGGTGGGTCTACTGTTAGTCAATCCTTATTGAAGTCTCTTTCCTTGCCCTATTGTTGCTGAGTTGAGTTCTTCTGATGGTCACGGATTATTGGCCATATCTTGTATCTACATTATCTTTTCAACAGCATTTACTCTGAGCACTGTTAAGGCACTCCTTCTAAGTGACTGAGAACTTTGCAGCATTGTCATTTCTTTCAGAAGTACAAATAGGAATGTTGGCAGAAGAAATCGAAAGTCATTTGGAAATAATTTACATAGTGAGTTACATCGTTACTCATTACGAAGTTGCAACTGTCCAGTCTATGTGTTCCTAATATCAATTTTTTTATGATTTATAGCGGTAATATTTAAATTAAATTAAAGTTACTTAACATCGGATTTTAAGTTTATCATATTTATTTCTAAGCTTGATTGTTTTCGTTTATAGATGACAGAATTCTTTTAATTCAATTGTTGCATGTTTTAGATTCTCAAATCCAGCCATCACAGAGTTCATCAGTTTGTGGGTCAGGTCGACCTATAACTTCTTGGCCTCCAAAGTTCTCTGGTCAACGACCGGAATCACCAGGCAATCTGTGTCGCGGTCCTTCATTCATTCAACCGCAAAGATTTTGTCCTCCACCTTCGTCAGAAGCTAGATTTCCTCTTCCAGATATGAGTCAGCCTCCTCCTCCAAGTGGCATTCTGGCGATACCACCTCCCTCGTTTGTTCTTCCACACCCTCTGCACCCCCCACCTGCTTTTCCCCCATTAAATTCTCTGCCATGGAGACCCTTTCAAAATGTTCCACCATTTTCATTCTCTGCGTCGTCGTCGTCCACGTCACTGCATCCTCCGTTCTTTTCTTCTCAGATTCCTCCTCTGCCTTGTGACATGGGACAGGCCTACCGACCTCCGGGCATGGGCCCTCCTCCATCACCTCTTCAGCCTCAGCATTTTCAATGTCATTATCCATTTCCACCGTAATTTCCTCAAGGAATGCATCAGTTATGGTTCTGGAATTGAACATCCGATCCGAAATGTTCTCTTTGGATCATGTACACGTACAGCTGTAGCTTTTCGCTTTCATCAAATTATTTGCAAATTGGGATCATGAAGTTTTAGCTTTCATGCTCATTTCCTACTTCCGTGCCGCAGCAGTGGTAGATGTGTGTTGTGGCAGAATGTCGGAAAATACTTCAAAATAGTAAAATAATGATGTTGTATTAATTGTTAATTATAACTTGAATAATTATATCTCTTCAATGACCAATCCCGGTCACGGTGTCAACAACAATGAAGTTAAGCATGAAATAGTGATACAGATTGCAAAGAAGATGTGTACTTATGAAGAACAGTAGTCAATATTTTACTGTACGGTAGACTAGATAGAGTATAATATATAGTACTAGTATGCCTATACAAATGCACAGTTTAAAAATGAAATGTGTGCATTTCTGCTGTAGTATGCTGTTGACTGTATGTTTCTTGGATAGAGTGCCGTGGCTGGAAACAATTTGGGAAACACTGCCATATCCTGTATGTGATCCGAGTGGGTCTTGAAAAGGGCATTGGATGCATTCCCAATTTCAGTTCTATGACTTTATGGCATGTTGTATACAGTATACACTATGAACTGTGAAAAACGATAGACAAGATGACTTGGTAAATTAAAATTAAAACTTTGCTGTCTGTTTCTGTTGTGAGACATTATCTAGAGAAAATTGACTTGGTTTATTGTTTTTCTTGCTATCCATGAAGGATTATATATTGTCATGCCATTTAATATGCATTTTCTGATTGGGTTCCTGTTTTGACAGTGGTCGAAAAAATTAGTTAGACAGTAGCAAAGCAGCATTTGATTTTTCAATAGGCTTTTGCAGGCTTGTTTGATTTACTATTTTAGAGAATCCCTCTTATAGGCTCTATAGACTTTGTGAAGTACAAATATCAATGAGTCGTTGCCTATACAAAAAATATACGATTGGGACGTACTACTCATTTTCTTATGTTGCTTGTCTTATGTTTCTATGTTGCAGATATCTGTGACTGTCCATGTTTCTATTTGATCAGTGGATCCATTTTTATATAAATTAAAATTTTATATCTTCCAGCAAGTTGTCTTCCATTGCCTGTTTTCATTGTGTTGGACGGCTATTATTAACCTGGGATGCGAGTGTCATAGTTTGATATACTGTATTTAAAAATTGGTGCTATAAAAACTCAATGGTTTGAAGAGTTTCTACTGTTCCTATAACAAGTGGCTTTCTTACTTACTTTCAATGGAGTCTCTTGAAAATGTTTATTTTGAAAAATAAATTATAAAATGAATGAAATTCATTCTAGAATTCCATCGTAAAAAGCGCCACCTGACTGGAAGCTTTTGCTTAAAGTTCACTGATTAATGGTAAGCGCATAAGCAGAGTTGCCGAAATAACGAACTTATATGCAGGGCGCAATTTGTAGAGGTGAGGGGAAGGGGGATTTCCCCCCCTCTGCCCAACTGCATCCCCTACTGCTACATCCCCCACCACTACATCCCCCCACTGCTACACTTCTCCAACAACTACACCCCCCTCAAGCTCGACATATTCCCTCCACTGCTCCAGGTCACAAATCGCACCCTGCTTATATGGCGCCGCTACCATAGTAAGGCGTTGATGCATGTCTGTTTTAGCTGCAGTTTTGATTTATCTGTGGATTCTTGTTAATCAAACTGGCGGCGACGTTTATGATAGTCTGGATTTTGGACATTAAGTAGTGTTTCCTTTCCATTCTTTTCTGTTATTAAAATTAATTTTTTGATATTTTTTTCAAAAGTCTGTTTATATCTATCGCCAGTGGCTGCCTTATGGAATAAACACCTCTAAAAAATTGTTCATCTGTTATACATCAAAATTTCCAAAAGTTCATTCAGACATTTGCCAATGCAACACAATAGTAGCATAAAATGGCTATAGCCATTAATAAAGTGTTTTTTGTGATCACTCTTTGATTGAACATGCCTCAATTTGTATTGACTGTTGATGAGGGAGTCTAATTTTAATAAGTTCTATTGAATCTTCTCTCATATTCTATATGCCCATATACATATTGGGCCTTCAAAACAAATTAGACTTGATAAAATTAGCGAAATGGTAGTAGTGCTTCTGTTAACTATTGGTTGCCTGGATATGAGGTATTTAATTTCAAGCAGAGAATGAGTAATTGACAAGTGCTTTGTGCCATGTGTCAATTACTTAATTGGTTCTTTGTTTCAATGGAAGAAGAGCCAGCATTAGAATTAGAGTAGTTCGGCCTCTAATGTGACAGTCTTTGTGTTGTTAAACTTGTTGAAATGTCTGTCAACACAGTTGGGCCGTGATGAGTCATTGCTCGCATCTTCTGTCCTCCACTTAACTGCAATTGATTTGCTGTTTCAGTGGCAGGCCTTTCGCAATGACTGCTGCTGTTTTATAGTGTTTGAAATTATTGCCAGACCTTATGGTACAGGAGACAAGTTTGAAGCATAAATGAAGCAAGTGGTCAGTTGAACGATGAATCTGAGCTTAAGCTTTAGTCAGTTTCTTAAGAAACACCTGAGATTTGATGTCGACCTGGATGAAAAGGTGAGTTTTGATAATAGAACTGAAATTATTTTGACTGAGAAACAGAGCAATGGCAGTCTCTTTATACTGAACATCTCGTGTGCAACATTTGACTTTGAATAATGTATTGTGATTCTGTGTTTTAAAGACTTTTAATATATTCTTTTCCCCAGAGTATTGGATTGGGATGCTTTTTAAATATCGAGGCATTTGAAATATAGAACTGCAAATATTGTGCTGGCAAAAACGTAGGCATGCAAATTCTTAATTGTCAATTTGTTGAAGTTGCTGGTATTAAAATTTGATTAGGGTAATGACTGTTGACATTAGATCCATCACATCATGATTTTTGAAAAGTTTTATGTTAATTCCTGAGAGGAAGTTAATTTATGAGCACAGATTTATTTAAACTGAATTGCTTATCAATTTTAATCTGATACGCAGCCCCATTATGTAAATGGGTAAATTTAGAATATGAGAGAAGATTCACTGGTTGTTAGCAGGTGGATGTGATCTCATTCCTGGTGCATTGAAACCTTGTTCTCATACATTGACTGAGTTTCTATATAGTAAATAATGATCCATCTGAAACAGGCAAGTGGATAGATAGATAGATGGATAGATAGATAGATAGATAGTGTATGTTTCATGGCATCAGGTTTTCTGCATTGTCCTCAGATATCAGCAGAGTCTCAATTCATCAAGGCTGTACTTGTTTGATGAGGATCCATGCTTTTTCATTCTTCTGCTGAGAGCTGAATGCTTTGCACAGGTATTGATTTTTTTGCTGGAACCGATGGCCAGTGGATTTTGAGTGCCTTAGTGCAAAGGGCAGCACTGGCAAGCATTGATGGATGCTTGCTATCAGCTGCTGATGGTGGACGATGCAGTCGGTTGTGGCTGTGTTTATGAGCTTCTAGTGAGACAGGGGTGTTGTCTCTATTCTCATAGTTTGGGACAACTATGACTCACTGTTTGGTAGGAATTCTGCTGGTTCATTGGGGTAATTTATCTACCGTAGCATCATAATGGAGCAGTTTCAGGACTATTCCCTCTGATGGGACATTGTTTTTTGCGTTGAGATTATGTTATTTGGGTTCTGTTAATAATTATTTTGAATAGAACAGTGTATTTAAAATGACCAGCTGGTGTTTCCTGCTGACTTAATTGCATTTTTATTTTGTTTATAGACACAGTGTGTAATTTGCCAGTCTCTTCAATTTCTTTTCCTGACTTTATTGGTTTTTTTGGTGTAACTTATTTGACTGCTATCGGTTTGTCATGCAACATGCAGCATCTGTCACTGATTGACAACAACAGGAGTTTTGATATTGAGGTTCAATATGTCTGTTAGCATTCTATGCAGCCTGTCACTTTCTGCTTCATTGTTTACATAAGTTTTTTGTCAGTGTATTTGTAATGTAAAGATCTGTTTGTGGCATTTAAAAGTATCAGCATTTAACTTAATGTGTGTGCTGAAAATACGTGAAAAGCATTCAACTGAGAAATTCAAACGAAGGCTTTGTCTACAGATCTTTAGAGACGTTGCATTGTATACAGGATTCAATTGAGCTTGAAAGGGTTGCTTTGAAACAAGGGATCTATGTTGATTTAAAGATCACATATATCGTTGGTGTTGAGGTATAACATGCGATGATGTTTCTGTTATTAAATATCTTCACCCAATGTATTTCTAAGAGACTTTAAACTTCTGTTAAATGACCCTTTGTGTTTTGTGGCGTAGGCAGACGACTCGTTGAATGCCGTTGCGATGGATGCTGATGAGACGCCTGCTTCTGATCAGATGCTCCTCAGGGATGAAGTCAACTTCATTCAGAATGTCTCACAGTTCTACAACCAGGAGGCGCTCAGTGACATCATCCTTAAAGTCGGCAGTTCCACGTTCTATGGACACAAATTCGTCCTTGCAAAGTCCAGTGATGTATTTTGTACAATGCTTTATGAGAAGAACTGGTCACACGACATGAAGATAGAGGTTGATCTCGAAGAGACAGCAGAATGTCAGGCTGTCTTTGATAAATTTCTGCGATATCTCTACACGGCCGAAGTCGCTATTGGCGATTCGACGGCCGTCGGCATTCTCTGTCTGGCCGACAAGTACAACGTGATTTCGTTGAAGGAACTCTGCACCAAGTACATGTGCAGAAACAGCCGCAGTCCACACGTTCACAGCGCACTCAAGTGGTACCCGTGGGCAAAGCTACTCAACTTAGAAGTTCTTCTGAAACAATGTTCCAAGACGATTGCATGGAATTACGGCGACATAATGACGTCTACGGAATGGCTCGGGATGGAGTTGGAGTTTCTCTGTGACTTCTTACAGAGTTCGGAGCTTATCGTGGCAAACGAGATCTCGATCTGGGAGGGAGTTTCTCGGTGGTTGGTGCATGAGCCTCGCAAGAAGTGCACGAGTGAAAATGCCGCTCGGCTGTTGCCGCTCGTGCGATTTCCTCAGATGCTCGTTCCGCAGCTTCATGCTCTTGAGCAGAGCGAACTGGCTTCACATCCGGACTGCAGAGATTTCCTGCATCGGCTTCTTTCAAGGCGTATCGCTTCCGTGCCTTGTGTCCAATGCAGTCACAGCTCTCGGTTAGCTTCAACAGACCGTTTTACCTTCCACGTAACTACACGGACCTGACGGTCGACAACGTCCGCATGCAGAGTACTCTGAGATTTGGAATCCAGGTGGACGTGAAGACCTTCCGTGGTCCCGTGCCGTGCGATTTACGCGAGGCCGACTGGAAACTCACCTATCGGAAACAGGGTGAAGTGTGGTCGCTGACGTTCTTCTGCCATGAAACTGCGCTCGTCAATAACGAGACTCATATTCAGCCGACCATCATCATCTACGACGACCAGGATAAGGTCATTCAGGTGCATCACGAAGAGAGGAGAATCTGTACAAGGGGCAGTACAGTTACAATCCAGCTGAATTTCGATCAGTCTGACCTTGCTAAGACCATGTCTATTCTTATTCGACCAGTTCCAACTTAGTCATGTTTGTATAAACTGGTTAAAAGATTTAGTAGCATTTGTATTAAATGGGTGAAAAGTTCATTTAACAAAGAATGACAGATTATTTAATGGTCATTGCAGGTCATTTCTTTTACTTGTCTAGGTAATGTTTATCGTTTCATTTTGTTGCTCATATAATATCTTTTTTGTCATTGAATTTCACTATTTGTTTTTTGTGTGTAGTGTTGTTAACCATAGACACTAGCTTCAGTAAAATTTACAGGTCTGTTTGTCGTTGATTGCATAAAGCTTTTGTTTAAATGATACAAGATAATTTGATACATACATGTCTTGTTTAGGTTTTCTGTTCAACATGCTCTTGATGTGATATTTTGTTTGCATTTACTGTGGCATTTTGATTTTGTTTTAAAACTTTTGTTTCGTCGATTATTTGGTTTGTAACTGAGATTAGTGGTTGCGAGCACACAAGACAATTCACCAGATTGTATTTTAGGCTATTGAAGCTGATAGACCTTTCTCTTGAGCATTCTATGGTTTACAGTTCAAGTATTGACTAATGCATACACTATTTTTGAGGACATCTTTGTATTGATGCACTGTTGACTATCTTTAGATTCACTGCTTAATTACTACTTTTGACATCACAAAAATAAATGTATTGATTTATTGGTTTTAATGTTCATCATTCTAAGTTGTTCATCTGATGATAATTGGGCAAACTGCTAATTTGAAAATTATTGTAATACTGCTTCAATTTCAGTTCATTTTATTTTTATTATTGATTTTTCTGACAAGATTTGATAAAATATAGCAATGTGAAGTATGCTGTCAATTTTATAATCTATTTAACTATTCAACGCCTGTACAGTAGTACATTGTTCATCACCAAATAAGTCACTTCAAACAGTACAGTGAAAATCTGTTTCCTAGAGCAAGGTTAAATCGAATACAACTGCTTATTTGTATAGCATCCACTATCATGATGTGTATGGAATTGGCCAAATGCAGCTTCAAGACCATTGGCTCAGTCCAAATTGGATGAAAGGTGTGATTATGTAGTTGTACTTAGATTCACAAAGCTCTATTTCTTTACATCTGTAATGGTATGTACAAATTTAAATACTGCAAATATATGAACTACAAGGGGTTACAACAAATGGCAGTTTGGTCAGTAACTAGTACAAGGAACATAAGCATAAACTTCTATTAGGCTGCTAAGCTTGAGCCCCCACCTTTGAGAGGCTACCAAAGGAAAGGGGAAGGTATAGGGGTTGGGCCTCCACTTTTTCATCCAAGTATACTCCAGTGACAAGGAAACATTAAATCCCTTAAGCATTTAAAATAATGTCAATGTTTTATATTCTAACCAGTAAAAAGAAACTCTCAAAACAACAATTTAATGATAAACTTATAGAAAATAATTCCAGTCAGATTTCGGACAGAACAGTTCAACTTATACTGTATGTCCTCTGTAGACCACATGTGCAGATGGGATTTCCAACTCTTACACAAACCGTCCTGACAAGATACTGGTTTTAATTTCGAAAGTGAATTTTTGTTATGTAAAATAAGCATAACACATTAAATTAGAGAATGTCACATATAACAACTAACAATACCAAGGAAAATGCATTTGCATTTTAACTAATCGCTTTTGTCTCAGCACTAAGTTCACTATTAGGACATTAGGAAATATTGTTGTTTGATGTGGCAGAGAAGATGTTTGAATCGGAAAAT
Source organism: Metaphire vulgaris (assembly GCA_018105865.1). Classification (NCBI taxonomy): domain Eukaryota; kingdom Metazoa; phylum Annelida; class Clitellata; order Crassiclitellata; family Megascolecidae; genus Metaphire; species Metaphire vulgaris. The sequence goes on along the minus strand of CM030867.1, from coordinate 12,394,473 downwards.
ATTTTTTCATCTGACTCCAAACATTTATTGCTGCTGTCTTCAACTCTTTCTCCATGATCTCCCGATTCGAAGACTTCACCAGAGGCCGCTGCTTCCAGTTGCTCTGCACAGGAGGAACTATTCGCCTCTTCATGCACCTCGGAAGATTGAGGAACTCCGGCCAATCTGTTTGCAGTGATCACTTCTTGAATATTGTATTTTCTGAACTTGTGAAAATTCTTCATTACACTAAGACAACAGACCTTCTGAAGGACATCAACACTAATGACGAGATCAGGATTGTCAAATTTCACTTTAACGAGTGGATTGATCTCCGCAACAACCCTTGCCACCAAATGTATGACCGCTTCTCGACCCAAAGTATTATTGCACCTGGCTTTGTAGATCACACAAAAGGTCAGGCCGGCTGTCCCCTTAAGGAATGGCGCTACAACCTCTTCTGTGAGTTTCTCAATCTTGTCTTCGGCTGCTTTGCAAGTCCCCAACACTGGAAACATTTTCAGGATAAAGCGAGACTTGGACTTTTTGTTCTCACTCAAGTCTCTGAAGATTTCAGTGACAAGCTCATCGGGATGTTCAATTGGAGTCCTGATGAAAATGCTGTTGTTTGTCTTAGTCTCCACCACCTGGAAGCGTCTCTCTGCAATGTTGCTTTTCTGCAGGGCTTCAAACTCCTTTTGCATTGCGGATTCGAAGTCATTATTGTCCTGATCACTTGCGTCGTCAAGATCGTCAACCTATAACAAATTTTCAAACAGTAATCTCAGTAGCAGCTCTTTCTACACTGCTGAAATAAAGATAAGAAAATAAATAACAAAGTCTTTCAAAGATTGTAAAGTGAATGAATAGAAATAGATGAGCAGTTTAACCTTCTCACAGCCATACATCTGCTCTGCATATTCACTGAGGATGTTATATGCTTCCGGGACTGTTTTCTTCTCTGCATTATTGCAGGTGATTAGAAATCCCTTCATACCAGCATCAAGCTGGTATCCCGATGCCTGTTTCTTAGTTTTCCTCCCCTGAACATAATAGGATTTCTTGCGTTTCTTTGAATCACTCATTTCTGCAAACTACACAAACGATTAGTTCAGAAACTAATGGTAATTCAAACACACATCAATTTGACTAAATGAGGTGAAAACGGGTCAACAACGTCATTATCTTCATTTTAAATATATACATGTGTTATATACATGCATAAATTATATATACTTATATAAGATACTTTGCTGAGATTATATAATAAAGCATTTAACAAACACCCTTTCTAAAACAATATAACACATTATTACACAGTGCGCAAAGAAAATTAATGTTTCACATCGAATTCATATTTAAGACTAAAAGAAGCACTTAAACAGGCGCTATAAAAATCGCAACCATCATTACTGCTCAAAACTCAACATCTGGCGAAAGCGATCTTCGCTTTGAAATATTGGTCCTCATCAGAGCATAACAGTCATCGGTCATATTTGTAATTTACTGGCCAAATTGCCAGAAAATATTTTATAAGAACAAACCGCTTCAATTAAATTATTTCACGTGTAAACAGAAACCCAGCAAGCCAAAGACAAACGATCACCCGAGTGGGGCGAGTCAACGGAAAGCGACTGCATCATACGATTCATCCCTCACTGAATACTTATATAGTACTCATTGATCTTTGGAGTCCTCAAAGCAGTCATCGGTCAGATTAAACATCAGTCCGTGAAATCAGAAAATATTTTAAAGAACAATCCGCTTCAATTAAATTATGGATCTTATCCACAGAAAAAAAGCAAGCCAAAACAAACAATCACTTTATGGGCATAATTTCTAAAGCGAATGCATCAAATGATTCATCCCTCACTGAATCCTAATGAAGCAATTATAAGACAAGCTGTACTGGAAAATGCTTTAAAGTCCGTGAAATCATTGAATTAAAGAATCGAAGCTTAGTGACCCCATTATGGATCTTATCCACAATAAAAAATGACAATAACAATGCACTTTATGCATAATTTCTAACCACAATATACAGTACCAAATGTTGTTCTCACACAGGGCAGATCCTAATGAAGGAATGGGAAGACAGTAGTGGCTATTAGTGAAAATGCTTTTAAAATAAACCCAAGTACTACAGGATACTAACTAGATTGGTCTTGGAAAATTATTTGTCTGTAGACAGAGTATTGTAGCAGTTATACAACTGAGTGAGGCAAGATGTACATGTACTACATACTACCATGATAGGAATGAAAGGATAGGTGGAGCATAGTGGTTCTCACACAGGGCAGACCCTACTGAACCACTCTAAACATTATTATTATTATTAATATTATTACTGCATTGGGTGATTTCTATTTTGGAGCAACCATTGACTGATACCAAGCCCATTATTATAATGGCACAATAGAAGTTCCTAAGTCATGGTTTTATTAATATCATTAATACAATAACAATAATAACATAATAACATTCATTTGCTTCACAGTGTTTTTAATAAACCTATATAAAAAATATATTTTCATCAATAAAACTAAAATATAACTGCTGAAAACATTATCATATCCATAACTGGACCAAGATCACTGTTCTTACAATGCAATTCCTACAGCAATTACAAAGCAATGTGGTCCGAAGTCACAGCAGTTGCCAAAAATGCCAAACCAAAGACATCGTCAAGAAAGAAACCGTTAACAAGATGCCCATGAATAACCGATATGCAGACATACAAGCACAAACTCAGAATTAAAATAACAAGACGAACGGTGAGCGACAGATGTCGCTCTAATGTCAGGATTGCAAGCACGCCAAACATAGCAAGGCAAGAAATCCAAGTATCGCTACTCGATCTTTTATCGTGATGACCTCTGTGTTCCATGATGAATGTCAGTGAAGTCCTTTCCACAATGTATGAGAAAGAATGCCAGGTCAGAGCCGTCGTCACGTTATTGGAACTGGCCGATTTGACCGTTTCCATATTAAAATCTTCTATCTTCTTGATGTGGTCGTTGAGTTGCTCATTGTGTCGTCGTAAACGCGACTTTTCTTCAGTTTCCCTCAGGTCAGCAACTTCAAGGAGAAAAATAGTCACGAGTCCCATGAGAAATCCAGGAATTGGAAACACAGAAGTCTCCCAGTTCCACTGCAGAGCATCAAAGAACCCGCTCTGCCAATAGACGCTGATCGCAAACCCAGCGGCACAAACGATCCACGCTCGCTTATTTGACTTCACAGACGGCAGAAGAGCAACAAAGAAAATCAGGAGGAATACAAAGACCGACGCAGCCAATCCAATCCCCAGAATGTCATTGTCATCCTGTTTGTAAAGCATCGTTATCCCGACATTGATAATGACCATTCCACACGTAGCAACAGCAAAAGATAAAATTATGATAGTAAGTCGAGGAGGACGAGAAAAAATCAGACAGAAACTGTACATAACAACTCCACATACGACAGGTAGATGCAGAAACTCAAGCATGCATATCATCAGCATCACAGTTTGCTTAGGAGTGGAATGAACGCGATCTTCTGACGTCCCAACAACGACACTAGAAACAAATCCAGATATAAAGCCGGTAGCAGCTCCAATGAATATGCTAATTATAAAACGATCATTAAATGGAATGCATCGATCAATCGACAGAATGAAAAACAAAAGTGAAGGCAAAACAAGAAATATCAGCGGCAGCTGTTGATCATGGAGGATACGGACAAACGTTGCAGTTGTTGCAATGCAACACAGGACCTGAAGAGTGAATGCCACGTGTCTGTATGTACGGAGGAAACGCCTGCGACTGATTGTCACAGGATTCATTGTTCTTCATTTCCTATTTTTTAAAAAACAGGAAGTCATAAATTCTCATAAGCAGCAATATTTTAAACTCTTAGACCTCCTGCATCAGTGTAAATTTGCATTCACGTGTTAACAAACTACCTTACAACGTAATCATTTAATACACGAAGCTATACAGAATGTCTCTTCTGTTTTGGTTTCACTTAGCAAAGAAGTGAACCTTAAATCTTAATAGTGAACTCTCAGAGGAAGACGTTCCAACTGGGAAATTATTTGCTAGACTCTTTGGTGCGTGCAATAATCCTTTAAAATTATCTACTATCAGAGTTGCAGAGTAGAAGGCCCTAAGAAGTAGAAAAGAAACAAAGGCGCTATACAACAAAATCATGGCATTTAAGTACTATACTCTGAAAAATATCCATCCAACAAAGATAATGCTGTAAAATATCATCATATGACAAATCACCAAAGTAAGGGAATTTCTAACACCAAATCATATCTAACAACTGCACGTATTTAACGAACTACGGAGCTATATTAAAATATAATCGTTCACATGTCTAAATATTACCTCAATTATCGTTCGTTACATCGGCCCGTTTTATTGCCTTTTGCGCTCAATATCAAAACAAATGTCAAGGCTATGATTTATTCGTATAAAACAGAATAATTAATTTAATAAATTTAATCAAATCGCCTAATCGTCAAAAATGAAGCAAAAACATCGTCGCCCGTCTCAAGAATCGACAGTTTAAAAATGAAAAGCGCTATAACACCTATCAGGCAAATAAGAAGAGGAAGAGGAGGAGGAGAAGGAGGAGGAAGAGGAGACGGAGAGGGAAGAGAGGAGGAGGAGATTTGGGAAAATGTCGGATCAGGAGAGTGAGGAAAATGTGGCTGGAAGAGGTTTTCCACTTCTTTTTCCTCCGATGTTTCGGGTTTCTTTGCGTTAAAATCGACCGGTCCGTCATTGATTTCGATGCGAATTAAACGCTGCGCAGGGTTTTCTTGCATATGGCCTCTGTTCACGTTGTAACGTATTGACAGATGTTATGTAGCGCCTGTATCATTTGTTTCCTACTGTAAGGCGCCGTAGGGTACAGAGTTCGTTTAGCAGAGGAGTGGGACCATGATTGTTGTAACGATCTTTTAAAGGCGATTAAGATATGAGACCATGAGTGTATTAGAGCGCTCCATGCCTATTTAATAGCATTAATCGAGACATTTAAACAAGATTTTAAGGCGTTCTTACAAGTTTTATGGTTAATATAATTACGAATCGGATCTTATTAGCCAGAGTACTGTGGATATGCTTATGATCCTAGCACACCCACGTGTTCGTTATACCAGTGACACTAAACACTCCACTGGACCAAACGGCTATCCCATTTCTTCCTACGTTAGTCATGGTAACCTTTATTTTCCATATCAGTTAATTCCTACGTTATGTAAAATACTGGTGAGTCTTACTATCAGTACTGGTTGGCATTGGGTCTGATGAGGCCAGTTGAATGCTAAGTGATGCTCCCATTTTGCTTCTGTTATAGACTTAACAAAGTTAGCAGCCATCATTAATCCTTTTTCAATTTACTTCCAGTTCTATTTGAGGGAAAGCATTGTTTTTATTGTCATTTCTTTAGCTATTGTTAAAAATTCTTCCTTTGCTTTTAGTATTTATCTGTTCAGCTCGTTTGAAAGTGTTTTTACTGTGAAGTTCATATTTTACTTTTTTAACATCTTACATTGGGACTTTCTGCTAAGCATATCTTGTGAGTGTTTATGCAGTTGCTCTGCCTTAAAACTTGGAGACATTGGATCTGTTTCATGGTTTGATTTTGGGAGATCATAATTTGTAATGTGATCGTTTGAATTGTTGAAACTTTCAGGAGGTGGTGGGGAGGAGGAGTTGGCTTCAAAGACTCTACAGATCCAGTCAAAACGCTTCTATGTCGATGTGAAGCAGAACAGAAGAGGACGTTTCATCAAAATCGCAGAGGTTTGTTTAAATAGTTGACTGCTTTGATGCCATCGTTTTTGAGTGTTGCAGGTTTCATAAGTTTATAATTCCTAAGATATAAAGATGATTATAATTAGTATATATATTTTTTTTTATTTATTTTTAATGCCCTTGGTACTTCATTTCCAAGGGACTTATGATAAACATTTTTTATTATATATGCATTTATTAGTTTGGCAAGAAATTTTTCAAGCGTTGAATGTTGTATCTGGAATGAGGCCTACAGACAAATGAGATTTTGGACATTTACCTTTGAAGCTCACAAATTTTCTCATCTAAAGAGATTGTTTTCAAATTGAAATGTGATCCATGCTAGCATAATCTAATTGATTTCATATTTTCACAGCTGTTTATTATTATTATTATTATTATTATTTTGATTGTCATCCAATTTTGTAAGTTGCTGTTTTACTTTCCTGAGAAATGAATGTGATTATGATTTTAGTCGTGTAATGCTTAATTGCTGTTAAAAGGTTGATGTGACCGGAAGGAAAAGTCGTCTTCTGCTGCCAATGTCGACGGCCGCTGAATTCAGAGATCATTTGACGGATTTCAGCGAACATTACGCTTCTCTTGGTCTGAATTTCTTCTGTCTGTCTTAGACAATGAATTATGTCTACCATTGAGCTTCTAACACAGCTTCAGCCCCTGCTCATCTTATTTTGAATATCCTATTGACAAAATTGTCTGATCAAATTATTGTAGTTAGTGATGCAAATTCCTTGTTGGTGATACTTATGCTATCTGAATTTTATACATTTACTTTGTAATTTGTAGGACCTAAGAATGGAGAGCGCACAGTTGAGGACGGGTTGCTAAAGAGTGAGGTTATAACAAAGGACGATCGGCGCTACTATTTGGATCTGAAGGAAAACCAGCGCGGTCGATTTCTGCGAGTAAGATCATCGTATCTTCATGTTGCTGTGTCTTTGTGCTTTTGTTAATTATGATGTTGTTTGAGATATTGGTCTCTGATTTATTTTTCCCACTGTTTTGCTTCAATTGTTTGACACACTCTTTAGTCTCTGCCTGAATGTGTCTTCATTTGTTTTTTTATCAAAGGAAAATCAACTGATTGAGTGCAATATATATAATTTTTACTTTTTCGAGAGCTTGATCTTGATTCTTTTTCTTACGTGTTTTTCTGATTTGAAATCTGTTACATGGATCGCTGTCTTTGAATGGAAAAAGCTTGAGTTTTGTGGCTGTTTTTGCGTTGGGACTAGGTTTCAATGACAATGCCTCTCACTCGACTTCGATTCCAGATTGCAATCCCTGCTCAGGGAATGATCGAGATCCGCGATGCTCTGACCGATCTACTCAAGGAATACGGAACGGACGACCTCGGTTGGTTTCACTTTTCTGTATTTGTGATTGTAACACACTTTTCTGCATTTTTATTTAGCCTCCTCTGTGCTCTGAGAGGAATTTGGCATCAGTTGCCTCGAGCTCTAATTTTGGCATCTTGCTTATGCTTAACTTCTTATGAGTTTGAAAGTTTGTACGTTGTGATTTAAGATTTAAGGTGGAATTCATGCCATGTGGGCTTCAATATGACCCTAACCACTGTGTAGCGATCTTGGTCAAGTTGTTCATCCCTAATTGTTGTCTTGGAAGAATAATTTTTATTCTCATTCCCAAGTGGCAAAATGCCAATTGGATCTGCCCTTGGTCAGCAAACTCATCATCATCATCATCATCATCATCATCATATTCACAGCATAATTTATGGTGTGTAAGCATGTTTTCTATTTGATGTTGAGGCAGCCAAGAAAGAAGTTATTTCCGATGTGTGCGGTTGTTTGTCTTCTGTTTTTGAGTTTTTATTTCAACCAAGAAATAAGATGAATTTTTTATTGGCAGAGACTGAGGAAGCGGTTGCTGAAGCTAAGTCACTCAGAGTTGAGAATAAAATGTTTTACTTTGACGTTGGACACAACCGAAGGGGAACCTACATGCGCATATCAGAGGTAAGATGGCTGAACGACTCTATGCGTCTCACTGTCTAAGTTGTGTGATTCTCTTCTATTATGTGAGGAAAAAATCAGTCAGTAAAATATTGCGATTAAAGTTTTTTTTATAATTTCTAGATGCTTAGCCATGGCTTTGGACAATTTTGTGGCTCTAAATTATCACTTTTCTAGAATTATCATTACTTTCTCAGTTGTTCTTTTCCATTCTGTAGTTGCTTCATATTTGTGAGATGCCAGCCGAGCTGCATTTTGTAGAATTGTTGGTTTCACTGAGTGACTGATGAATCTTGCAGGTTAGGCCGAACTATCGCACTGCCATAACTATTCCCGAACACTTCTGGGTGAAGTTCCGCGACACGGTCAACGGGTTTGTGAAGCCGACGTCAAAAGACGAAAAAGACGAATCTCAGTAGACGAAGAGGACAACTGCACTGATTAAAACGCCTTCAACAAAACTAACATTTACCCGTTTCTTCTGTTTTGTCAATTTCTTTTCTTAGAATCTAAGCGTTCAGCTTAATTCAGATGTTTTATTATGCATACTAACCATCAGGAAATGCATGGCCAGATGCCATTAACAGTCACTGCACACGTTGTACATGTTGATATCTGATGCATGTGTGGTTATACATGTTGACGTAGGTGTTGTGTTAATGCACGCATGCCTGGCATGTGTATATGTCAAAATGTATGTGCATACTTGATTTCTTTTCATTTGATTTCCTGACAGTTTATTATTTGTTATTTGACTTGGTCTCTGCCTGTCATTATCTGTTTGTCACTATTTTGTTTACATTTGCTTGTTTCAGGATATTCAATGCCTTTATTTATTCTAGATGTGGAGTGGCAGTCCGGAATAAAGAAATTTTATTTTTACAAGGCTTACTATAATTTGCTCATTGCTGTTGCCATCCTTTTAAGCAACGCTTCCTGCATTTGTTGTGGCAGCAGCAGAAGCTAAGGTCCCTTTGTGAAATTTTGGGTATTTACCTGGAAGTATTGGAACTTAGAAGCATTGTTGAACTTAGGAAGCTGTTGTTTATAAACACAGAAAAATTTTTTGAACCGGTTTTGTGTGAATTCATAGCATTGACTGCTTGTCAATGAGAAATATGTCACAGAGTAACACGGTAACTGCTCGTCAAACCCGAATCAACCAAAAGAAAGTGTTGTGTCATTTATGACTGAAAGTTTTGTGAACTTTTCGTATTGTTGTTGTAGTATCTATTGCAGTTAATGTCTTTCTTTTATAGCACTTTTGTTGATCCTGTCTTTGTGCAAAAAGCATTTTGTAAATGGGTCTTGTAAATTGTCTGAGGTATTATAGCATTTCTAAATGCATTTTGCCTGAATGCTAAGAGCAGTGCTAACCGCTGTGATCATTAAGGGCCCTTCTGTGATCCTCTGGATCAGCAGGCAGTGCTGCTATGATCTTGCTTTGATCAACTAGTCTCTAATTGTTCTGTCCTCATCAGTTTTTGTTTCATGTTTGTTTTTGATGACATTTATCGCTATAATTTATGAATGAACAACACTTTGTTTCAAAGAATCTATTGCTGAATATATATATGTATATATATATGTATATATATATATTTATATACCCTCTTATCGCATGTAGAAGCTGTTTTTACGGCTGATATTAGAAGTGTGTGTGTGTGTGTGGTGATTGGAATTTTTTACCGTATGTTATTACATGGTCTTAGTGGTTTTGCAGTTTGCCCTCTTACGGTCTTACCACTGGCTGATGAATTAAAACTTGGAACTAATTTACTCTGTTATTTTGATTGTTTATAAAACAAATGTTGTTGACAAATCTTATGTTTCTGTTGTTATTGTTGATATTTTTAAAGATACACAGGAAGTTCAACTGTTTAACTATTTGCAATCTTTTTAACTGTACTAATGATCATGGACTCTGCCATTATTGAGTTATGTAGCTCCTGTATAACTTCACGTCCGTACAGGAACTCATTTAATTAAAACTTGGACTTTCAATAATAATTTATTATAGAACTTGTGACGTGACTTAATCATGGACGTCTTGTCAAAGGTCAATACTCATTGATGAACTAGAGAGCTAACACAAGACCTTTGCATGCAGGGAATCTGCCCTGTGTGCGGCCAGAAGGATCAAGGCATAGACCAAGAAGGTCTAGAGCTAGATAGATACTAGATAGATACTATATATATATATATATATATATATATATATATATATATATATATATATATAATACTACTGTATAGTGTATATATCATGGTCTGATGTCCATTGTAAAGATCATGGGTTCAGAGACAGTCCATGAACCAAATGCATAGTGTGTGTGTGTGTGTTTGCTAGATTCCACAGCATGGCCGATGGCGCCACCGCGTGTATTGCGTGGGGGGCGATCCCTCATTGTGTGTGTCCGTGTCAAAGGATTTTTACAATGATTTAGCTCTTCTCGAGGGCAATCTGATTCATTTGTTGGTCTGTCGATTGCGTCGATTTCTACTTAGGACTTAGAAGCAATCGAGTTAACTGTGGTCGATGGACTAATCTATCGGCCATTCGGTCTTTTGAATAGTGGCGCGAAATGCATTAGCCAGATTCAGAAGCCGAATGAGTTTTCGCAGTTTTATTTATTTTCAAAACAGTCGCAACCATTGGAAACGGAGAGACAGTGGCGGCTCCAGGATTTGGCAAGTGGAAGTGGGTGCGTTGGGGTGGCAACTTCTAATCACGGGGTCAACCATTTATTGTTATTTATGTACATGGAGGGCGCCACAAGCCAAATATTGGGTGGGCCAATATGGCCTGTTTGAAATTGGACAATGCAAGGACTACAGTAGGCTATAGATATGCAAAAATTCAGAAGAGTGATGAAACGAATTAAAACCACATATTCTTGTGTCCCAATCTTTGCTGTGTCAAACCGTACTAGAATTGTCAATATGCCACGAAAAATAATGAGCCATTTGAAATGACACTATACAAAGTCTTTCAGAAATCTATTAATATAATAATTAATATAATTTAATAAATTGTTACTATTTCCCAATTTCCAATGTTTCCATATGGGAGAAATCCTCGACCTTTTAGATATATAAATATGATAATTTTAATGGTCTTCCACATCTGTGACATCTCAATTATACATGGCAATATTATCACAATATATTGGGGATTTGGGGTTATTAGTTCTACAAAACATTGTAATTTGCCAATTGAAATTGGATGGACCAAACACATTGTGGCCCATTGGGCCTAAATATTGGGAGGGCCATGGCCCACCCTGTTGCACCCCCCATGTTTACGTAGTATTAAGGATAGGGTCCCAACAGGGTCCAGGCATTCAATAGGGGGCACGGGACCTCCTGACCCCGCTGGTGTCCCGTCACTTCCTGGACCGTCACTTCCTGGACCGTCACTTCCTGGACCGTCACTTCCTGGACCGTTCATAATGTTCTATCTGTTATGTGTATGTAAACAAGTGTATACACTATGAGAATGAATATATAATATAGAAATTGATTATTCAATGGTTTGAGTTGCAGACTAGAACTATTAAATTTTGAATCAGTTACAGATACACTGGGCGGAGGGGTCAAAAACTGCCCAAAAATTGTTGACACAATGGACAGCCCCAACCAACCTATATACCTATTTACTTCCATTTACAATGACGGTCCAGGAAGTGACGGTCCAGGAAGTGACGGTCCAGGAAGTGACGGTTTGTGGAGCGCCTTTAGATCGCAATTGAGAATGATATTAATTTCTTGCCTTAAAGCAGTAAAGAATCAGGGAATGGATTTTGTCGGATAATTTCTTCAAATCGATTAGATTTTCGATATCAAGGCCCAAAAACCCTCTATTCAACAGGCCTTCAATTGGCTTCTCTCATACAGCGATTTATTTATAAAACTTTTATTTGTCTTTGATGTCTATAAGACCTGTTGTATAATGAACCAGATATCTTAATACGCGGCTCTTCCCTCGATCGCCTTACTATCGACCTATCCACAAGATATTCGGGCGGACTTTCATTTATTTGATGTCCCTCGTTCTCGTAGGCCTACAGTCAATAGCGTTAGTGTGTAGTATGAAAGGGCTGGGAGTGCTCTATTTCAAACCCTGTAGATCGAAATTGATAATGATATTGTTGATTATTCTTGCAATGGTTAAAGCAATGAAGAAGGAACAAGAGGAAAATGTGGATTTTGACGGAGAATTTCTTCAAATCGATTAGATTTTTCGATATCAAGGCTCTATAAACCCTCTATTCAACAGGCCTTCAATGGCTTCTCTCACACAGCGAATTAATTAGAAAACTTGTTTTGATGTCTATAAGACCTGTTGTATAATGAACCAGATATCTTAATACTCGGCTCTTCCCTCGATCACCCTACTAGTCATTCAACAAGATATTCTTCAGGACTTTCATTTAGTTGATGTCCCTCGTTCTCGTACAGTCAATGCATGGCGTTAGTGTGTAGTATGAAATGGCTGAGAGTGCTCTATTTCGAACCCTGTAGACAGTGGCGGCTCCAGGATTTGGCAAGTGGGGTGGCGTTGGGGTGGCAACTTCTAATCATGGGGAACCATTTGTTGTTAGGTATGTAGTATTAAGTATAGGGTCCCAACAGGGGGGGGGCACTGGAGGTCCAGGTACTCAATGGGGGCACGTCCCCGCGGGCCCCTGTGGAGCCGCCACTGGAGAGAGAGTCCCAACGCCCCTCCCTTTCCCCCTCCTTTGACAGCGATCATTCTGTCTTCTGACGCGATGTCTTTGCTCGAACGCTTCGAGACACCGTGATGACCCAGTTATAGAGGCCATCCATAGTAGGTACGTACGCAAAAAGTCATATTTTCACCCCCTTCCCCTGTTGCAGACCGTACATTTTGGTTACTCCCCCCCATGCGTACGTACAAATTAGCAACAACAACCTCCAGCACGGTGAAAATTAATTTTTAGCCATAGTAAAAAAGCATTTGTTTACTATTAAATTAAATGGTTTTTATATTAAGCCCTATTGAAATAACCGTGGGAACAATAGTCTGGACCCTTTGTTTGACCGTGAGAAAGTAATTTTGTTCAAATCAACTGTTTGTGTGAATATACCAGCCTTCTATCTATTTATAAATTTGAATAAGATTCATTTTAACCCCTCTCCTGTACGCTTCCGTACGCAAAATTAAATTCAAACCCCTCCTCCTCCTCGGTGCGTGCGTACTAAATTGACGGCCCCTAATGACTCTCACCGAACCCTTCCTCCTGCCTAATCTCAGAGAGTCGTATTTGAAGGCGGGAAGTTAGTTGTTAGTTGGTTGGGGCGGGAAGTTAGAAGAGTGGTAACAACGCTGGACGATGGAGCAGAAGGTCGCGGGTTCAATTCCCGCAGTAGCCCTAAGGTCGACTCAGCCTTGCTCGCCAGAGGGCGGTGGCAAAATGAGGAGCAGCGTTAAGCTGCGAGGTAATCGTGGGTCTGGGGAGAGTCAGATTAATAGCCTATACCACCCACGTCGCTGATTGCCCAGGCCGGAGATAAGCGCCGGAACCCAACGCTCGGACTCGAGTACGGGACCTACCTTTACCTACCGTATTTGAAGGTCAGACGAGTGGCGAGCGTGAGAGAAATCAGACGATTTGGGAATGAATATTTTATTGTTTAATTAAATAAGTTGGCTAAATAAGTTAATAACAGCAAGAAAGTGTTCCTTGCCCTTGTCTCATGCATAGAGTGGACCAACATAGGCCTAATTAAGCAGTGACCTGAAAATTCCTCCTTCCCTAGCCTCCCTAGGGTATCCGGCGCCAAAGCATAACGATGGCGCCCCTCTAACTTCCGAAAAATCTTTACGAGCGAAAAAGGGTCGTCACTATTTTCCTCCGGCGTCCCCTCAATCTGCAACAAAAACCGCGACGAGCAAAATGTCGTCACTTATTTACTTATTTCCTGTTTGCTTCTTTTTCGTTGCACTAACCCAAAACCCGATTTTAGCTCCCCCGCGGGGGCGGCTGCCCCTAACTACGCCTCTGCTCCTTCCAACTCCGTGACATGTCTGTCTTCATCTCTCTCTCTCTCTCTCTCTCTCTCTCTCTCTCTCTCTCTCTCTCTCTCTCTCTCTCTCTCTCTGCGTGCGTCTGAATGTGTTGCTGTTGACTGTTGATGTGTTCATGACTGCATTGATTTCTTTGGTGGTCGTCAGAGCCATTTGCCATTTCCCGTTTTCAGCGACTAATTAAGGAAACTGCTCGTCGATTTTCCGACGGCGACCCAAGTGCAACTGCTACAACTGCTACAACTGCTACAACTGCCATATAGCCTAACCGCTGCTGCTGCTGCTGCTGCTGCTGACAAACACTGTCGTCGTTGTTTCAGCGCCATTCCGATGTCACTGATCCGTCTCAGAGGTCTCCATTTTCCTCTGCTTCATCCTCGGCAGAACCCTCTACCTCGAGCTCCGTCACGCGAACCGTTTTCCGCAGCTGATCCGACGAGAGTCCATCGCGTAGGGCAGCCGAGGTATTCTCCTATTGAAACCAGTCAATCGACCCGTGGCTTTAGGTTGTCTGATATAGGGTCCTGACTGGAATTGTCATATATATATATATATATATATATATATATATATATATATATATATATATATATATATATATATATATATATATATATATATAGGCCTAACTGAACTCAACCAGAATGACCTTTAGCAACGAGACCGTGGTTGGCGAAGGGCCATGCAGGGCGTCCACCCGATCGACGGTTTCTGTCCTCCTGTGCTGTGTCATCGGCGTCTGTGTCGTCGGCGTCGTTCTGAACGTCTGTATGTTGGTCTATCAGCTGCGAAAGTATCTTCGTCAGACGCCAAAGAACTCGACAACGGCGCTGATCGTCAACCAGTTCTCCCTCGACGCGACCGCCTGCCTCCTCGGCGCAGCGTGCGCTTCGTTCGGCGTCTCTCCTCGTCGGTCCTCGCTGGTCAGACCGGCGGCCACTGGCTGTGTCGCCTCTTCTACGGCAGCTCCGTCGTCCGAATGGCGTTGGCCGGATCCGTTGCTAACCTGGTCGTCATCGCAGTCAACCTCCGCGTTGAACTCCGATGGGAGAAGGCACACGGGCGCTACGTCCGGCCCTGGGTCGTGTGGACGGCGGCCGGGCTCTGCTGGGTCGACGGAATCCTGCTCAACAACCCACTCACCTTCTACAGTTACCTGGAAGACGGCGAATGCATCTCGATGAACATCAGAGCGTCGCCAGCCGCCCAGGTGATCTTCGGAAGTTTTGTTGTCACCTGGAGGTACTTGATTCCCGTGGGAATTGTAGCCGTCTGCTATTCGGTCATCGTCCCCATCCACTGCGGAAAACCGCCGAAGGTCGACATCCATCACGGAGGAGAACTCAGTCACCACCACCACCACCACCACACGGTGGAGGAGATGAAGACGATGTCGCTGGTGTCTCTGTACTCGTTGATTGCCTGGTTTCCAACCAACGTTATCTATCTCGTGGCTGTTGCACGCGACTACCGCTTCGATTTCGGCGGACACGCAGACGTTGCGACCTTCGTCGGTCTCGTGAGCGTCGCCACGGCACCCATCGTACACGCGGAGTGCGAACGAAGATATCTGAAGCGGCAGAAGAGAAGAAGGGGAAGCGACGAAGATTCATCCCCAGAACAACGGATCGACGGTCGTCGTCGGAGTGGAGACGGCGGAGAGCGTTACGCGGGATTCGGTGGCGGCGACTGACACGGAGGTCATTGACCTCTGACCCCGGTCGCTCTGCAGTCTGACCCATAGGCGGATTTTGAGTTTAATATTTGGGTAGGCTAGCATGGGGGTCTGGGAGTGCCATCCAGCACGCGACAGACCTGGTGTTGATGGAAAAACAATGTTTTTTTGTTTTGGTGGGATTAGTTGGGTAGGCTTAAGCCTACCTACTAGCTAGCCTTTAATAAAATCCGCCTATGGTCTGACCCCGCTCCTGAGTCACCAAAAGAAGCGAATGCGAACAAACCGAACTCCGTTTGCGAACATTGCAGATTTAAAATAAGAATTCAACTGCATGACGATATTTTGCTTAATGCATAATTATAAGAGTGAAACTCGGACTTTCTTAAACGTTTGCGAATCACAAGATTAAGAGAAACTAATCGAACGAAAGAAGTGATAGGCCTATATAGGCCCAGGCCTACTGAGTTGGTCATTGTTGAACATTCTCACTGATATATTAGGCCTATTGTAGAATATTCGCTTCCGCGCTTGACTTGAATTTTCTTCTTTCTCTCAGTATTTAGACTAGCAATTTCTTGTTGCACTTTGCGTTTCTTAACAATCACAGAAAATCTAATAAACCGTTTTCGTTCATATAATTTGAGTCTGTCGATCAAATATCCAATCCATAAAACTCTATCGAGTCATTATCAAAATCAGTGGCGTAGCCATGTAGGCCTACCGGGATGGGGGGAACTCATAGACATTTTGACGAGTATAATTAAAGCAATTGAATAATGGAAGCAAACGATCTTGGGAGACATAGACCGAAACTCTATGCTCCTAGTCTAAACCCAGAGACGTCATTTCACTGTTTTTCAGGGGGGCAAAACACTTTTGACCTGACAAGTTACAAGTTTGCGAAAAAGTTGACGACCTTTTTTTTTTTTTTAAAGCTGTTTAGACCTTTAATTACTTTTCTATCATATCATAATGTTTTAGAACATGTAAAAACTAAATACTAAATAACACAAGAAAAAATTTTTTCCCTCAAAATCAGACAAATTTCCCCAAATTTACTTAAACCCCCAAATAAATAGACCTAATTACTATAATGTTTAGGCTGAAGTAGACTAGACTAATTTTTTACTTATTCCTACTAAATAGGCCTAACTGTCAAGAGCCGAACACAATAATGCTATTGGTTTTGTTGAGGGGGTGGGGCTTATGTCCATCCGTTGTATATTGCCAGAGGCCCCGAATCTTAAGACCTTCCAATCTAAGAAGGATTAATATATTTCGCGAGCGAAATGGCGATTTGATATTGATTTTAATTTGCCTCCGCCAGTCGCCAGATCAAATTCTTTATTTTATTTCTAATCTGCAGCTCGATTTTCAATAACTTCATCTCCTCACGCACAACCGATGGTCGCTTTTACTAATCACCACTGACAACCCTGAGTGAGCGAACCAACTGAATTCTCTCTTTAGCTGCTCCTACATCTCCACAGTCTACTTAGCTGCTGCTGCTGCTGCTGCTGCTGCTGCTGCTGCTTCTATGCCGCGTGGCGTTTGTTGATTACATCTGATGATATTAACCAAACACCGGTCGGATCTGTGTTCGAGTATTGAGTCTACGCTGTTACTCCACGAACGCTAATAAGCTTAAGAGCAATTACCATCATAAAAATACTTTTAACCTAATAGAACAACATTAACGTCGCCACGGGGGGGGCAAATGGGGGCAACTGCCCCCCAACCTGCCCCAGACCACCTACCAGATTTGCGCAAATCCGGTGAGAAAGTTTTCTGTGGAGGGAGGGGGTGAGGGGTGGGAAAGGAATCTGACACGCTAGCCCGTTTCCCCCACCCCCACCCCAACCAAAAATTCATGGCAACGCCACTGCCTAGTAATCAAGTTTTTTTTAAAAATTAGGCCACTATCTCTTGTATATCAAAAGTTCTTGGCATTCAGAATTTTGCCTGTGGTATTTTCTATTGCTTAAATTGGACATTTTTAAACTACACTAAAAGTGAAGAGGCCCTAGTAACATTAGCGCCGCCACGGGGGGGGGCAAATGGGGCAACAGCCCTCAAACCTGCCCCAGAATACCTACCAGATTCGCGCAAAGCCGGTGAGAAAGTTTTCTGTGGAGGAGGAAGGGGAGGAAGGGTTGGGGGTTCAACCCCTTTAAAATGATATACCATTGGTATTTACATAAGGCAGTGGGACTGTCTCCCCATGACCCCCTTTCATTTCTCAAAATTCAGAGCACTGAGGGTGGGTAAGGAATCTGACACGCTAGCCCCTTCCCCCCCCAACCAAAAATTTCTGGCGACGCCACTGTAGAACAATAACATTTCCTCAAATTGGACGGAGAGGAAAAGAGAAGAAGGGAGGATACTCAGGAGAGAGAGAGAGAGAGAGAGAGAGAGAGAGAGAGAGAGAGAGAGAGAGAGAGAGTCAAAATAACAGTTTGGTTTTTCGGAATCGCGGCTTCTTCTTCTTCTTCTTCGTCGTCGTCGTCGTCATCATCTGGTGTGTTGTTGTTGTTGTTGTTGTTGAAAGTCATTCAGTCATTCAGCAGAACCCCGGCACCGGTCGGAGGTGTTTGGATAGTGTCCGGTTTCAGCTGATATCCGGCGATGATGATGTTCCAGTGTCCGGAGGGCTAAACAGTCGAGAGATCGTTTTCCAGGAGGCTCCTCCATGGTGCGCCTCCAGTGTGCCCTCACTCATCGACGTATCTTCGTTTAGTCTTCAGCAAAGACTTTGAAGTCGATTTCAATCCTCCGAGAGCGTTTCCTCGAAGATCCGTAAACAGATGGAACTATTGTTGGGACCGATCAACGGAACCCAGGAAGGACGAATGGACGAAAAATAAGACAAATAAGAATGAAGTAAAGAATCGATTGTAGATCGGAGAACGCGAATGGTAGCCACCAGGTGGAAATCATGGTATAGTCAATCGCTTCCAGCATCCACGCGCATAACAGCGTCTGAATGCAGGCGTACGTCGTTAACTGCATGCTTCGGAGGCGCTTTCATTAAGTTGCTTTGCTTAAATAAAGTCGGAATATTCTGAAAAGACGACGACAACTCGGGGAAGACAAAAGACATTCACAACGACAAACGGTACGTAGGCCAATGAGAGTGCATCAATTGCTTTCTCCATTGCTACTTTACATTCAGGCAGGCATAAATAACTAACACATGTAGCGGCTTTATACCTGATCACGACAAAATAATCTTACTAAGAAGGATGGCGAAGAAGACGTACATGTAGATGCTGGCAATATATTCGGTCAAAATCTCTCCCTAATTCTAAGGGGGAAAATTCACCTCTGGAAAGTGGAAATTGAAACTTGGGCCACTATCACAGACTCCGCAGAAATTAGAATGGACCGTCGTATGAAAACGGAAGAGGTGACAACGGAAATCCTATTTTTTGATTTGTAGAACCTATTTTCCTTTTTCCTGGGCCCAGCATCGAACCCCCGCCACCTCCCCCGCACAATTCTCTCCCTCCTGGATACAGTGAGTCTAAGTGAAACACAGGACACACAATGAGATCCCCCGAACGCAAATTCCTAGGAAATAGCCTGGTTTTAGAAACGACTATTTTACTTGTTTTATAAGCCTATAAACATCGCTAGTTGTGCAGGTCTTGCAAACACTAGCCAAACAGTTATTTTAGTAGAAAATGCTTGTGTTTTTGTTTTCAGATGACGCCGCTTCATCAGACGCTCTCTTGCGATGTAAAGAGCCTCATCAGATGACAGTATATATGAATGTCAACAGGCCTCCTAATATCTCCGCTTTGCTCTCAACAGCCGAATGCCACATTTGCGAAGGCAGATATTATGCTAGTATAGCCACCGAATGCACTCGGAGCTAGGTGTCTCATTCACACACGTCCAGTCGCCGCTGCCTTATCAGGAGAATTATCCGCCTGATAACAGTGGATCTTATCGTGCGATATCAAGACTCTCGTTCGAGAGACAACTGACACCACGGACATCGAAGTGAGTAGGAACAGATCTCTAGCTTCTCCGCCATAGTCATTCGTCAACTGCAAACTCTTCTAAACAGAACGACAGAATATCGCAGATAAATCGCAGAGAAGAGCGCTCGGCGGATTAGAGAGCCGGAAACAAGAACTACGATGACGTCAGATGCGCCTCTGGTGACGGACTCCGACGCGAATGTCGATCGTCTGTCAATCATCGAGAAGCAGCAGACGACGACGACGACGCACCCTCTGTCGACTGGTTACGTAATAGCGGCCCTCGTTCTCGGATCCCTCTGCCTCGTTTTCGGTGCCATCTACTGCTACATTCACTACACGAAGATCAACCCGAGGACCAACAACAACAACAACAGCAGCAGCAGCAACAACAAACAGGCAGCGCTTCTTCTCCGAGCCCCTCGACAAACAGGATCTGCACGGTGTCTCCTCTGCGTCGACGCACATTTTCCTCGTCAGAAATTCCAGATCAGCGCCGAAGATCTAGCGCCGACAGTTATCACACCTGTCAGTCATTGCAGGGTTATTTCTAGGACGGGGTTTGGGAAACATCTGAGGGGGTGTCGGAATTTGGAAGTCTCTGCCGAAAAAGGCTGACAAGCAAAAAAACGTTATCAAGTCTCAAAAAAGGCTGACAAGCAAAAAAGGTCATCCGAGAATAAAAGTTGGGAGGGATGTCCTTCTCTATTGGGGGGAGGGGGTGTTCTGGGCAAATTAGTATGCATACCATTGTCACATTGCCAAATTGGGAGGGGTGCTGAGGGTGTAAAAATATCCCCGAGTCATTGGCTCTGGTGTGTATCATGAAGTGGATGGGAGGTGTCCGGTTACGAGCGCTGTAAATCGAAATCCGGATGATCCGAATATTGATTATTCTTGCACAATTTGAAGCAGTGAAGATGGAAACAAACAAAAATGCTGCTTTTGTTGGAGAATTTATCCAATTCACTAAGGATTACGATAGTCGTATTGTAGAGAGGGGTGACCTTCAGTATATATTCTCAGCCAATCAATATTCTATTATGGCGCCATAAAAATGCTTAGGTAATTACACACAAAACAAAGTTGAATTAGGACCAGCTCAAAATGAAAGAGTCATGCCAGGTCAGCCAGGGACCAATCTACAGTGGTTTTCACACAGGCTAACTTAGGCTCGTAAACCACTTAAAATCACGTTATTAATTATTAAAGGACAAAGCAAGCAGTCATGTCAATGAATTCCAGGGTTTTTAAAATGAAACTTAAAATCAAAACCATCATTTTCAAAACCCAAATCCAAACATTAGTATTATTATTATTATTATTATTATTATTATTAAACAAGCTGACTTATATAGCGCAGTAAAATGAATAAAGTTTAAAATCAAAAGCGCTTTAAAGTAAATACATCATTAAGTAAATATTGAAAATAAATACATCGTCAGTAAAAATGTCACCAAATGAATTTTTTAGAATCTCATCCGCTAACAACAAAGTCCAACAAAATCTTACCAAAACCATCACCACAAAAATATTGCATCTTCAAAGCACAGCATAAAAGCAAATCCATTTCTAAATACACGTTCAGTGTTTTGAACAGTTTAACACCTGTAAAGTCAGTAAGTAAAAGACGAGTAAAATTCCAAATAGGTTAAATGCAGCCAATACAATGTTAAACACAGATCGATAATTACCGCTACGCATATTTACAGCATTGGAGGCGATAACACGAGTGTTTTGGAACGGAAGTCCGCATCAGTGACAGCGGCGTAGAGATGAGGGGGTATATTGGTGTATATACACCTCCAAAAATCAGTTTACATTAAAGTATTTTATGTGGTTGTTTCTCCTCCTTGAACCAGGACAAATTTCATATTGTGCCAGTGCAACGTTTGTTTTGCTGTTAGTAGCCGTTTTGTTCACCCCATGTGGGACATTAACATGTTTTGATTTTGAAACAGCAATGACTACTTAAGATTTTTACCCCCCCGCCCCTCACCGCAAATAAAATTCCTGGCCAAGCCGCTGATCAGTGACAGTGAGTATACTTTCTCAGAACTGTTCATAGTTGTTGAGTTGGTAGACATCCTTGTATTCAGCCGTGTGCTTCTTCATTTCGTCCATCTGTCTCTCCAGATGCTTTGGAACTTCCTTGTAGACGTCGTAAAACAGTTCGGTTGGCTTCGGTTTCTTCTGTTTCTCCGCTTTGCCGAATGCCTCGAGCACCTGAGAAATAATTCAAAAACACAATTTGGGAATCGGTAATTTAGGACACTCTATAAACAGAAATTACACAAAGCCACTGAATAGAACTCCAATGAAACTCACAATAGTCACACATAAAATGGATCCCATAAACAGAGGGAAATCAGGAAGGATTAAGTTTACACTCATTGCATTAATTGTGGGGCTGCTCTAGTCTCGGAGAAGGCAATTGGTAAATTCAAAAGCAAAGTTGTCAGTCGGTCATTTTCCAAAAGTAAGGCTGTTTGGTAGAAATAGAATGTATAGCAACAGCACTGTCAAGGGGAGGTTATCACCCTGTGCAGTATTTATAAAGACAACCGCAATAAGCCAAACAAAAACACTGATTTAAATCTTTCTAATGTGAGAGAAAAACATTAATTTAGTAATTTAGTCAAAGAAACAAGGCTAATTATCAATGGTACAATTAAACTACTTGTTTTCTTGATTCTTTCATCCAGGTTTTCTCGTCCTCTTCAGTCCACAGTTTCTGATTGACCATATACGACCGAAGCCGAGATATCGGGTGATTTTCCTTATCCCAATAACTCACTTCATCGATTGACCGGTAGGCGGAGCTATCGTCCGATGTGCTGTGATGACCGATCCTGCAAAAAAAATAAACAACAACAAATTAAACTGTTTACCGTCATTCTACTCCTCAATTCATTAGTAAATAGCTATTATGTACCAGTGCTTAGAAATTAAGGAAAAAATCTTTGTAGAAACATACCGAATGCCGTTAAATAGAACTAAAAAAGCTTAGGTGTAAAATGTGCGCGAACTCCAAATACAAGAGCTTCTCCATATCAGGAAATAATTACGTCTGCAGTTGTTGTTAGGAATGCAAAAATACAAATGGAGCAATTGCCTGTAGGTCATCGCCTCGATGAGCACCGGTTTGCCCTCAGATACGCTCATCTGTCGAGCAGCCTTTGTCGCATTGTAGACGGCAAAGACATCGTTGCCATCGATGCGAATTGTATCGATACCGTACGATGGACCTCGAATTGCTGAAACAGAAACGCATCTGACTATTATTGAGACAATGGCCAAAGCCGACGAAACCATAGAATTCTACAAAACCCGAGTTCATGTTTGATGCAAAAGTCTACAGAGCTTTTCTGGCAAAATAGTGAAATCAACCTATTCCATCGCCACGGTACTGATCGGCAGTTGGAGTGGAAATGGCATAACCGTTGTTGCGACTACAATTGCAACAAATCAGAAAGTATTTTCACTTCAATAGCCAAACAAAACGCATCTATAATTGACACGGCCAATTTCAAAAGCACAACAGATTCATTAGAAAAATAGACAAGCCTCCACATACACAGAGAGATATCTTTGGATTATAACTGTAGCTTTAAATAGCATTAAAAGCACCATTTTGTCCTCGACTACTTTAACTCAGCTACAGTTAATCTAACCAGAAAAAGATGACGGGGCAGTCGAGGACAGCGGCAAAGTTGAAGGCCGCATGGGCATCGCCCTCTGAAGCAGCGCCATCCCCGAAGTAGCAGACGACGCAGAGACCGTTCTTCGCCCTCTTGTATGCATAGGCAGCTCCAGATGCTTAGAATCAGTCAAGAGAAGAAAAATTTACATTTGATGAATTGTCGACAGAAACAAAAACCTTATCGAAAAATATCGTCCATTCTCTAACGGTAATTTATTTATAAACTGTTAAAAGCTCTAAAATGAAGTTCAAAGTGCTTTTATGCTAGCATTCTGACCCCAGTCACTGAGTAGCAACCTTGAACAAGTTGTTCACTCTTAATTACTGTCCACGAGGAAGGTAAGGGAAACCACCTTACTCATCTCATTCGTGTAAAATTCACCTGGATCTGCAGAAAAGGCAGAGAACAAAAACCTATGATTCAGTGAGTTGATCTGAATTGAGACTCCACATTGCCCTTAATCTGGAAACCTACCCTGAGGCATCTGGGTTGCTAATGGCGATGAAATGGTCACAAATCTGTGTTCTGCCGATCCATAATGGATCGGCATCTGACGTCCTTTGCCAACGTCCTTACAGTTGCCGTAACACTGATTCATGAAACTATCCATTGGAAATCCCCGATACAGCAAGATGCCTAACAATAGAATGGTCAACTCATCATTAAATAACAAATGCAATTTAACAGAGGAAACTCAATAAGCAAAATTAAACAGAGCGCAAGTATCTTCACAATTTCACTGTAAGTCTGGTTTGAGCCAAATGAAGCCATCAGGTCACATCTATACTAAACACTGAAGTTCAGCCCAGCATATGCCAAATAAAAATACAGTTACACCCACCTACTATCACCACTACTCAGAAAGTAGTACTAAATAGAGCCTGTTTCAAAATCATACACTTCACAGTACCCCTTGAATATGGCATTAAGAGGGCCTTATTTTCACAATTAGCCCAACGCAGCAGTTTCTGACCTGCCTCCCTGTACTGTCCGAGGACAAGGTCATTGGGGTCGAGGCCAGCCGCAGAGCCGATGTGGGTGCCCTCTTCCCCATAGTTCGTCATGTAGAACGAGATGCGACCTTGACGCTGAGATTCGTAAAGAATTCGATCCATTGTGTTGAGCAGCGTCATGTCTTTGTACATCTTCAAGATCGCTTCTTTGCTTAACTGCAATGAACATCAGAGACAGACGCATTCCAAACACGAGTGCCATCACAAGTGCAACTAACAGACACACGTTAAAAGTGACAAAAGAACGATGCAGACGACGCACAAACTGACCACAAATACAAGTCCAAAGATGACAGATCATAGCTTAAAAATCTACTGTGATCACCTTTGGATCATGATTTGGATTGATGATGTTGCCTTTGCGATCCATTACCCTGTACACGGGAATGCCTTCAAAGCTTGTTGGTTGAATGAACTCCAATTTCTCCGTGTATTTCGACCTTGACCCTGGAAATAATGGCTTGTCGTCTGCAGAATACGATGTCTTTGTCTGGTCGACCCGAGTACTGAGAAACTAAACATGCAACAAGATAAATATCCAGCCACAACATCTTCATTCCAAAATTCACATTTGAAAAATCTCACTGGATAACAAAACCTGTTCAAGTAAATGGAAACAAAACTTGTTTGATCTCAGCTCAGTGAAAGGGTTCAGTCGCTGTCCGTGTCCAAGGCAAGGCAAGAAGTTAGAAAAGAACTTTTCTGTTAATATACCGAGATTCAATCATATATCAGGACTAGCCAAACAGCCAAGCACAAGGAAAGTATGTCTAAAATCACTGCAAAATTATCCACAGATACCACAAAGTCATGCGTTCAGGAAATAACTGCACTACATGGTAGGGATTTTCTTGGGGACATTTTCCAGAAAAATAACAATGACAATCTTTGAATTGCTTGCTGTAAAAATCCCCAGTGAAAAAACATGCTTCAAGAACCTTGTTTTTTTACTCTGAGACTTATTGCTTTGCTCTTCCAAACATTGTCCATTGCCTTAAGATTTCCCAGGGCTTTCGCTCCTCTTATTGCGACCTTTTTTCTTGCAGTCCAGATCATGTGTCATGTTGCTTCCAAGGTTGGTGAAATTGTCCACGTTTTCTAATTCGAATCCATCCACCTGGATCCTTCCTCCATCATCTGTCTGTCCAAACACCGACCATATAATCTAGCTGCATCGCCATTCTTTTTGTCAGAAATATAATGACTCTCAAATAGCGCTGTATAAATGCTAACATTGCAATAACAATACATATGGCCGACGACAACATTTATGTCAGATTGTGGCAACGACAATGTGACAACAGCTAAATATTTCGTCAAACACAACATTTAATAAGTACTTAATAGACACAATAGTTATTTAGCACCCTGCATTTTGCCGTCTGTAGAAACTGACGCGATTTCAATCCACAAGAATACAACGACAGCAGAGCACGCATCTTGTCCTCGCTGACTTTAAAGAACATGCATACTTAATTACTTCGGAAGTTCGGATACTTAACGAATTCACAAGTCATCGGACACCTGGTGACTGGCGTTGGTACTAATCATGAAAAGTACTGATCAGAATATTATAATAATATCATAAAAGGAGAAGTACAAAGGAAACTAAGGCAAGACAAAGTAAAACATCTAGAGGAAATGTGCGAGGAGGTAGAAGAATCACAAAAGAAAGGAAACATGCGCAAGTTTTTTCAAATCACTCGGTCCATTACAAGAAAGTTCAGTCCAAACTACAATGGCATCTTATCATCGGACAACGAACTACTAACAGAAACAGACAAAATTGCAGAGCGATGGAAAGAGTATTGTGAAGAACTTTATGATGATGATGAAAAAGACAGCATAACGAAAATCAAGCATACTAGTGACACACCAAGAGAACCGCCGCCACTTAGATCTGAAATAGTGAGAGCAATGAAGGATACAGCAAACAATAAGGCGCCAGGACCGGATGGAATACCAATTGAATTGCTTAAGGAAGGAGGAGAGGCAGTGATAAACAGAATGCATGAGATTTGCACAGCATTGTGGGGAAAGTGGCGAGTGGCCTGAAGACTGGGCACACTCATACTTCCTCCCGCTGCCAAAAAAGGAGACCGTAGAAACTGCAGTAACTATAGAACAATTGCATTGGTGTCGCAGGCAAGTAAGATAATTCTGAGAATCATACTCGAAAAAGAATGAGCAAAAACAGAAAGCGAGATGGCTATAGAACAAGCAGGATTCCGTTGACCAAATAACAAATCTCAGGATACTTCTAGAAAAAGCAAACGAACAACAGGTGCCAGTCTACATGTGTTTTGTGGATTTCAAGAAAGCATTCGACTCAGTAAAACACGAGGAACTGTGGTTAAGCATGATAGAGATGGGATATCCACCGCATCTAATAGAAATTTTGATCAAATTGTATAACAAACAGAAAGCAAAAGTTCTAAGACAGGGCTGTGTTATAATCTGTTTAACATCATGGCAGAAAAGGTAATGAGAGAAGCACTGGACGGTTTCACGGGGGCATTAGAATAGGAGGAAGAAGATTTCAAACTTAAGATACGCAGACGATATCATACTATTCGGTGGCTCAAACAAAGAACTACGGGTTAGGGTGGATAAAATAGGGAAAAAATACATCATGATGATTAATATTGATAAAACCAAGGTAATCAGGCAAGAGCTGCAACATCAAAATTCAGAGTACAGTATTGGAACAGGTCAACACCTTCCCGTATTTAGGGTCCATCATATCAGACGACACTTCAAGCAAAGCCGACATAAGAAGCAGACTGAATAAAGGACGTGGAGCAGGAACATCATTAAACAAAATATGGAAAAGTCACAACATTCCTTCAAAAGTCCGGTTAATGAGATCAATGGTGTGGCCAGTCGATGGCTGTGAAAGCTGGACCAGGCATTGAAATGAGGTTTAAGACAAATAATGAGAGTTTTGAAAGCGAATGAGTTTAGGAGTTCAAATGGAAACAGTAAAGAAAAGAAAACTGAAATACTGGGGACATATTATCGAACAAAGCAGGAATGTCTGGAAGGATATAATGCAGGGACAATGCCTGGATCACGAAAAAGAGGCAGGCCAAGAAAAAGTGGGAAGACAACATCAAAGAGTGGAAGGACTCACTATCGAGCACGCGATAAGAAGAGCAGAAGATCGTAACATTTGGAAGATGTTCATCCGCAACCAAACTTCAGCGACACGACGAAGAGACGACTAAGACGAAATTTCTATAGCGCTGTCAAAAGCTTGGCGCGCTCTGTCTGGGTGAAATCCATAGTCCGTAATCTGTATTCCGTGGTGGTCAAGGTTGTAGATTCAGGTAGGCAGTTGCAATAGGCAGTATATTGTATTAGGTATTCTGACAAAATTAATAAAGTTCGGACTTTGTGAAAGTTTCGTGATTCATAAGCTCGGTTTGTTATAGATCTACCAGTCAATGTCTGAGTTGTCAGTTTATTCATAAATTTGCAGCGTCAGCGCCATTGCTGGTCTTCGTCGAGACCCAGTGGACGCCATGTTGTCGGATTTAATCCGTAATCGAATGGAAATTTGAAATTCCTTTTAGAAATTCCGAAATCGAAGTGTTTGCGAACGTTTTGTCCGATTCGACCGTCGGTATTTTCGACGCCCGATTGACGGGGTTCTTACGATCCGTTTCTCTACTACAACCATGCAGCTTGCTACCGACGCACTTTGATTTCTATTTTAGCGCAGATATTTTACGATTTTCTCCTTTAGGATGCGTTTAACTAGGATCTAAATCTTCGTCGTTTCTGGGGAGTGGGAAGACGAAGAAGAGAAGGACGGGTGGTTTATGGCAACCGTGACCGCCAGCTACATCACCAGCAGCAGCAACTCGAGCGCCGCCGCCGGCGGAGGAGGAGCCGTCAGGATGCCCCTTCAGCCCGTGTTAGAGTCCGTTACGTCCGACAATGCGTCGGCGTCGTCGACCTCTTCGCATAGACACTCGACCAAAGTAGACCGACCTTTACGCGTTTGTCTTTCTCTTATCATTAATTAAATCCATTGCTGTGCTTTGAAGAAGTTTGCTTTAGACTAGTCAGCTTTTCCGATCTGATTATGATAAATTTGTTTATCAGTAATTGTTTTTTACTCTATCGAGGTTGATGCCATGCAATGGTCTGCTTTTGTTTGAACAAAGCAGCAGTGATTAAATGTCAATAAGGAATTGATTGACTGAATATTTAACAATGAGCTTGATCGATTGATTGATCTTGGTCTTTTTTGTGTTGTTATTGTGTGAAAGTTTGAGAGAATCCATTAAGGCCAAATGACATACTATTTGTTAAAATTTGGCCAGCATCACGAAGCTATTCGATGCTTTATTGGTACTTTCAGAATGTTATGCTGTTTCCAATTACTAGTGGCTTAATCCATATGGGAGGTGGTTGGACCAGAATTCACCCGTCTGTTTGGGTATAGCAATGATAGGGTTTGGTTGATGAACTGTTAATGTGTGCTGGAGGCAAGATATGGTACATGTGACTAACGAGTCAGCTTCCTCTGGCTAATAAGGATGTTATAGTGGTGCTATAAAAATCCATCTCATGAACAACACTTATCTAGTAAGTCTCACTTAAGGACATGGGTATGCTTAGAGAAACTGAAACATATAAATTTTGCTGTTTGACTGTTTAATGATTTTGTTCTGTAATTGAGTACGCAGCACAGGTTCTCTCTCTCTCTCTCTCTCTCTCTCTCTCTCTCTCTCTCTCTCTCTCTCTCAGGTGTATAAACTGTGATTCTGGTCAGTGGAGGAAGGAAGCGGTGGACTTCTGTTTTGCCCCGTGCTCTCTGTATATGTAGGCCATTACTTATGACTGGTCTTCTGTGTGTAAATCTCTGTTGTAACCTCAGCTTAATATCCTGACTGAGTTGCTGGTTCAGTGCTTCATTGAAGGCAGAAATGAAGATTTAATGATTGTCTGCAGTAAATAAGTAACAGAGATATTTTTGTGTCAAAATTGTGAGATTCTTGTATATGGAATTTAGTTTCAGGGTCAGTATATTTTGCATGATTGGTTGTAATATGTGGCAGAGAGGGGTAGCAGGTTGGCTCCCGATGGACTGATCCGTAGCATGGTGTGTGGGTATAGCGAGTTGGTTTCTAAATGGACTGGTCTGTAGTGCCATGTTAAGTCATCCAGCAAAGGTCATGCTTCTTTTGGAACAGGAAAGGCATCAATGAGCAATCTGTTTGAGGAAGTCTGCTACTATTGTGGCAGCAAGTTATGTTTTGCTGATGAATTTGGCAGCAGAGGAGGAAAGATTTTCTATATTTAATTCTGATCTCATAATTCAGTTAATAGGTCTGACTGACGAGACTTCTGCACTTCTCTGCAACACTCTACGGCTTGAAGGTTTTAGACATCAAATCAGTGAAAATCAGATTTATAGTTGCCAGTGCTTTCTGCCTGAAGCCATCTGAGCCCGTAGTTCCATATAATATAAAGGATTTCAAGCATTAGTGATCAATATCACTGACTTGCTTGCTGATGTGATGATGGCTGAGATAAGGTGTGTGTCAAACGACAATCCATATACATGTTGAGTTCTGGTGAATGATTGCTGTTTTCAGACTAAATAGCTGTTTTCATCTCCCGCATTTGATCTTTAATGTTTCAGATGTTAAGATTTAAAACCATTTAGCCAGCAGAAATAAATGTTGTATGATCCACTTGGAAAAGTACTTTGCATCAAATATTGAGGAGACCTTGTGGACCACCACAGGCCATTATGAGAACCGGCGGGCCACAACAGAGAAGTGGACTTGTTTGCTTTATTTTGTCCAGTGAGCCTCTTTATCAGAAGCTTCTCTGGTTGGTTTTTGCTATGACCATATATGTGACTGTCCATGACAAGCAATTAGTGTTGATTTTGTGGCTAGTGTTTTGTTTGTTTCTCTTGAACTTTATTAACCAGACTTTGTGTCATTCATCTCTGATGCATTAACTGCATTGTGACTATTATTGCGTTCTAGGGTGGTGAGGATGCAGCCATTCCTCGAATGTCATCGAGGAGTCGTGGCATCGATGAACCTCACATTGGCAAATATCGTCTGATAAAGACGATTGGAAAGGGAAACTTTGCCAAGGTGAAGCTGGCCAAACACGTTCCCACCGGAAGAGAGGTGCGTCTGCCAAAATTGCTTTCAGACCGTTGTTCCAGTCTTGTTGGTGTCTTAGTTATATTAAGTCCATTTTCATCCTGCTCCTAAGATGCAGTGTTTGCAGGTTGATGTAGTTGTAGCTGTTATGTAGGTTAGCCTTGGAATAATGGCTTAAGCATGTGGCATTTAAGTAAACCCGATATATCTCTCAGGCCCTATCATTTATAGGTCTGTATGGTTGACTGGATAGCAGCACTGGATAGGCATGACAGAATATGTGCATCTGTTTATTAGATTTATTAGATTATCTGGGATGATGTTTTGCCCTTAAGCTAATTGAGTTACGGAAGTGGAAGTCTTGTGCCTTTGATGATCTTTTAGACTAATTTATACTTTCCTCAGCATATTAAGAGTACACAGGCTTAATAAAAATCTAGGTCTAGGCTAGTTATCCTTCAGTTTCTTAAATGTGCCACTTACAAGTGGTCCAGCAGCTCATTACAACTGTTTGCAAAGTAACTAAAGATGTACTTTTTCAATATTTCCTACAAGTGCCCTGTGTAAAGTGATCTTGACTTTGGCCTTTGCCATGCTTACTGTGCTATATAAATTGTAATAATAATAATAATAATAATAATAATAATAATAATAATAATAATAATAAAAGAAAAACAAGTAACATTTCGAACACAATTTAGTATCGGCTTTCATTTGCCTGTTTGAACAGATTAGTTTTGAGTTGTTTTTGTTGGTAATTGCAATTTTGGTTGAAGCTCGGTTATTGTATTACTTATGTTCGTAAATTGGGATGACACTGAAAGTATGTTTTGTAGTAAGGAGTTTGATGTTGCATTTCTGAAATAACCCTTTGAAATGTGACTTATCCTGCTTTGGCTCTGTAGCTAATTGCTCTTCATCTTATAAATCTTCTAAGTTCAATTTGTTTTCAGGTTGCTATTAAGATTATTGACAAAACACAACTGAATACATCGAGTCTTCAGAAGGTGAGAGAATTTCACGTGGTGCATTTTTTCTCCATTTGCATCAGCACGGGAATTGTAGGAGCAAAGAGCTGTTAGGAGAGCAGAGCATGGGGTTTAGTTTTGCCAACTCAGAGCATTTGTTTAATATGAAGTTCCTATTGTGTTTTTAGGTTTTCATTGACTATGTTTCCATGCACTTGGGGTGTAGTGAGAATTTTGAAAGCCAAGGGCACAATGTTTTTTAAAAAATGGTTTCATTTTGCCATAATTGCCAATGAACTGTTTTTGCTTCTCTGTGAAAATGTTTTGAGACATTTCTCGTTTTTTTTAGTTTGTATTTAGCTGAAGAGTAAATTTGTCGACTCTTCTGATTAAATCCTTTGAAGACAAATGAGTTATGCACGAAAGAAATTACCTGATCTGTAATGAATATTGCGACTACTTGTGACCCAAATTTATTAATCTAAATGGCTTTTAACAATTTAAAATTATAACATGGATTCATTTTCAGCTGTTCCGTGAAGTTCGTATCATGAAGATGCTGAACCATCCAAACATTGGTTTGTTGTTTTGATACAGAATGAGTTTTTGCTTTCTAAGATGAGTTTACTATTGAAGGCAAGATGCCACAGCCTAAGTGACAGCATTTGTGATGACCACTGACTATATTAAGACTGCATATTAAACTAGGATTTATGGAAGTATGGCCTTAGAGATTCTTTAGACTTTTAAAGATACTTATTAC
Organism: Metaphire vulgaris; assembly: GCA_018105865.1. Taxonomy (NCBI): domain Eukaryota; kingdom Metazoa; phylum Annelida; class Clitellata; order Crassiclitellata; family Megascolecidae; genus Metaphire; species Metaphire vulgaris. Next base: position 12,362,404 of record CM030867.1, on the reverse strand, counting down.
TTTTGTGAACTTTTTGTAATCCTGGCTGCTTCATTGCATATCGTGATCTGTGGTAGAAATTCTTTTTCTTCTGATAGATTTAAGCGACTTAGTAAATAATCATGGCCAAATATCCACGTTCAGATGGAACCATCTATGGCATGAAATTTCCAAACATTAAATTAGTTGAAATAGACATTACAGTAATTGGGCAAAGGCACCCAATTATGTTGATATTAATTATTTTATGGCATGATGTAAGTTCAACTGATTGCCTGACAATGCTGTGGGAATTGTTTGGATAATTTTTGTGTGATGTGATTTGTTACAGTTAAGCTGTTTGAGGTGATTGAGACAGAGAAGACTCTATACCTTGTGATGGAATATGCAAGCGGAGGTCTGCTGCTTCATCCAGTGTTTACCATTGTGCTCTTCTCTGCTCATGCGTTTTAGTGGCTTTGTTCAAACACGTCATAACAGTTTTCATTCTCTTTGGAGAAACACATATTTTGCCATCCATTATTTTACTACTAATGGACATAGATGGGTTGCTGTTATTTTCATATTTAGATCAGGGTCTTAATTATTTAATGCCTGTTAACCCTATCCTACCTAACACTTGGTATTAGCTGGTCTATCTGCTAACTTAACTCTTCATTTACTTAAATTTTGGATGCATCTATACATTATTTTGGTTGATGCCATGCAAACTAAAGTCAAGGCTAGAAACTCTCTCTGCCTCTTCATCTGTTTTTAAGTAGTTCAACTGCAGTAGTTTGTTAGGATGAGTTTTAATTGTTCAGTTCTGTTTTTGTTGTTTATCTGCTTGCTTTGAAACATCTTTTCCTGTCAAGATGTTAATTTTTCTGTGCAATGATTTTTCAAATTTGCAATCTAATTAGAACATTTAAATTGAAGATGATCAGAAACAAAGACCAAAGGCAAGATAACTTATTTTCAAGAGTTTGAGTTTGTTAAGTCAGATGTGTTTAAAACTCTGGATCTCTGTTTGGTCTTAGGAATGTGTTTTTTGAAATTGCATAGTCAATGGTGAAATGGTTTCTTGTCTTGCCCTGCAGACCTAAGTTGTAAGATTTAAATATGTTGGTGTAGCTGGGTGCTGGGCAAAATCTTTTGATATTTATAAAATGTCCTTATTCATTTCCATATTTGTGTGTAGACTATAGACAGTAGTTGTGATTTAGTGGAGCACTGAGTCTGCCTGTCTCTGGTGTAGCTGTTCACTGTGTGGTGGTTTGCATAGGTGAAGTTTTTGATTATCTGGTGGCGCATGGTCGAATGAAAGAAAAGAAGCAAGAGCCAAGTTCAGACAGGTCTGTTAATTTCAGGTCTTGAGGTCTATTTTCTGCTAGACATATAATATATATATATATATATATATATATATATATATATATATATATATATTATGTTTGATTCTTGTTTTACAAATGGGATTTTCCAATAAGATCTATTTTTTATCAGAATGCCATAACATTTAAAATAACTCCTAGTGATTAATTTCTTGTACATTGTTGACATGAAATAGTAAGTTATTTGTGCTCTTTTTGAGAGCATTTCACTGATTATTCCAAAGCTATTGTTATTATAATCTAGTTGTAGCAGCAATAAACCTGTGGTCTGCTCCCTCTGTGAATTCTGCAGAAGTTTTACAAGAAACTGGACTGCATGCATGTTATTGTTAGTTTTGTTGAAAAAATGCTTGCCTTTGGGAAATAGGCTGGTGCATAAGTGACAGACAGACAGACAGACAGACAGACAGACAGACAGACAGACAGAGATGCTACTGTTTGAGTGTGACTGCTTATCTGGTTGTACTTTCAGATTGTCTCAGCGGTTCAGTACTGTCATCAAAAGCACATTGTACATAGAGACCTCAAGGTACGTCCAGTTGCCTTGTTATACTGTACAAAAGGCCATTTGTTCAATAACAAAAAATTTGCTACATTAGTAGCTGTACGCCCAATAGGTACTAAATTGAAATGTTGAGAAGCTAAGGAAACAAAGCTGGACATTTGACCAACAAGTCAATGATCCTGTGGCTAGTTTTATAGTTGACGTCATATTGTTGCTGCTATTCTGTTTTAATGTAACTGTCTGTTTTGGAGATGTCTGCTGAATCATAGGAGCCAGACATTCTCTTGTGCTCCATTTTTGCTCGATTCTGTTTGCCCAGTGACCCTGAGCACTCACAAATGAGTCTTTCTCAGTTTCAGTGGTAATCTAGGCATGGCTATGGGTGCCACAGATAGTAGTTGATATTTCAAGCCATCCCAATTCATTTGCATATCATCAGTTTAGCATCTGCCTATGGCACAAGTGTCGTGGCCTCTGTGCAACCGGGGCCATCTGGTGGTTATGACGTGTTGGGGGCGTTAATTTCGGAACGGTCTTTTTAGGCAGAAAATCTTCTGCTTGACGGAGACCTGAACATAAAAATCGCCGACTTTGGCTTCAGCAACGAGTTCACCGTTGGCAGCAAGTTGGACACCTTCTGTGGAAGCCCACCGTATGCAGCACCTGAACTTTTCCAAGGTATGGTTATAACTTCTTCGGTTTTGGCTTATTTGCCCAAAGGCTGAGCACCTAATTGCCTATGACATGATTAAGACAATGCTGAGATATGATTATCATATGTAAATTGTCACGTTGTTGTATTTACAGACATTTGGGACTAACTTTTGTCTGACGTTTTAACTGGCAGTTGAGTGATTTCATTTCATTTAGGTAAGAAGTACGATGGTCCAGAGGTTGATGTTTGGAGTTTGGGTGTAATTCTCTACACTCTCGTCAGTGGCTCTCTTCCGTTTGATGGTCAAAACCTCAAGGTTTCAATGATTTCACTTTATAATTTAGACAACAGTGCTTTCTTGCACATATTAGTGATATGTCTTTATCTGGTCTTGACAGTTTAAAAATTTGTTATTTACTGAACTTGAAGACATTTTTGCTAAAGATAAATGGGGCTTCAGGACTCCATCACCCCGGGCTGTACGTATGTATATGTTTTCAAAAACACATTTCCTCTTGTCTTTTGTTATTGTGCCAGATTTTGCTTTGGTAATAAATTCTTCAGGGAAATATCTCAAACATGAACAGCAACAGTACCATAGTTTTGAAATTAGATTTTAGTTCTTAATTCCAATGCATTTATTTTGATCTGTTGATTTCTGGTGAATTTAGCTGCTGAACTGACTGTGCAAAATATGACTCTCATGTGTTTCATTTAGAATATCCTCTCTTTATGAGCAGCTGGTGATGCTTTGGTTATTTAATGTACTGCAGGAGTTGCGTGAGAGAGTTCTCAGGGGAAAGTACAGAATCCCCTTCTACATGTCGACTGACTGTGAGAATCTGTTGAAGAAATTTCTCATACTCAATCCGCTAAAGCGATATACGCTAGAAGTACGTTTTCACCTGTTTGTTTTTTAAAATTCATTTGCTTTTTTATATTGAAACAGTTGCCTTTGAAATATACTGAAATGTCCCAATCTTCATTTGGTATAAATTATGGTGTTTGTACATAGGGTGACTTTATGTTGTGAGTTGAAGGCATTGCTTCACTAGATAATTGTTGGCTCTTATATTGCTAATTGGAGTTTATGAAGTCTCATAACTTTGTCAATTTAGAGAATTTTTGCATTAGTTCTGGTGTTTGACTTAATTTACTGGGTAGTCTAGTGAGTTGCCAAATGTTTAAGTTTAACATCTGTACATATTTCTGAAAATCCTTTGAAAAGAAATGTATCTGGTTTATGCTTGACTGGGAATAGAATATTATGAAGGACCATTGGATCAACATAGGGTATGAAGAGGATGAATTAAAACCCTATGTTGAGCCCCTGCCAGACAATAACGATTCGGCACGCATAGGTAAAGCACAGTGGCGGCACAAGAATGGATGTTCAGTGTTGTGGTTGATACATTAGGGTGCCGTAATAGCGTTACTTAATCTGGACGCTTACGTTTTTGTCTCTCTTGTTGCTTGATTTGTTGTGCGTCATCTTCAGTTACTTTGCCACGTGCATGCCATACTTTCTTTTGTTTTTAGTGCAACATATCTATGTTATTGGGAATCGCTGTTTTCGTAGATGTCGTCGTCGTGCATTAGAACCGAGTTGAGTTTTTAGGTCAAGACGATGACCGGTGGTTCAGTGCACGTTAAGATATATTTGCTTTTGCATTTAAATTGATTTCTGCTGCTTGTACCCCGTCCGCCCATCTGTCCTTTGAATGTGATTTTGACTTATTGGTCACTGGCACTTCTTTTAAAAGATCCAATGAAGCCCAGTTTGACCGACTGTGAAGATTCTTGCATGCTGATTCGTAGATACATTTGTGTCCATTAGTACTAAAGATGCTGTTTATGAGCGTATAAATGGTGTTGTTGTTGTGTCTGCATGATTATTTGTGTTTGCTTTCGTGTTGTCGTGTGTGACGTCTAGCAAATTATGAAGGACCCGTGGATCAACATAGGTTATGAGGATGATAGACTGAAGCCATATCTCGAACCAAATGCGGACGTCGATAGAAGACGATTGGGTATGGCTCCTCTTTGTTTTTGCTGGTACACTCAGACCATTGCATTGTGCTGGTGCTTAATGTCACCAAGTCAACATCTTTGCTCATTACTCAGGCTGTGTCCTTGATCTGTTTGTGGTTCTTCTCCGTTCATGACCAACCGCAGATATGTTGAACTGTTGTTGTTCTTTTGCCTTTTAAAATAACTGTCAAACAAATATATATATATATGTATGTATTTTAGCCAACAGCAAATTTTAGAAAATGTTGGGCCAATATAGCAATACTTTGTAAAGATAGTTTCAGTATTTGCTATGTTGATGTTTTGAGATTAAAAATGTGATACTAGTACAGGGATACTCAAACTGCAGTCCACTGTCCGGACTGCCACAGCTCTTTGTATATGTGTATGAAATATTTTGAATCTGAATTTCAGTCGCTTTCAACACAGGAAAAGACCTAATAAACCACTTTAAGTCCAGTTGTTGTTATACATATTAGCTTGCTTACTTACTGTTGTCATTGCAACTATGCATTGATGGATTTCCATTTCTGTCTTCCTACTGTTTCTGTTCTATTTCAGCTTTTGATCACTCAGTTATATATATTATTATAATTATAAAATCTTTAAAATAGGCCTTGCACCAGAGCTCACAGTCTATTTCTAATATTACTCGGAATTTTTGTGAGAACAGGGGCTGTGCCCCAGATCTCACTATGATTACTAATGACCTTGAAACATTTTTCAGGTGGGAATTGCCAATATGTTGTCTAAAGCCTAACATTATTTGTATTTTGGGATTTTGTCATTGTTATCTGTTGCCTTGGTTCACTTATAGCAGTCTATTAAGAGGACCCGTAGTTACTCGTAGTTACTACGCTGTAGTAGACATAGGAATGATAGGACTTCTGTTGTAACTAATGGACCCTCGCGAACGATGGAAGATGCACTGTGGACCGGCTTCAAAAATGTTTTGAGTCCCCCTGTGCTAGTCGGAAGCTAGGAGTCAATTATTTAAACAGGAAAAAGTTTTATTATTTTAAATTATAATTTAGTGTCACTCTTGAGTTACAAGATGAATGAAGATGCTTGATTTTCTGTAGATTCGTAGTTTGGTTTTATAAAATTTTATTTAATTCAGTTTTCTGTTTTAGTATTCTGTTGAGATTATTTTATATAATTTTATTCGATAATTTTTGTTTTATCTGGCTTGTTGCTTATCTAGGCTTTGAGTGAATCCTAGAAATTGTGATCTGTTATTACATGATTGGGTTTCATTATTACACATTGATATTAGATGTTGTGTTATTGGATTTCAATACGGTGTTTGAAATTTTGTATTTCTGTGATGGAATATAATTTGTGGTGTTCTAGTAAGTATTTTATCAGGTGATACTTAAAGATGTAATTCCTTCACATCTGCTTAGCTCCTAAAGTAGGATTTCTTTTTATGTCTGATATGAAAATCTTTGTCAGAATTCCTTGGCTTGTTCTTTTTTCCTTTTGTTTCAGTGTGCCTGAGTTTGTTCATATTTACACTGAATGTATTTCCAGATCTAATGGTGTCAATGGGCTATTCGCGCAAGGACATCGAAGATTCTTTGGCTCAGAATAAATACGACAACCTTACGGCGACATATCTTCTCTTGGGTCATGTGACAAACGACGTATGTGATGTCTGTTTTCAGACTGATTTCTGATTTGAAAATTATTGCCTTTCATTCTGTTCAGTTTATTCTTGTTTATGTGGATTTCCTGTAAATATTTTGTCTATAAGTTAAATGAGGGAGGCAAAAGTCTTGGTGGGGATTTTATGTTGATTGCCAATTTCACTTTATCTTGTATTGTGTTAAAGTGGCCAAATTGGTGGCTTTTTAGGCCGTTGTTTTCTCTTCTCCTGTAGCCAGACAGCGGTGACTCTATGCGCTCCGGTAGCAGTCTGTCCCTGAAGCAGATCCAGAGTGGACATCGGCCCGGGAGCGACCTCGCCACTTCTTTGCAGGCCGCTGGGGCCGCCACTAATAAAGTGCATCGAAGTGCATCAACCACCAACCCACAGAAGACAAGCAGGCGCTACAGCCACGATACACCTCACAGCGGAGGAGGAGGAGGAGGAGGGGGTGGCGTTGGTGGAGGTATGTGTGTCCTCTGGTGACTGCTATTTTTAGAATGTTTTCCAACTGTTCTGCCTTTAGACCAGCTTTCCATGTATCCTTGAGACCAGCTGCCATTAGCAAGGCTGTTAAATCATTATACTGTAATCAGTGATTGCCTTATCTTGCCTCAGGTGTTACACAAATGCTGAAGCAGTTATTTGTCTATTTACTAATGTCTTCAGATTTTGAAATAAGCGAGGTAAACAAACTTATCTGATGAAAAAAATGAACACAAACTAAATGCTTAATTTTTTTTATTATTAACTGCAATGAGAACAGTAGTAATATTCTCTGGACTTTAATAGAGTTTACTGTTATGGTCTTAAAAAGCAAAATTAGAAAAAAAAATGACATTTCAGTTATTATACACGACTGGCAGAGGCTATCATTTCTTTGATGTTATGAACTCTCCATGTGCTGATGAGGTGACCGTGTGAATGGTGCTGTCTCTGTTGCTTATGTTTATCCTTAGAAATTTCATTTTCATATTAGGTGATTATAGTATTCTATTTAAACTCAGTTACTCAATGGTTGGAAAATGTTTTGTAATTGCAGGTGTGCTGAACAGTGCCCAGGTGAAGCGACCGGCGACCGCGTTGGAGAGTGCTGCAAAGGAGAACGTGTGGCAGACGGCACCGCAGAAGCCGAAGCCGGCCACCCATCTGATGGGGCCCAGTGGTGTTGGGGGCGGTCCGGTCATTGCTCCGGACGATGCTTTCCAGGTAAGCTGGAAGGAGGAGACTTTGCAGGTTCCTTCATGAAGATGCATCTCCTTTGAAGATGTTTTTGGAGGCATTTTGTAATGTTTCTGGAAGAGAAGAGATTGCAAAATACTTAGTTTCTAATTTTAAGCATAATTGCTTTAATTATAGAATGACGTTTTAGCTGCATCACTCTTCATATTGACGGCCTATAGTAGGATGCATTGATTCTGTGGCCTATAGTAGGATGCATTGATTCTGTGGCCTATAGTAGGATGCATTGATTCTGTGGCCTATGGTAGGATGCATTGATTCTGTGTGTGTCCGAGTGGACTTTAAAATCAGTGCAATGCAAAATATTCACAAGAACCTTTTCAGTGCAGTTGAATGCACTTTAGTTTTTTACAGGACATTTATATGTTTTATGCTTCAAAGATTATTAGAAAGTCACTGTCAGTATACTGTATGTTAATGTTTTTGAGGCTACGTTGTTTGGAATTTATTGTGTGATGTGGCGTCGTATATTGCGTAGGTTGTGTGGATTGATGTCAACTGTTACCGTGGCTTTCTGTACGATTCCTGTCTTAGAGTTTTTCCGGGACTCTGCCACCCGTGTTGCCGGCAAAGAAGACTCCGGTTCCAGCGGTGCAGGTGAAGAACAGCGGCGTTGGAGTCCAGCGGCTGACTCCAAACTACGGCTCTGAGCCACCGGAGTCTCCTCTTGTCGACAGATCTCACCACACGAGCGCCACTGAGCATCCGTCGCCACAGTTAGTTGGGTTCGAAGCTAGAAGGTGACCTTGCCTTTTTCTACGTGCAAGGTTTCTCTATTCGCTAAATTTAAACGGTAAAATGCTCGTGTAGTTCATCGATCGGTGCATCGTTTGCGTCTGACCAATTGCGTTCATCCAATTGAATTGTTTCTTGTTTTTTTCTTTGCAGCAACTTTTCAAACAGCTTCGGAGATAAGAGTCCGGCGATATCTACGAGTAGCACAAGCGATAGCATTTCAAGACCAAAGGGACACGTAAAGTCTGCCAGTACTTCTCATGCATTGCCAGGGGATCTGCCTTCTGCATCTGGTCAGAATCAGGAACAGAATGGGTACAGTGGACTCTCTGGCCGACTGTTAATTTAGAATATCCTGCATTTGTATGAGCTGCTTTATGGCTCAGGACTTCTGCTGTGAAAAATCATTGTTCTTGCAACTGAGATTGAGTGTTCACTTTGCTGTCCTTTTGTTAGATTACATCTTTCACTCTGTGAATGTTCATTATACCGTAGAAATTATTCTAGCTTTGATTTGTGTTTTCACTGAAACAGTTATTATTGTATTTCTGTTCCTAATAATTGAAAATTGACGTAATCCGTAAGCGTGTTAAAATGTGTCTGTGCTTTCCAAGACCGTCGCCGGAGATCCTGAAGACGTCTCCTTCACCTGTGTCACCTGCGGGCAGCGTGCGCTTTCCTCGTGGCGTCGGAGCTCGAAGCACCTTCCACGGAGGCCAGGTTAAAGACACCAGGACATCGGGGATGGTGGGCGGAACTCTGAACGGACCGTCACCCAGTCACGATGGGTCAACGCTTGGACACGGCGCACGACTGTCGTTCCTCGATAAGCTAACCTCCAAGTTCAGCAGAAGGTAGGACCAGAAGAGAGAGACAGACAGACAGAGAGACACAGAGACTGGCAGTGTTGATCTCATGTGCCGTTGTTCTGATGAATAGAGTTTCTGGATGCTTGATGCCTTTGAATGGTTTTGTTGAGTTTTTTTTTAATATTTTGCAATGACTTTCCTCGTGTTGTTTTGTCTTTGTTTTTGAATGTAGAATGGCAGTTGAATGTTGCTTGTTGTTTTGCCTAATTTGTTTTTAGTCACAGTATTTAATTCCCTCTCAATAGAGAGGGTGGTTGAATGGTTTTCTTTCTAATAAGTTTTTTTGTATAACTAAAACAGATTTACAATGTGCCAAGAATTTCAGTAACTATTACTGACTTACTATTTTGACTGAGAGCTGAAGTGTCTTAGTCTTAATATGCAGATGTCTGGAAGCAGTTGTATTAAGTGTCCGTGGTCGTGACAAATTGTCATTATATTTGCATAACATTGTTTGCATTGCAGGTCAATGCACGACCATCCGACCGGTTCCGGTGTTGCCCCCGGCGACCGGGAGCAGTTGAAGCCTCGGTCTCTGCGCTTCACCTGGAGCATGAAGACGACGAGCGCGATGGATCCCGGCGAGATGATCCAGGAGATCCGAAGAGTCCTCGACCAGAACAACTGCGACTACGAACAGCGGGACAAGTTCCTGCTGCTGTGCATGCACGGGGACGCCAACACGGACAGCCTCGTGCAGTGGGAGATGGAGGTCTGCAAGCTGCCGCGCCTGTCGCTGAACGGGGTCCGCTTCAAACGCATCTCGGGCACTTCGATAGGCTTCAAGAACATCGCGTCGAAAATTGCAAACGAACTCCAGTTGTGAATCGCCAGTATTTCTGTCGTCCTTTTGCGGCGACGAGAGTTGCATTTTCATGTGGTCTTCTAGACGTTAATCTCTACTCCTGCATTCACTTTTTGTTTCTATTGATGGTGGGATCTGTTCTAGAAATTACACAGTAACAGTAAACAGGCCTCTCTTCTTTCAGCCATTATCTGCTTTGTATTGTGTTTCACAAGGCAACGAAATCAGAAGGTTGATGACGACTCTATTGCGTTTAGAATCTCGCCAGTTTTGTACTAATGTTAGATGTAGCTTCTAGCGCAGTCATCCGAGTACTTGCACTGTCAGTGAATGTCTCATTTCTGATAACAGATTATGACTTAATTAGGTTTTTATGTCTCGCGTGATTTCTTTTTTATTTTCGTTCCCTTGTGTATGAAGCAGTGTGTATTTTTGTCAGTGTACGAAGATAATTGTTAAAGACGCTTGCACGTAGATTTGCAGAGTTGTGAGATGCAGCTGTGTTTCTCGTTAATAATTTAGTTGTCTTGCCAGCATTTGCACAAACTCTTCAGATCCACCGTAGTTCACTTCTAAGCTGACTGTCGTTGCCGTCGATGGATTGAGGTCTGTGAATGTTTGAGAGAAAGTCCACTACAATTCAAACTGTATAAATACATAGTTACAACTGCTTGCTATGTCATTCTTAATTTGTGTTGGTAGTCTTTGTTTCTTTCTGTTTTCTCTCTCTCTTTCTCTCTCTCTCTCTCTCTCTCTCTTTCTCTCTCTCTCTCTCTCTCTCTCTCTCTCTCTCTCTCTCTCTCTCTCGTTCTTTAGCCAGCCATGCACTTAGTGTGTGTGTGTGTGTTTAGTTGTTAGGCAAATATTGTGTCAAACGTTTTTCTACTATTTCTGTAAATTTTGTCTTAGTCGTTGTTTTGATAAATTGAAGTTGTGTAATTAGTTGATAATTTATTTGGCATAATCTGCAAAAATCTGTTAATTTTTTAAGTGGTGACGCTCGTTTGCAGTTTTTTTTTTTAATCGTCAGGTACTGTTTTCAGGCAGAGGGGGGTTGGCTTGTAGCATTGCCTTTGTGTGAAGATCTTTTTCTTGTGTAAATCTCATGTTGTGTATGAACTGCGTATGGGGATTTCGTGTTGTACGATCTGCGCTCAGGGCTGTGCCGGTTAACTGTGGGGTCATAATACAGTACGTGTTATAATGCAAATTACTGTTTTGTCATGCCGTGACCTGCTCTTTGCTCATTTTATCTGTTTTTTGGCAGGAATTAGCATTGTTATGTTAAATGCATTAGGCTTTAGTTCTGGCATAAAGCGTTTCGCGTCTCCATGTTCAGTTGGCTTTTAGTTGCAGCGTGCTACCACACAGAATGGGCGGTATTGTTAGGAAGAACGTCTTAACCATGTGTTGTCTAAAGTCTTTGAAAACTGTCAGACTTTGTCGTCTAGTATGCACTTGTCTGTGGGCATGATTGTGTTATCTGGAGAAGGCAGCAGTAGGAAAAGTTCTAAGGATGACCACCAGGTGTCGGGTGTAGTCGGTGCTGACCGTTATTCGATTGCGTCTCTTTGTTTATTTTCTCTCGAAGCATTTAAGCGCAAGATTGTTCTGTTGTGACAATGTTTGATCTTCTGGATTTTTAAAGATCTAATTTTAGTCTGAATGTTTGATGGATTAGTTGGACTTTTGAATGTGTTCTTAAGACCATTGATTTATGATTATTAGCAGGAGTACGTACGCGTAGAATCATTTTTACTATTAAACTTGAAAGTTCACCGAGACAAATTAATGTTAAATGTATTGGCAACTAAACTACTATTTAGCAGAAATTGAATTGGTTTCTGCTGCGAATGATTTTGCTGAGGCTTAGTGTGCCTGGCTATTTATCTTATTTTACTTTGTTCAAGTCTTAGCAGTTGTTGCTTTTGCCGTAGAGATGGGCATAATCAATTCATAATGTGATTTAATTTGCAATTTGATTTTCAAAATAAGGAAGTCTTATATTCTAGTGACCAGAATTTCTCCATTGAAGTTGATTGAATGCTGAAAATAACAATCTCATTCGCAGTGATGCGCTGTGGATGGCATTTGTTGTGTTATATTGGAGATAGGAGGAGACTTTGAATTCTGACAGTTGTCTTGTTGTATTATCTCTTGTGCCAGAGATATTAGTGTGAGAGTTAAATGCCAAATTGTCTTGTGTGTGTGTGTGTGATCAATGGGGCTGCTGTGAAATGCTGATTACTGGTAATTACTTACTTAAGGTCCATCTATCTCTCTCTCTCTCTCTCTCTCTCTCTCTCTCTCTCTCTCTCTCTCTCTCTCTCTCTCTCTCTCTCATAAAGATGGAATAACAATTTCAAATTAATCTAAAAACGAAATTATGGCAACTGTTAAACTAGTAGCATCAACCATCTACACTATTACAAGTATTTGCCTGGATCTTGCATGGTTGTGATTTGGCATGCCATTGGCTGGTGCTTCTGTGCATTATTAGGTGGCGCTATAGAAGTTTAAGATTAGATTAAAGGTATTAGTTCCTGTGATTGAACTGCAGATGCATAATAATAATAGGCTAGAGGTGTTGAGATTTGAGAATGGGACATTTTATCAAACGGACGACTCATTTGGTATTTGCTCTATGCAAGAGTGTGTTGAGATTGTGGAGTGGTTGGTGATTTGGCCGTGAGATTTCTTTTACTTTTCTCTATGAAACAATTTAATTGTGTGCAGAATCAGGTTTTGCTTGTTGTTGAAATTAGATATCTTGGCTTTGTTCCTACTAAAGTGAATCGTTAAAAGTCAAATGTTTGAGGCAAGTGTTGTGACAATGGTTTGGTGTAACTTGGAAGTCTAGTAAATGAAAAGAAAAATGTGGTATTTTAAAAGTCTCTGTTTATTCTTGTCTGTTTTAGTTGCAAATAACCGTGTTTTCTTGATAATGCCAATATGGTCAATGCTTTTATGTTTTTATTTCAGCCATTTACATTTCCACTGGTATTTGCAAGATTTGCTATGTCACATTAAGGACAAACTTTGTGCTGTAAAAGACTTTATTGGTCTCTGTATTAAAATTCTCGTATTCCTTTGAATTTCTCTGGAGTTTGTAATTTAGAAGAGAAATATGTAATTTCAGATATGGGTTTGCATTGTGAACTACATTGATTGTGAATTACATTGAGTGGCAATGAAAATCCCTGTTCCACAGATTATAATTATATGCTGTATGCAAAGATTCAATTAATAAGCTCTGAAATAGTCTGATCAGAGCTCCAAAATTCCCATCTCTGAGAGCATCAATCCACAGAGGATTATTTGTAGAAGACATTAGCAGTCGGTTATTATGGGGATTTTTTAAAAATAAATGTAACATTAAGAAATATAATTTGACATTAAAAGTGATAGAAATGGAATCACACATTAACAGATTTCGACTATAATTATATGCAAAATTAACAAGGCTTTCCAGCTAAAAAATTACATGACTGATTATTAGGAGACGCTTGAATAGCCATCATAAGCTGACCCTTATCCTGGGCCTTCTTATTTCCCTCTTTATCTGAAAGCTTTGCCATTCCCAGTACTAATTTTTGTGTTGTTTATGAAAATCCAGATAAACTTGAGAGTTTTTGCTCTGCTGGAAAGTTGAGTCCAGAATGTTATTTGCATTTGGGTGTTGATAAATTTCTCCTGCACTTTGCACTCACTGACTCGTCTGTAAAATTTAGTTATACATAGAAAAATCTAAAAGCAGCAGACTTATGAACAGGAAAGTAATGCTTTATGCTTAAAACAAAGAACAAGAGGATCTTTCCTTTGTATAATGATTTAATTTTCAACTTCTGAACAGTCTCTACAACTAATCACAGCTTAACTATGTCTGGAATATTGTTCAGTGCATCTTGTGCATTGTCTTTGTAGAACATAAAGTATCCTTGTACTTGTGCAGCGCTGATATTCTTTGCAAATGCTCCAACTTTTTGTGCAAATTCATTTGCAGTCGATTCCGTTTCGTCAGGGTAAAACCTTTGAAACATGAGCTCCAGCTGATACGACGTGCAGTAGTCTATCATCGCTTTGACGTCGACACGACCCGGTCGAATGAGCGCTTTATCAAGCCTACAGAAAAGAACACCCACATGCTGCTTCAGGTAATTAACTATAATTAAGACATTAAGAACAACAGGTTATGCAAATTATGCTATAAGAACTGCCTTGTTCATCACTGCTAGCCTACTAGGCTCACATTTATGAAAATTAGAGGTTTTATTATTTTTATATTGTGGTTTATTGAATGTTGACAAAGCAAAATCCTGCCCTGAAAACGTATATGGTATTCTGATAGCACTTCTAGTGAGTGCTCACTAATTTAAACAGTGCATACCTGTCAACGTGATTGGTTGTCATGAAGACAATCCGTGCTTCGGTGGAAGCAACTCCATCGAGTGCGTTCAACAAACCACTGAACGTCAATCTTCCCATTCCCTGGTAAACGGAAGGATCTGAAGAACAAAAACATTTTAAGAATAATTTCTACTATAATATTCCAGCACAAGATCAGAAATCCTGTTATAATTTGCTGGACTTTGAGTCTCCGCTCTCAAGCTGGCCATAGATAACAATATACTGGCACTGGTTAGGACAAACTGGTTACAGGTCTAGTACTTACTTTCCTTAGCTAAGTCGCGGCTGACAAAGGCTGCATCGATGTCTTCCAGAAGAATGATGCTCTGCTGTGGAGCGACGCTAAGGAGATGGTTCAGACGATCGTCAGAAAGGCCGGCCTGGCTCAAATTCAACAAGCAGATGCCGTACTCGAGGCTTCCTGGTTTAAAAACACATTTATTTTATTATAGAGCATTCAAGTTTAGTTTTAAGCTCAGAAATAATGAGATAAGGATTTTAATATTATAAATGCAGCTCATGACATTCAAGAGCTTGTACAGTCAAACGTGCTTAAAATATAACTATTATGCAATTCTGAATAGTGCAATAAGAATAGTGATTCTCACACAGGGCAGATCCTACTAAACTACTCCCCTGTTGTTTTATTATTATTATTATTATTATTATTATTATTATTATTATTATTATTATTATTATTATCATCATCATTATTATTGTTGTTGTTGTTATCGGAAATGGTAGTAACAAGAGTTGGACTGCTGCAAATCTTAACACAGTTTTAGATTTTGTGCCATGAAAAGAATTTTCACCTGCCAGAGCAGTTATGAAGCTGCTTTTGCCACAGCCCGGTGGACCATGCAGAAGGTATCCACGCCTGTATGGGATGCCACGGTCCACGTACCACTTTGGACTATTGATAAAATCCTTGACATCATCGACAATCATCTCTGAGATGCCTCTGTCAAGAACCACGGATGACAGAAGCCTCCTCTTGCGTGGATATCCGAACTGCCTCCACTCTGCACCAATCGCTGTGTACATGATTGTCTTTCCCTCCTGTTTCTCGAGTGCCAGATGTCGAGCTTCATCCAGAATGTCGGCGTACAGCTTCTGATTTCGTCCGATGCTTGTCAACGTGACCGACTCCCAAGGCACGCCTGTGTGCATGTCCATCATCTGTTTTTCACGGTTTCTCTCCACCCTGATCCACGTGTTACGATAAATGAAGTAGTGAATTCCAGGGCCCGGCACAAAATCAAACTGTGTGTTGATCTTTCCCTGTTCCGCCTGATGGAACGTCGTTTCGACGCTTAGGTGTTGGGTGCGTCGACCCTGCGAGTTGACCCACTGCAACAGCCACTGGTAGCTCTTGTCACGACTCGGAACTTCGAGTGTCGTCATGTAGTAGCGTCTGAACAAGACCATCGCTTGCATCGAACCCTTTCTGAGCAGCGCAACTGCCGTTCCAACGCCAACTAGACCGAAACCGGCGCCAAAGTAAGGATTGTCCTTTAATGTCAGAAGAAAATCAGGTAGCGGCATTGTCTCATTAATCTCCAAAACTTATCTATAATTGAACATTTTAAAAACGCATTACTACTGTATGCAGATCGACAAAATGGAGCAATACATTCTATTTCTGAGCATTTTCTAATAAAAGCTTGTCGCTGAGAAGAGGTCAACTGCTCAATTGTAAACTACGTCCAATGGCTATCATAGTTAATGTAAAGTCCCTCTTACAAGTTTGTAGCTATATAGGTATAAGGCACGTTGATTTTTAAAAAAAGTAGCTTTCTCATTAAAATCACTAATAAAGCCGTGCCATAAAAGCTATGTTCGTACAATTTCCTAGAATCGACGTTTCAAGATAATATTTCCTCATCCAACGACATGTCAGTTGATTGAAAACATGCTTCAATTGTGAGCGATAACAAGCGAAACAACAGAAGCGCCGACCGTGACCTCTGACATGGATTTAAAACCATGAGTAAATAATGCGATGCTTCTCGATTTATTTTTAGTAGTAGTAGTAGTAGTAGTAGTAGTAGTAGTAGTAGACTTCTTTAGCGCCATTGTAGTAGTACATCTGCACCAGTCTATGGTCGCTTCGGTGAATAATCGTAGTAGTGAATCATTGTACGTGATGAATCGAGGTTGTAATTCAAGGTTGTAATTCTATTATTGCTAGCGGGCCTAGCTGCACTTTCTCTACTCGCATTTTTTTTTAGCAACAATCATTGTGGACTAAATACAGTACCAATTAAATATTCCCGAAACATTACAGACTACAAATGGATTTTTGTGCAAACATGAAGGTAATGATGCAATAATATTTGATCATTGAATTAATTATAGAATCTGTCTTTTAGTATATAAAACCATGTTATATAACGAACCCAATTGTCTAAGATGCGACTTATCCCTCGACCTACTAATCACTCCACTAGGTATTCGGCAGGACTTTTATCTGATTTTGTTCCTCACGTTTTCTTGTCGAACAAAAAATAACTCTTTGGCACTAGTTGTTTCTCTTTATTATGTGGTGTTGACGGTTATTGCCATTATAAGCTCTGGTTAATTCATTGCCAATATCTTAACGTTTCATATAACTAACATTTTATCATCTTTCAAATTCGTTCTTAAAACATACCTGTCTAATTTGGCTTAGTCCTCTTAGATTGACTGATCTTCCGGATTGATCTGGCTCTAATTCTATTCGGATTTGGTGCGCTATCGGCGGGTGCCTGGGTATGCTCAGGTGCCGCACGATTGCAAATTTTGAGAATGATTGATTCAGTGAAGGAGAGAAGACGATTGCAAAGGTATTGTGATAGTGGCGCTATAGAGGTTTATTGATTTCATGATCGAAAATTCTCCATTTCCATCTGTGAATGAAATCTATGGCACGTGACATTGGCATTTAATTCGATCTAGTAGATCCAGATTTGCGATTTAGTTACTGCACGAGCTAAGGCATTTTGAATCGATTGGAGTTTACCTTAGAGTGAGTGTCCTGTCGATAAATAACGGCGTTGATTTGTTTTGTAAAAATGTTCTCTGAATAAAGAAAGAACAGACGAGACTTAAAAACGAAAATACGGGACAGTGACTCTATCGATGCGCTACACAGGATGGCTTAAATACTCCTGTAATCGCTATGCATAAAGCGTTAAAGAGGTGAGGCGCCTGCGATTCTCACGCGAAGGAATAGCTTTCGGCATAGTAATGATTTATGCAGCTTTCGAGGTTCCAAAGCCAAGAAGGCAGTGGGGGCTCGGATTGCGCCCCAAACTTTTGTCGATCTGTAGAATACGAGCGAATGTTCTCAGATGGATTCAAGTCATTAGAAAAGCCTCATCTAGAATACTGTGTTCAGGCATGGATCCGTTCTTGAGAAAAGATATAGAGCGTTTAGAAAAAGTGCAAAGACGAGCAACGAAGATGGTCAATGGGTGCCATAATTTAAGCTACAAAGAAAGACTTCAATATGTGGATTGGCATGACAATTAGAAACGAGAAGAGATAGAGAGGGATTTGATTGAAACATAAAAAAATAATGACTGAGAAAGTATAGGTGTGCCATACCATCGATTCTTTACATTGGCACTCTATGGCAGCACATGAGGCCACAAATGCAAATTGTTTAAGCAGGTTCAACTGCTTTTGTTTCTGTTCAACATCTTGTCAAATAGATTCCAAAGCTAACCTAACCCATGCATTTTGCACAATCAAAATTACGTATTGTCAAATATATCTGCGTATATGCATAAAGCGTTAAAGTTAAACTGTTATAAAGCTAAAATTTTGACACAGCCCCAGTAGCAAATAGTCATTATTGCATTATTATCATCATCATCATCATCATCATCATCATCATCATCATCATCATCATCATCATCGCAGTCTGATGAACAGTGTGTAAATGTTTGTTAAAGTCATTATTCATTTTGTTTGTAGTTGACTTGGAGAGGAATTGCAATGAAGAAAGAAATATAGTCCAACGATCTCGTTGATCATGGGTGCCTACGCCTCTGTCACAGAGCGTAATCTATGCAATGGCCAGTCGCCTTCGGCCGGAATGTCTCGGCGTTCTGTGTTCGCTTCCTCCACAGACCATGATGTCGGCATTTCCAAGAAAAAGAAGCAGAAGATTTCTAGATTTGCGTCTCTAAAGCGCCGACTGTTGCGTTCAAAGGGACACGGACTGGGCCAAGACTATGGCAAGGCCTTCAGGGATCTGACTTCGTCATGGATGGTCAGAGAAATGCATTCCTTGATTGACGAATATGAGGCGATGTCCGTTCTTAGAGAGCTCACTGCTCTGGCTGATGTTGCACGACCACATGCCACTTCCATCGTAGAGGATCTCCTGACACTTTACCAGTTGAAATACTGCACGGATGTTGAGTTGGTGTACAGAGGCACGGCATTTCCCGCACACCGTGCCGTACTCTGCATCCGATGCCCGTTTTTCCGCGAGCTGCTGGCGCGCTACCCTGAGTACGGGGCGCAGGTCCCGGTCGAAGTGCGCACCCCTGGCATAGACGTTCAGCTCTTCTCTGCCTTGCTAAGATACCTTTACACCGGCCACTTTGGACTCGAGGACACACAGTTGCACGGCCTTAAGAAGCTTCTGACTCGGCTGGCGTCTGAGTTTGGCGCTCCAAACAGTCTCGAGGACGACCTGCGCACTCTGATGGACACCGGAGCCTACTACGACGCCGTCCTCGTCTTCTCCAACGAACCGGAAGCTGCACAGACGACTGCTGCAATGTCCTCGAGCGGCTGCGGTCACGCAGACGTCTGCGCTCGGCACGACGGCAGCAGCTCTTTGGACGTCGTGCACAGGTGTCGCAATGAAATACGGTGTCACAAAGCAATTCTGGCAGCACGGTCGACGTTCTTCCGAAACCTGGTCTTGCGAAAGGCTCGGTCGGGGGAGGAGCTGACGGAGGAGCGTGCCTTGCATTCGCCGTCGCACATTTTACTCGACGAGTCGATCATTCCTCGCAGGTATGCCCCGGTGCTGGTTGGTGCGATCTACCTGGATACCATCGACCTGTCCTGCATCATTCGCAGCAGCGTCAGTCTCGGGACGTCGAGCGAAGTCCAGGCGATGGAGTCGGGCCGAGGACACGTGACTGCGACCGATGAGGCCATGGAGCTGTACCACATCGCAAAGTTTCTTGAGTTCAGTCTCTTTGCTCAGGGTTTGTACATTAACACTTTTGACATATTATGTGTTTCTACAGAGCAGAATCCCTTCGCATTGCTGTCCAGCGGGTAGCAGATTTGTGTATTCAGCTGAACACATTGTAATGGAGTCAACATGCTGTAGTTAATCTTCTCAGTTTCATTTTCCTTTAGTCTTGTTCTTACTCTAACCAGTTTGAACTCTTATGCCAAGCGCTATCAGGCTCTGTAAATTAAGACCAACTTAAGATATATATATATATGATAGTATATATATATATATATATATATATATATATCAATAACAGCTATTTAGTAAAAGACCGTATTTGAAATTTGCTCAAGTGTTATTGCTGTTATCTGGAAGGAAAGATAGCACAATTACTAACTGACCGAATGTCTTCCCTTGTCTCTTGTCTGTTAACGGAAAATGGGGACTTCTATAGAGGCTAATATGTTGTTAATTTATTAGAAATACTTCAATGATTATTTGTGTTCTAATGATATTCGTAAATCTACATTTTTGCTTTACATTTTGTTAAAGTTACAGAAACGGTTTAAAAAAAGTTTTTTTGCCCTTCTCTGTGTTGTGTAAGTTGAGTCTGTTGACTCTAAAATTGCACATTGTAATTATTATATTTGCAAGATAATCAGCTGATTATATGTTTTTAACCAATAAACCCTGTTGCCTACAGTAATTTGTGCATTTGTAGTAATTGCAGGTTGTGCAGAGGTGTAACTTTGAAAAGTGAAATTGGAGCTCTTGAAATTGTATTGTTATTATCTTAACGCATCTGCTATGTATTATTCTTTGTTGTTTTTAGGTTGTGAGGACATTATAGTAGACCGTTTAACAATAGACAATCTGATAAGTACGGTGCAGTGGAGTGCAGAGGCGTATGGGTCTGGATGGGTTCACAGACAGGCGCTGCACTTCTTGAGAGAGGAATTCCTTCACATCGCTCATTCGCACGTCCTGTGTGATCTTACGAAGGAACACCTCCTGGAGGCGATTGGGTCTGACTTTGTTCAGGTAGACCCTGTCTTTGGACTTTGACCACCTGTTTAGAAGTGTAGTTTTTCCTGTCTGTTATGTTATTCTGTGATGTAATGCACAATAGAAAGAGATGTTACCTTACAGCAGTCAGTAGAGTCTAGAAAACAATGGCAACCGTATCTGTGGTGGTAGTAAAGTTTTCCCGTGCTCGATTTCGAGCGTTGGGACCGGTGCAGATCTCTCGTCTTTCTGGCATACAGCAACGCAGGTGGCTTAGGACACTAGGTTAGAGTAGGTTGGTAGCCAAACGTCTAGACCTGCGCTTTACTTTGCAACTGAACGCTACTCCTCGCTTTTATTACCTCCGTCATCTAGCGCATGTGGCCTGTGTCTTCAGTAGACACGCTGAAAGTTATTCTAGTAGGCATTGATGAAGCATTGCAGGAGGGTCGCTGGTTTTCTTGCAGGCTTCTGAGCTGGACATTCTCAGTGCTGTGATTAAGTGGGGTGAATTCCAGTTGGTGAAGAGGATTGAAGAGAGAGGTCAGCACTGTTTCTGTATTCTTAACGCAAACAGAATACATGACCCGACTGCTTCTGTTTCTGTGACCAACAGTTACTTATTTATATTGATTAGTTGCTCTGAGGCGACCAATGGCAACCAGGACCTGCTTCCAAGCAGAGAACTTAAGAAGAAGAAGAAGAAGAAGAAGAAGAAGAAGAAGAAGAAGAAGAAGAATTTGCTCTCAGGGAATATTTGTCATGAGTCATTCTTTCGGTGATCTCACTCATTTCTTTGATGCCAGCGTCAACAGCTATCAGTCTAATGTGCTACGGTAATCTTGGACTTGAGCTGACAATCGCAGAACTATTGTGCACTTCTGGTTCTGCAGATGAGTTTCCAAAACCTTCAGCACTTTAGATTTAACCTTTGTTTGAGATTTTAAATATGGATATGCGATGATGACTATGGAGACTCCATGTATTGTCTATCTTACCTATTGATGTCGTGATCTTTTTACAGTACATTTTGTATATCGATTTCAGAGCCTAATCTTCTTAGCCACACGACTCACAGTATAAGTCGAAAGGGAGTTCGTAAGCGAGACATGAACGACGGCGAACTACGGGAAATCCTGGCCGACATTTTGCCATTTGTCCGCAGCGGCCATGTCATTCCCACTCACGGTGACGTCTTCACCAGTGCTGTGAAGCGGGGCTTAGTCTGCTCTCCTGCTCCCTTTGCTGTCTATGATGCACCACACATCCACTTGTCACCTGCCAGTGCCTGGGTTAGGACAAGGAACATGGCGCTGTACACCAGACCGCGCTTCTTTCTGCCCTACTACCAAGAGGCAAAGGTGACTTTGCTTTACTGCAGTGTTTGATTTAGAATATTACAATTGAATTCTAAAGAATGGCAGTACGTGTAGATTATTTAGTGGCGTGTTTTGAACCTCCTTTCTATTTTCCAAAACACTAAAAGATGTAAAACTGAAATGCATTTAGTGGAGTGATTGTGCGATGCTATCCAGTTGGTCTTGCACCCTTTCTAACCATCATCCAGTATAACCGCTAGATTTCTGCTTTCTTTATATTTCAACTCTGCCTAGCGTCACCCAATTCTGATGTGACCGTAACTGGGTTTGATTGTGCAGCTGTGCTTATTTCTGTTGCTGTAAGATGAATAGAATAGTGATGAAATTGTTGATTTGGATGTCATATTAGCAGTACGTGGACATGACTTTTGAGCGATTTGATCATCTTAGGCGATGTTGAAGGAGCTCTTATCCAAAGGATCTGACAATACAGTTGTTCCTCTGCGTCGTCTTGTGCACACGTGTGCTAAGCCGGACGCCTTGTACACGCTGCCCGATCGGTTGTACTCCACCAAAGTGGGCAAGCAGCTTCCATGTGTGTCCTCGGGTTTCGATGTTATTGCCGCCATGGTGCCAGGTAGAGGATTGCTGGCGTATGATATGTTTTTTCGCAGGAGAAATGATCGTAATATTTAAAAAATATTTGTTTGCAGTCAAAGTGTAACTTCCTTTGGCGTCTTTGCTTACCTTATTATAATGAAAGCGTGGACACCATCACTTGTGCTTTGTTTTAAAAGCAAGTTGATGATGTCATCGATGTCGTTATTTATGAGGCTGTGAGGCTGTCTTGTTGTAATTGGTAAATTCTTAATTAGACAAAGACATTTGAATTTAATTACTAAAGTGTTCTCTTGACTTTTCTGTTACAAATTCACTCGACCGTTTTGTTTGCAGCATCGCTTATTGTCTGTCATGTCTCGTTATTATTTCTGTTTCAGTTTTAGGTCGTGACGTGATTCTCGAGATGAAGACGCACGAGACGGAACTCGTGTGCAGCAGTTTAGCACGGAGGGCTTTCTCTCTGCTTCTCTGCGACCAGAGAACCGTCATGCGCACCTCGTACGACTGAGGGTCGTACGGGAGTTCGGTCTTCCGAACGACGCCGTCAGAGCTCTCGAGGATGCGACCGACTTCTTATTCCGGCGACAGGACCCCTGCCGGTCCCTCGCTGCCACAGGTGGGGGCTGCGTCCTGCCTCGGCAGCGCAGCCGAAGGTCGGTCGTCTGCCGCCATCGTTCGGCACATCTCTACCAGTTCCAGCAGCCGACAGAACACGTGGGATGTTTGCCGGGGTCATCCGCTGGACGTGGAAGAAGAAACAACCCGGCATTTGAGGTGAGAGGCAAATCGCGTTGTTGTTATGTATCTATGGTGACGTTTGGTTTCTAGTTGTTGTGTTTTGGTTCATTGTTTCGGGCTTAAGCAGTTGCAACAATTGTCGACTGTTTCCACAAGGCAGATGCTGTGCTTAAAGGAATGTCTTACAAGAATCTTGTACCCTGAAATTAGTGCATAAAAATTAGTATTTGATTATCGATTGTCATAATACATTTTGAATTGATTGATGTTAAAACTAATATTAAATCAACATTAATTATGTATATTTTATTAATGGTTGGTATTTTTGTTTTTTGTTATTCTTCATTAGAACTCCTCTATGGCCAGCAAGTGTTGCCACAGTCGATCCTTAAGGAATGCCGTACCAGATGTTGCCATGGCTACTGCCACTCTGAACCACCTCTCAATGCAGGACAGCAGTGTTGCCCATTCTGACCTTCAACTTGACCTTGGTGATGGCGCCAAACATTCGGGCACAGGGACCACGTGCATCTAGTGCCTTCATTACTTCATCTTGCCTCAGGGTGATCTGTAGATGCAGATAATGTCTCATGACTGACTGACTGACTGACTGACTGACTGACTGACTGACTGACTGACTGACTGACTGACTGCTGTGTTCATTTCCATTAGGAATGTACTGTCTCTAGACTGATTGTCACTTACGTATTTTTTCATCTATTAATTAAAAATAGCTATGTAGATGTAACTGGTCTATGGTGAGTTTCTAAACTTTTCTGATGGAAAATCCGGTTTTAGTTCTACTGGGAAAACCCTTGAATCTGTTCCGATGTCTGTGTGGATGTCTTCCATGTGCATTGACTTTCAGTGCACAGACTTCTTTGAATTGTAGTCAGTTGCATTCTGTGAATTCTGCAAATTGTTATCTTTAATTGTATCCTTTGTATTATATGTGTGTGTGTGTGTGTGTGTGTGTGTGTATTGATATCTATTGAAGTTCAATGTCATTGAATGGTTAGAAGCCGTCAGTATTTTGACTGCAGATGCTTATGATCTTATTGCTCGTGTGCTCTTAGAGGACCTGAGGAATGACTTGGGCTATGATGCCTCCTGTCTTTGAGACTTTGTTACAGCAAATGATGTTGCTTTTTACCCACTGAAACTCTGTGGTTCCCTGCCCTCATGGTGCTCAGTTGATTTTGCTTTGTTGGCCAGTGTTTAAGACGCCTGTCCCACGACTTCTTTCGCATTGTGTATTGCCTGTTTCAAATTGCAAATCAAAAAGTGTGAGTTGATTTTTAAATCAGCAATTTGTTGGTAGAAGTTGTTCCTTAAGTTTCTGATTCATCAATTTTTTCTTTTTCAATACCTTAATCATGTCTTTAATTTGAAATTAAGTTTTGATGAGTATTGTTTGGAATAGATTGTAACTATTTCAAGTGCTGCAGTCTGCACTGCATATGAGTTCTTGCTGTTTTTAGTGTGTATGTCTTGCTGCTTATTGTGCATTTTCAGTGTCAACGGTGTATAATTATTATCAATTGCTGTATTTTGACGTTGTTTTTGTGGTCTTCCTGCAGTTTTCTAAGTATTGACTGTTTTTTCGTTCATCTGGATCTTTATCGTTTGTTTAACGATTCAGGTAAAGAAATATACATGTACACCTGTAACATCCAATGAAAATATTTTGTTACCTGTAAGGGATTTGGAAGATAGCAACGATTTAGAGGAGGTGAAAGCCGTGGTCTTTGCTTTGAAGATGTTTCAATCAGATGCAGATGTCTTGTGATGAGAGAGAGAATGGTACAGATTCTTATAATAGACTTCAGTGTCCGAGTATATCTGCACCAGAGTGTAACATGAGGAGTATTACTAAATTAATATATATGGCTAACAATTGATTTCATAGATTTGTTTTAGGATAATGTTGTGACTAGTGTAAGGAGTGACTCATTTATTTTATGATGCTGGAGGTCTGTCAGAAGCCAGAGACAGACTTTATGTTGGTTTTGAAAGGCAAAGCACGCGCACGTTGAGAGCCCTGAATGAGTGACTGAATTTTTTCCCAAATAGGGAAATGTTTTCAGGGACTTAATTTGCCTTCTCCGATTCTGATGTTGGTTTTGTGCTTTGTGAGATTTTGAATATTCGTTGATTTCAGGTTCCTCTTATTTCGCCTCCAAACGCTGTTTGTTTCACTCCTAACGGTCCACGGCACTTTTGTTTTGTCGTTATTTGATGACCATTTATAGATTGCTATATTGCTATATCTTCAATCTATAATAGCTGTTATGGAACTTCAAAAAGCACCTTTGATTGCTAAGTTTTTATGTTATTTTGTCATCGTATATTAATGTCAGCACTGCAGAGGTGTGTGTGTGTGTGTGTGTGTGAGAGAGAGAGAGAGAGTAATTTTTGTATGGAAATCTGTTCTTTTCTGATATGAGTATGTATTATTCTAATCATACTGATTGCTTGTATATAAGCTACCGTAATCTCACTTTGGGCCTTCGCCAATGCTACACACATAAGAGGCTGTCACGTCAGAGAGCTTTGAAATAATTTCAGCATGAAAAGGTCCCTCTAAGATTTGGAAATGTTGGGAGAAGTCTTTTATATGTCCTGTTCCTTAGTGCTTTTGCAAAGTATTGGGAATTCTATTGTGCAGATGGTAAATCAAATGTATCCCAATGTCATTCTGGTTTTGTGGTTGCTTCTGTTCCGTGCATTTGAACGTCTTAAAGTCAACTGGTTTCCATTTAGGGGCTTTCCATTAATTACGTCAACAATTTAGAGGGGTAGGGGGTTTGAAAAAGTTTGACAGTTGTTGACAGAGGAGGGGGGTCAAGAGAAGATGACGTCAACAATTTCACTTTTTGCAAATAATCAAAAAATAGGAAATTTCATGGAATACTACTTATTACAATGGAAAAAAGCATGGCAAAAAGGTCATCACCACCACATTTTGACACTCGATGAGAAAAAAAGGGGGAAAATGGTCATCTCCACAAAAAATAATAATCTTATTATTGGGACCTGTCATTGATCTTGGGTGTCAAACATTTTGACGTAATTATGGGGGTAAGTGAAAGTTGACAGTTGTTGACAAGGGGGAGGGGGTCAAAATTGCCCAAAAATTGTTGACATAATTAATGGACAGCCCCTTATTGTCTCATGATTTGAAGCACTTTGTGTGGATATCTTTAACATAAGATCTATTATCAAAAGTATTTATTTGTGGCGCATAAGTTGTTATTATTATTATTATTATTATTATTATTATTATTATTATTATTATTATTATTATTATTATTATTAAGAGCATTTCTAGAGCACAAATAATCGCAAAGCAGCAAATGCGCTAATGATGTCAGTTGCGAACAGGATCAAACAGACAAGAACGTCTTCAGTTGTTTTCTAAAAGAGAACAGTGAATCAGAGGAACGCAATGTTGCTGGCAGACTGTTCCAAACGACCAGTGGAGCTCTAGGATTTGGCAAGTGGGGGGCCGTTGGGGGGATGTCTAATCATGGGGGCCAACCATTTGTTGGTTGTACATTAGTAGGGTTGATTGTCTGCTTTGGTCTGATGGGCCCCCTCAGTTGCAAACGACCGAGCCCATTGCAAGGATGCGGTCAGGTTGAATAGTTTGATTGTTGATTTTCTGATTCAGTTGACAGCTTGTTTAGTTTTGAGAACATATAGAATGTACAGCTGTTCACACTGCAAATGTCATTTCTTCATTTACAGAAAAGGCGTGTTCCTATTTCATTGAGCCTCTGTCGAGTGTATTTGATGGTTACTGAAAGCGATTATTGTCTTCTCTGATGTAATATGATTAATATCTTAATAGTTCTTGCCATTCTATGGATGTTTGTTTGGTGAAAGCAAAGCAGAGCCTGATCGGAATTCAAAATATCTCGAAACTCACGATTGATACGAACACTCCAAGTAGGCCTACAGATTATTTGAAGATATCGAATGACCTTCAGTTGGGGCAAAGATAAAGTTGACCAAAATTCAATGTCGATATTTCGCTCGGGCGACGGGCGTTTCAGATGACCACCATTTTTTGCTCATCAAGACATGCAGTGGGCAGTGGCGGCTCTAGGATTTGGCAAGGGGGCGTTGGGATGGCAACTTCTTATCATGGGGGCCAACCATTTGTTGTTTAATGTATGTAGCATTAAGTATAGGGTCCCAACAGGGGGGCCACTGGGAGGCCAGGCACTCAATAGGGGGTACGGGACCCCTGCCCCCCGGTGGAGCCGCCACTGGCAGTGGGGCCTAGGGCGGAGACCCAGATGTCATGACAAAGGACAGATCCTGGGTGACAACAGATTGGAATTCTTTTAAATAAGCGTTCTCTTGCATTTCCTTGATTTCGGAGTTCTAAGACATGGACTCAGTTAACATCCGCATTATTTTCCAAAGCAAAATGGATATCGAGAATCTAAGTAGAGAATAGAGATTCTTTGGAGACATATTGCGAATGAGCTTCAATTGACGCAAAAAGTCGATTAGCTCAAACTTTGACATGCAGAGCCCTACTTCGTCAAATTTCTCAAAAAATCAACGAATGTTAGTCCAGGTGTTTTTTGATCGCAAACATTTTGTGTCCTCCGATTCTCTCGAAACTCACGCCATTTGAAGATCATTCGATGCCTATTAGGGATCTGCAATAAGATTTTTGATATATGTGGGGGTCTTCGATTTATTGCTAACTTTTGTCGAGTTTTTGTCATCTATGAAAGGCTAATACGAGTATGGGTTTTAATAGAAAAACCGACATTTTCCAGGTGATTTTGCCCAAAATTCACCCTATTAATGAATTTAATGTGTCTATATTGCAAAATATAATAATGGTGGCTATACATTTTATAGATTTTCAAACCTTTAAAGCAGTCAGATATCTGATAGATATCCAAAATGTGGGTCCAGACTCCTGGTAGGCATCGACTGGGCTTCAATCGGTGCAAATATGAAAGCCCTACGACACCACAAATTTTCGCTCAAATTTCGAAAAAAAACCATGTTCCATGAAAAATTTTCGGGCGACCCAAAAATTCATGTCGATATTTCGCCCAAATTTATCTTTAGAACCTTCAAACACCTTGCAGTGATGTCAGTGGAGTAGAAAAATCCGTCACTTTCCACCCTATTGATGTGTCTATATTGCAAAATATAATAATGGTGGCTATACATTGTATAGATTTTCAAACCTTTTAAAGCAGTCAGATATCTGATAGATATCCAAAATGTGGGTCCAGACTCCTGGTAGGCATCGACTGGGCTTCAATCGGTGCAAATATGAAAGCCCTACGACACCACAAATTTTCGCTCAAATTTCGAAAAAACCATGGACTATAGTCCATGGTTTTTTTGGGCGACAAAAATTCATGTCGATATTTCGCCCAAATTTATCTTTAGAACCTTCAAACACCTCGCAGTGATGTCAGTGGAGTAGAAAAATCCGTCACTTTCCACCCTATTGATGTGTCTATATTGCAAAATATAATAATGGTGGCTATACATTTTATAGATTTTCAAACCTTTAAAGCAGTCAGATATCTGATAGATATCCAAAATGTGGGTCCAGACTCTGGTAGGCATCGACTGGGCTTCAATCGGTGCAAATATGAAAGCCCTACGACACCACAAATTTTCGCTCAAATTTCGAAAAAAACCATGGACTATAGTCCATGGTTTTTTAGACGACAAAAATTCATGTCGATATTTCGCCCAAATTTATCTTTAGAACCTTCAAACACCTTGCAGTGATGTCAGTGGAGTAGAAAAATCCGTCACTTTCCACCCTATTGATGTGTCTATATTGCAAAATATAATAATGGTGGCTATACATTTTATAGATTTTCAAACCTTTAAAGCAGTCAGATATCTGATAGATATCCAAAATGTGGGTCCAGACTCCTGGTAGGCATCGACTGGGCTTCAATCGGTGCAAATATGAAAGCCCTACGACACCACAAATTTTCGCTCAAATTTCGAAAAAACCATGGACTATAGTCCATGGTTTTTTGGGCGACCAAAAATTCATGTCGATATTTCGCCCAAATTTATCTTTAGAACCTTCAAACACCTCGCAGTGATGTCAGTGGAGTAGAAAAATCCGTCACTTTCCACCTATTGATGTGTCTATATTGCAAAATATAATAATGGTGGCTATACATTTTATAGATTTTCAAACCTTTAAAGCAGTCAGATATCTGATAGATATCCAAAATGTGGGTCCAGACTCCTGGTAGGCATCGACTGGGCTTCAATCGGTGCAAATATGAAAGCCCTACGACACCACAAATTTTCGCTCAAATTTCGAAAAAACCATGGACTATAGTCCATGGTTTTTTTAAGGCGACCCAAAAATTCATGTCGATATTTCGCCCAAATTTATCTTTAGAACCTTCAAACACCTTGCAGTGATGTCAGTGGAGTAGAAAAATCCGTCACTTTCCACCCTATTGATGTACGTGTCTATATTGCAAAATATAATAATGGTGGCTATACATTTTATAGATTTTCAAACCGTTAAAGCAGTCAGATATCTGATAGATATCCAAAATGTGGGTCCAGACTCCTGGTAGGCATCGACTGGGCTTCAATCGGTGCAAATATGAAAGCCCTACGACACCACAAATTTTCGCTCAAATTTCGAAAAAACCATGGACTATAGTCCATGGTTTTTTTCGGGCGACCCAAAAATTCATGTCGATATTTCGCCCAAATTTATCTTTAGAACCTTCAAACACCTTGCAGTGATGTCAGTGGAGTAGAAAAATCCGTCACTTTCCACCCTATTGATGTGTCTATATTGCAAAATATAATAATGGTGGCTATACATTTTATAGATTTTCAAACCGTTAAAGCAGTCAGATATCTGATAGATATCCAAAATGTGGGTCCAGACTCCTGGTAGGCATCGACTGGGCTTCAATCGGTGCAAATATGAAAGCCCTACGACACCACAAATTTTCGCTCAAATTTCGAAAAAAAACCATGGACTATAGTCCATGGTTTTTTTTGGGCGACCCAAAAATTCATGTCGATATTTCGCCCAAATTTATCTTTAGAACCTTCAAACACCTCGCAGTGATGTCAGTGGAGTAGAAAAATCCGTCACTTTCCACCCTATTGATGTGTCTATATTGCAAAATATAATAATGGTGGCTATACATTTTATAGATTTTCAAACCTTTAAAGCAGTCAGATATCTGATAGATATCCAAAATGTGGGTCCAGACTCCTGGTAGGCATCGACTGGGCTTCAATCGGTGCAAATATGAAAGCCCTACGACACCACAAATTTTCGCTCAAATTTCGAAAAAAACCATGGACTATAGTCCATGGTTTTTTTTGGGCGACCCAAAAATTCATGTCGATATTTCGCCCAAATTTATCTTTAGAACCTTCAAACACCTTGCAGTGATGTCAGTGGAGTAGAAAAATCCGTCACTTTCCACCCTATTGATGTGTCTATATTGCAAAATATAATAATGGTGGCTATACATTTTATAGATTTTCAAACCTTTAAAGCAGTCAGATATCTGATAGATATCCAAAATGTGGGTCCAGACTCCTGGTAGGCATCGACTGGGCTTCAATCGGTGCAAATATGAAAGCCCTACGACACCACAAATTTTCGCTCAAATTCGAAAAAAACCATGGACTATAGTCCATGGTTTTTTGGGCGACCCAAAATTCATGTCGATATTTCGCCCAAATTTATCTTTAGAACCTTCAAACACCTTGCAGTGATGTCAGTGGAGTAGAAAAATCCGTCACTTTCCACCCTATTGATGTGTCTATATTGCAAAATATAATAATGGTGGCTATACATTTTATAGATTTTCAAACCTTTAAAGCAGTCAGATATCTGATAGATATCCAAAATGTGGGTCCAGACTCTGGTAGGCATCGACTGGGCTTCAATCGGTGCAAATATGAAAGCCCTACGACACCACAAATTTTCGCTCAAATTTCGAAAAAAAACCATGGACTATAGTCCATGGTTTTTTTGGGCGACAAAAATTCATGTCGATATTTCGCCCAAATTTATCTTTAGAACCTTCAAACACCTTGCAGTGATGTCAGTGGAGTAGAAAAATCCGTCACTTTCCACCCTATTGATGTGTCTATATTGCAAAATATAATAATGGTGGCTATACATTTTATAGATTTTCAAACCTTTAAAGCAGTCAGATATCTGATAGATATCCAAAATGTGGGTCCAGACTCCTGGTAGGCATCGACTGGGCTTCAATCGGTGCAAATATGAAAGCCCTACGACACCACAAATTTTCGCTCAAATTTCGAAAAAAAACCATGGACTATAGTCCATGAAAAATTTTCGGGCGACCCAAAAATTCATGTCGATATTTCGCCCAAATTTATCTTTAGAACCTTCAAACACCTCGCAGTGATGTCAGTGGAGTAGAAAAATCCGTCACTTTCCACCCTATTGGTGTCTATATTGCAAAATATAATAATGGTGGCTATACATTGTATAGATTTTTGGTCGAAAAAAATTTGTCCTCCGATTCTCTTGAAAATCGCACTAATTACGGCCCACTACATGCCTGTGAAGAACCCACAATTAGATCTGTGAAATCTAAAGGCCTCTTCGATTTATTAGCAATTTTTATATAATGTTTTTCATCTATACGAAGAGTTTGTGAGAAATCGTTTCAGTAAAAAAGTCGATAAATGTGAGGTGAATTAGGCCAAAATTTCTAGTGCAAAGGCATCAGTTAAAGATCCACTACATTTCTATTGCAAAGCTGAGGGAATTTCGGACATGAATATTTATTAAAATTTCTTAAAATTCAACGATGTAAAGTTAATCCAGTGTCGCAGCCAGGGTTCTGGAAAGGGGGCACGGAGGCCTCCATAGGCCGATAGTCCCAGTCCCGACCAGAGGGCTTGCGGGTAAGTGGCGAGGTGCCAACCGAAAAATGTAAGGGTAATATTAGATGAAAATTAGAATACCTCCTGTCTGCGTTACTGCTTCCCTACCCTCCTAGTGCTAATGCACAGTCATATCATATATGCTAGGGCAACTGAGGATAAAGTGAAACTGAACTGCATCCGTCTATTAAACATCCAACCATATACCGTCTTCAGTGTTATCAGACCAGAGGGTTTGCGGCAAGGAGCGCTCGTGAATAGGCTGGTGCACTGCGCCAAGCTTACGGGCAGCGCTATAGAAATTTTGTGTTTACTTACTTACTTACCACTGGTGGGCTAACAGTGGCACCACGGTTAGTCGCAGCTGATCCAACTCTCAAATACCACACTGCATTTATGCAATAAGAGTAGTCTTAATATATAGATAATAAAAGTCCATGTTCAACATTCAGAGAAAAAGAAACCAAAACCAAATTACATGTAGTTACTAATTGACATCTAAAGATTATAATTAATACCATAATAAGTCATGATAATGTAAAGAAAAAATGTAAATCTTCTCAATCAGCCAGATCAAGTTCATTTCTGACAGTGGCGTATAGTTTTAGTCATGTTCCACACGCTCTATGTTACGGGGACCCCACGTAGCAGCTGTCAGAGGATCTTTTTTGCTCATCACAATGCACAATGGGGTTGGGGCAGGGAGCCTGGCAGGGCCCCCAGGACATTTGGAACAGGGCCCACACAATCCTAAATAAAGCCCTGATTTTCTGATAAAACACCGTCAGCCTCAGAGCCCAGCAGCTGTTCATAATACTTCATCAATTTAGGAGAAACATAAAATTCCATCAAATAAATGGTCTGCTTCTTCACACTCTCTGCCTCAAATTCACCAGAACTCCAGGCAAAAAGAAATGCAGGAAATCTTGAAGACCAATGATTATAAGTCATTCATAACAGATCACGAATGCCAACAAACAATGAATGTCCACAATTCTTGTAATCTCTTTCTGTTTCAACGACAGCGATTGCAGAAATGATCCATCAACCAAAAGCAGAACTCATCGGAGTCTGCACTCGATTATGGAAATTATTCCATTTCTGGAAAAAAAATCAAAAAGCTCTACAAATTCCTAAAAGGTATTTAAACAAACACATAAAAGAGCAGAAATAAGTAAATTAGATATTTTATAATGAACAAAATTAAGGAATTAAAATAGGCATCCACTAAATACTAAGAAAATACCGACCAACAGTCACACCACGCAAAAATATTAAATTTGTGTTCAAAGTCTTACACAGCCATTCAATGTAATTAGAATTCCTCCTGTAACATTAAAATGAATCAAGAAGCTAATTTATGAAATGGAGTATTGGTGTATATATACACACTATGAACACTCACTGCTGTGTTTCTCTCTTGATTCGATTTTCTCTGTAATTCTTCAAACAGATTGACGCCGTCAAAAGCATCGACCTTTGCCTTCTTAAATTTCTTCACCTAACAAGTAACAGATGTATAAAAGAAATAGCAAATTTAATTATTACATTGACTGAATACCAAATAATTACGGTACTTTTCATCCATAACAATCTTCAATTTATTTGTTATTTGTTAGAGTAGAGAATGTGTAGGAATTAATTGCGTCTGATGTTTGTATGGCATTCACGTAGTTTTATGAAGCAGTGAAGTCCATAGATGCATCTCTAATCATGTAATCAAAACAATTTGCAACATAGAAAGATGAAAGTCTTAATTGAAAAATTACATATTGCTCTCTTATCCTGTTTTACCTTAATTGTTTTGAGTGTTCCAGTTAAAATATTCAGCATAATCTGCCAGTGGTTCTCACACAGTGCAGTCCCTGCTGAACCACTTTAAACCTTGTTATATTATATTATATTATAATTAAAATGAACTATAAATTCCTAGGCATCACATTTGCCGCACCCTGCCCTTGTCCAATTCAGCATTGTAGAATTCCACATGACTTCTCTTCTTCTGCTTCTTCTCCCTCTCCATAATTTTGTCTAATAAGGATTTTTCTCCGTCCCACGTAACGACTAAAACAAGTGAAACAAGCATTAAACCCCACAATTGATTTCCAAATATAACTTACTCCATATAACTGCTTCAAGTTTCAAAATCATCCCTATTACACACAATTAATCATACTCATTCAGTAACACATAATTCAGTAAGACGTAATTCAGTAACACGTACCAATCACATTCACATCTGCTTCCTCTAATATCGTGAAATTCTAACAGTCACTTGAATGTGACAGTAATTGTATTTGACTGTAACAAAGAAGTAAAAAAATCCACAACCTCTGACAGACTATACATATCTAAGCAGTTGTTTTACTGGGAAAAAAATTGCAGAAGCATTAAAGCATCGTTCACACCTTCTGTCCCGTAAGCGAGAGTGACCGGAGCGATGTCTTTGAGGAAATCTTTGCGGTCACGAACTCCGTCCCACGCGGGAGTAATTCTCGTTGGATCAGAACGTGAATCGGTACGAATATTTTTATATCGGGAACTCAAAGACTGGTCCCATCTCTGAGTTTCACCTAGAATCCATTGACAAGAAAACCGTTAGGAGCCTTGACAATCGTAGATTACGGGATTGTATTGAATTTTAACTGGAAATTGAACAAAAGACTGAACAAGTACTCTGCAGTCATTCAAACAAACAAACATATTATAATCCATGGCCCCAAACTATATTACTGCACTATACAAATTGTCAAGACAATAATAATAATAATAATAATAATAATAATAAAATCAAATGTTTCAAAACAATAGACTTACAATGCAGCAGGACTTTCTGTTGAGCGCCATCTTTATTTGAACCTTCACTGACAGCGGCAGTGTCTCTGCATAGTTCTTTACTGTTAATACGGGATAAAGCATTGTTCTCCATATTGTTGGCATTCGTGACGCCGTTACAACCGGTGTCGCTGATTGGCGTAACCGTCCACCTGCCAGTTGCATTCAGCTGCACTGGTTCACTTGGAGTTGGAGCTGGATTGGTCAAGGCAACAACCGTCCACTTGGTTGTAGCATTGCATTTAGCATTTGCTTCTGCAGAGTTTCTGTGAGTCTGATCAGAGACAAATGAAGCCGTGCTCAATGTTGTATCATGACCTATAAATAAACAGAACAATATTTGCAAATGTTAAATGGCAATCAAATTGAACCCAGGAGTAAACCAAAAACACACACACAAACACACATTCATCAAGCAATAATAATAATTCACACTTAAGGAATGTGTGAAGTAAGAGTGAGAGAGCAGAAGCCATTTACTATGAAACACACACACACACACACACACAAACACCCCACATTAGCAACAATAAAGTTCAACTGATGGTTAAACCAAGTAGCAAAATTGGGGAAAGTGGAGGGGGGTTAAAAGGTAGGTAAACTATTGCATTACTATTTAGATAATAGTCAAGTAATAGCAGTTTACTCAGGAAATGTCTGGAACCAAATGAGCAAAAATCACTGTTAAATAGAGAGAAAGCAGAAATTCTGCTATTCATGTTTTAAAATCTAAGAATTATTACAGATTTGGCTCAGAGCCCTTTACAATATCTCTGCTGTACCCGGGTCCAACTGAAACCCATTTCGGTGTCAATGAAAAACAGGCCATAGCCAACCATACCACTTGTGCTTCTATTTCCCGGTGAAGTCCTTCTGACTGAAACGCTTTCTTCAGGCGTAAGCAAGGCAACATCTGGAGAGCTCTTATCTTCTGAAGTCTTTTTCTCAGCTGCGACTGCATCTTCAGTCGAAGCGCTACAACTCTTGTGCCGGTTTCTGCTTTGTTGTTCTACGTCAGAACTTGATCTCTTACTACTGTCCTTGAATCCATTTTGCAAAACCACTGCCTTCACCAAAGACGTATTATTATTATTTACGACACCGTTTTGCAAATGTTTTGATTTTGACGAGTCAGTGAGGCAATTTCCTGTAAGAATTGCTGATCTCGGATGAGAATTGCACTTCACAAATCCACTCTGCGAACAACCGTCGGTAATCATCGGAAGAATTCCCTCGGCACCAGACGACGAGGCGGTCGCCGTCTTTTCTCCATTTTCGTGAACTGAATTTCCGCCCGAATGCTTTGCCTTTGTAAGCATTTCCCTTGTCATCAGATGAGGGCTCTTTTTGACTGTCTCATTGTTGAGAACCCCGTTTGATTGGAAAACACTTGGCTTCGAATGCGGTTTTCCAGACAAGTCCTTGATTTGAGATGAGAGATTTGCATCCGCAGTGGTTCTCTCCTTACTGTTCTTCGCTCCATTCTGTAGAAAAGTGGTCAGCTTCTCCTGATTTAGGTAATAAAAACAAAAACCCAAACTCATTATCATTATAAAATTAATTATTATTATTATAAATTGTCATAATAATAATAATAATAATAAACCAACTGATAATCAGAAGCTGCCATTACAAACTAAAAATCAAAGCAATCGACCTGGTTGTCAGACAGTCCCCCAAATAAATCCACTGCCTCATTAACTTGAATAAACAAAACAAGCGTTCAATCTCCGCTGTGTTAATACGGTGTCCATCTCATAACTAGACAGCAAGTGAGTCAGCCATTCAATTCCGGCCGTGGCATAACAGCAAAATGGCCAACACGGTCCAAAGCCAGGGGCCCTGAAATCCAAAAGGCCCTGATCTGCTCTGCCTCAATATTTAGCGGCAAAGTAATCAGATCCCAATCAAGTGCCTAAAAATCGATAGACAGTTACTGATCATGGACCCTACTCTAGTGTCTAATACAGTCGCATCAACTAGCCAATGATTCCTACTAGCTACATGTACGTGACAAAATTACGACATCCAATGCGTTATTCAAATGGCTGTACAGAACATCGTGCAGTGGAAATCAGTAATGGGCCATACAAAGACCATAATTAAAGAATTTTGTAGCACTATGTTTAGAAATAAAGTATAGAAGCCAACGAGCTATTAGTAGGGCCCCAAATAAGACTGAGTCATGGACCACTCACTAATGGATTATGGAGGACAGTGTAAACTGTTAAATGTCATGCACAGAATCCATAAGTGGAAAACTACCTTTGAAGCAGCCATTCTACTTGAAATCTGGGCTGGTTTTTCTCTCACATAAAACAGTAGATACGCTTGAGCATTCAGGACATGACCAACACCAACTGGTCTCACCTGAAACAAATACACAATGCGTAAACTTTTAAGTGAATAAACATAACAAATGCAAGCAACGATCTGTTCCATTCAACCCATGAAATGCTCACTAGTTTTCAATGTACAGTAGGTATTTTGGTGAGCAAACACTTTTAAACCACGACTACCAATAAGCTTTAATACTATTCTATTCTATTCTATTCAAGACAATTTATACAGCGCAGTAACATAGTTAATAGTCAAAAACAAGAGCGCTTTGCTTATGCCATCATACATCCAAAAATGTACATATATCATGCATCAAGCATATATAAGAGCAATGAAGCTAGTAGATCCATATCAAGCTACAATAGTGGAACTGAAATGATACCAAAAACACCTTTAAATAACGACTTCAACTCACATGGGAATCGTTAATACAGTGCCAGACATGATTAGGTGCCCGTACGTAGCAGTAGTAATGACCGGAAGAGGTCGATGAACCGTCGTGAACGAGGACTGCATAAAGGAGATAGCCAATTGGATCTCCATGGCGATCGCTCATGTACGGCCTCATGTTCAGGCGTTCAGAGAAGGCAATGTGCCTCGTCACCTTACCACCCAGCACGCTATACCTGAGAAACAGCAACAACATTATTCTGCATCTGTCGCATGCGTATTCAATATTCGCGCCCATTCTGCAAGGCAATTTTTAAATCTCTAACGTGGGATATTTTTTCACAAGCATTCTATAAACAATAACAGGTTTTAACTGATGGACAATGGATGTCCAAACAGCAAAACAAAATTTAAAGGGCGCATTAAATCTTCAGAGAATTAGGAATTTCAAAAGCTTAAAGTGTAAAAGCAACTGTAAAAAATATCATCAGCACATTTACAATCACTGCCAATCTCTGACAATGCTTAGGACAATGTCAGTGAATGCCTAAGATGCAACATGTATTTCAATGTCAAGGATACAGAAAGTACTGAAAGACCAGCAGATGGCAGCAGACATGTTACCCACTGCCAATGTGTAAAGATGAAAAAACAGGCTTAACACAGGCAGCCATAAAATACAGGATGATAAATGCCATGTTGTTCCAGACTACAGAATAACTGGGTCCTGGATATTATTGACCTTGGGGACCCATCCGTCACAGTTGCAGGTGTGTGTGTGTGTGTGTGTGTGTGTGTGTTTTAGGGACCTGGAAATGTCCCTTTCCACTATATGGTCAGAATGCTTGTGGACAAATTAAGGAAATTGGAAACTTAGACAGACATCAAGTGCACAATACAAAGGGAATAAGATCAACAGATGATGCTCATGATTCATTAAAGAACCTTTTGAATTGAAATGTTAGGATGTTGGACGTTGTGTGAAATGTAAACCACTTCTTGGCTTCGACATTAGCTTTGCATCTAAAAGAAAAAACATAAGATAAAGTCTGTGTTATGACTCAGTTACAAGATAACTGACGTTACAACTTCTGCCACCAGAGACTGTAATGGCAGTGTCCTTCTAAAGAGCTTTCCAGAGCATGATGCGAAGAAAGTGATCGCTGGAGTTGCTGTAGGAAGATGAGAAAGTGCTTCAAATTAAAGAATCTAAAGTTCAAAACTTTACCAAGCGTCAAACTTTTGCTAAGACTTCTTTCAACATCATGTAAATAAATACAGGACAAAATTCAATTCATATAAAAACCAGTAAATGTTATTCCTCCTAATATCATATATTTATATCTATATTTATTTATTAGTCACTGGTACACATTTAATCATTACAATTTTAGAAAGAAAATAAAAGATTTCATAAACTCCAGCTGTGAAAGCATAAACTGAGAAATAGATGATAAAGTGAGAGATTGCCTGAGGCATCTGTACGAATTTTTGCCGTGTAGCATTTCTGGTTCAATGAATTTTTTAAGACCCATCTCAACACTACCAACATTCTGAAATGCAAGCACAAAGCTATTTAAAATCTATCTAAAGATATTCTGCCTTCTACTTTCTAACAATTTAAAGCAACATATGTGCATGGTTTTATTATAAAACTTCTATCATCACATACAAGGGCAGGAAGTTAGCAGAGTGGTAACAGCATTGGACGATGGAGCAGAAGGTCGCGGGTTCAACTCCTGCAGGAGGTTGACTCACCCTTCTTTAGCCAGATGGCGATGGCAACTGAGTAGTGGATTAGTGGAGTAAACAGGCGCGCTACATGAGAACAATGGCTACCATGTATCTTGCACCAGTCGCCTGGCTGAGGGCCTTGGAAACGGAGATCAGCGCCACCCTAGGAGCCTTGAGAGCTCGGAAAGGATTTTACTTTTACTTACTTTACTTTATCATCACATACAAGGGCTAAACATGGCAGCACCAAAAATCAAGATCTTTACACAGAATTCAGTTACAGTTTTAAGCTAAACATATATTAACACATCTGAAAAGTATCAGATTTAAATGATCCATAATTTACGCAATTAAGAACACACAATTGAAACCAACCTTGAGGTCAATGGAGACATCAAGAAAAGGGTCGAATTTTTCCGATTTATGTCGACACTTCATGCAAACGACTAAACACAAACATACGCTAAAAACACTCATTTCCTTTGTAAATATTAGCAAAATGAAAACAAATCTTTTGTCCAACGGAACATCATTGCCAAAACAGATCATTAAAACTATTTAGGAATCGTAATTAATTGCAAAATGTCCAAAAGAAGTCAGCTTCTTACTCTGACTATGTAGATATCCACCGAATATCTGATGGACGACTGTCGTTTCTTTGCTCACTGGATCTAACCTGGGAAAACAAAGTCACATGCACAGTACTGTCATGCATGCATCGACCTAACCTGAGAAAAATAAAACCAGGCATATTGCATACACAACACGAGATCATACACATGCAGGAACGTAAGATGAAGACACAAAGAGCAGAGCATTACACAAAACTTGAAGCCTGTACGGGGGTGGCCAAAAAAAAAAGACTCCACACTCAGTAGTTCTTTCGAGCAATGCCTCCATGCCATATCGCGTCAAACAACACAAGTACTCTGTACACGTACAAAATGCAGAAATGACAATTTAAACAGCCAGTCAAATACCTTTCGTGGCCGTGGAGCTGTGACGTCAGCATGGCATCGATGACATATCGAAGAAACTCGTGGGCATCCTCCTGCCGTCCCCATCGCATGTGACGAGCAATCACTACACAAACATACAGACACACGCACAAAAGTATATACAGAAAGCTACAACCCACCCTTACTTTACAAAATCTTAATATAAAAATAACTAAATACTATAAGACAAAAATGTTCCAGCAGAGAATTCAAAATTGCTTCGTAAAAAATGCAGTAAAAAGTCTTTATAGTTACCTTTCAAGCTGCGAAGGATGGAGTCTGGGCGAACGGCCGACATTCCGTTTTCGAAGCATTTTCTGACGTGTTTCTGTAGTTCACAGGTCATACAAAACCCGGAGATTTTACCTAAAAACCAACAAATGAATCACATCACAATCAGTTTCAATCAATCTTAAAAATTCTCAGAGGAAATTTTATTTCTTTAAGAAAACCAGAACAATGATTATGGTCTTGTTACATTTCTGCTTCAAAACAAAACGACAACCAAAGGAAAAGGAACATGATCATAAAGACATTGAAATCACGCCACAGATGCTGGTATTTGAACCCTTAGTAATAAAATATTGCCCATTTGAATCAAAGCCCAAAATCTGAATTTCAATTGTGCTTTTTGAAAAGACCCAATGAGAACATTTCCAGTGCCCAAGAGGATGCTTAACTGCCCTTGAAAATACCCGAAACTCAACTGAACATGGAACAGAAACTCACACTCAGTCGAATGTCTTCTGCTCATGAGGTAGTTAAACAGCGGCGGTGTGTAGGTGAGGCACTGTAGCGTTGCATTTAGAAAGCACGTGTTACCAAGATTCATAAGACCAGCGCCAACCCTCTTCACGCTCTGCCAATGAAGCTGAACATCCTCAGATGGAAAGAGAACGGTCGACGGCAAAGGAAATCCATCCTTGGATCCAGGCGACTTACCCACTGTATAAGATAATAACCAAGTACACCACATAACATAAATGTTGTTATGTCAACATATCACACAATATCTTATGATTAGATGACCTCTGCCTCCATTTTGTGAAAACAAGCAAATTATTAACAATAGATGCAAACCTCTTGATTTGATCATGACCATATAATCCAAAATTTCACCAGAAAGCATTTTTAACAATTGACACACAAAATGAGGCTTAAATAACTCATGAAACACTAACTAACCTATAGCTTATCTATTACCTTTCTACATCCAAGCAAATCAAAGCTGAAGACTAATGAAATGGTCTGATAATTCAATTCAATTAATCCTTCTGCCTCTGCCAATTTAATTAAGTGGCATGGAATATAAGATTTTCTAAACAGATGATCTCTGTTTAAATCAATACAAACCTTTTGGTGAAGCTACTTTAATCTTGGATAATCCAGTGGACTTAGCTTCACAGTCCAGATCATCAGATTCAAGCTGTGGCTCAATAACAGTAAAGTTTGCAGGAAAATGATGATAAGAATTCCGTTCAGTTTCTATCCCATCATCAAATTCAATGTTTTGAAAATAGGTTTTCTTTGCCATTGACACAATTTTCACGTCAAATGAATTTCCATTTGTGTCTTCTATGCCAAGCGCAGAACGCAATGCATTCTCGAACAGAGGTTCAGTCCTAGATTCACAGCTTTGCACCGACATTATTTGATGCCAACCATATGACCTCACACCTCTAAGCACAACATAAAAATCATAAAATACTGACATTATTGAAAAAAACTGTCAGTAGGTAATATTACCCCCTTTTGACTGCAATCGCTAAACACAAATGCGATATGATTCCACATAAAAGTTGGGTCAGTTCTTTCAAGCGCTATCTCTCAAACGCTACAACGGTGCTAAATAAATTAAAAGCGATAGATTTATCACGTTAAACCCTAAGATAACTGTGTAAATAAACGGATACGTGCAGTTCTAATAAAACTGGCGCTACAAACACGAGATACGTTACAATACAACACGTGAGAGACCTGTTGGACAAAGTTTCTACAGATAGTCACCAGCACTACGAATGATTCCTAATACCGATCGCTCCGTATGTCTGCGGATAATTCGTCCTGCCTGAAATCTCGCAAAGGATCGTCGAATACCTACAGATCTATCGACGGATCAGAGGAGAGAGAATCCAAAGGAACAGAGGCTTATTAAAGCTGATCAACTACACGTTTTACTGTATTTTCAGAATTTCGTAACTTCGATCCGGGCATTTAATCGTTTCCGCTCGACGCTGAATCCCTGCTCATCTTGTGGACGTCTAATGTACAGATGGTTGATAAACAATGCGGAGAATCAGAGCATCTTGCAGTAATAGTGGCTGAGTGGCAAATGGCAATGAAGTGATCATTAAAATCCTATGGATTAATAGAGCGCATTATAGGTAGTTGCTTATTCAAAGGCGCTAAGTCTCTTTTGAAATAACTTTTAGCATAGTGCAATGGTCAGTCAGACCAGTGTTTTATCCAGACTCCAGGCCTTCGGGGGGAAAATCGACTTGGAGGGGAAAAACAGTTCAATGCAAAATTTGTGTTGGGATTTTCGGGGGAGTTTTGAGGGGGAAATCTCCTTTCCTAACAGGCCTGTATAAAATACTGAGCCAGACAATGGTCTGTATATTCTTAAGGCAGCGGGGATCATTCTTAATTTGTGATAACTGATCATGTTTACGAGGCAACTCATTTCTGTATATATTTAGAACTAATACAAATGCTTATTTTAAACATCTATAACCCAATTTTATTACATAACAATTTTATCACAACACTGTCTGTTTGTCACAAATGCCGAGACTGGCAGCATTTGTAAAACTGCATCTTCGATCAACCACAGATTACGAACAGTAATAAAAAGTAA
The DNA here is from genome assembly GCA_018105865.1 of Metaphire vulgaris. NCBI lineage: Eukaryota > Metazoa > Annelida > Clitellata > Crassiclitellata > Megascolecidae > Metaphire > Metaphire vulgaris. The sequence goes on along the minus strand of CM030867.1, from coordinate 12,319,208 downwards.
CCTAAACTTCCACTTAAAAGTTAATCTTAAATTTGAATTCTAAGTTTGTCATACAGACGTCAGTCCCTCTCTTACAAAGAGAAAGTACAATTATTACAGGCACTAAAGGGTAAACTACTAAAAATATGACTAAAAGTTTCACATTTTGCACATCTACCAAGTAATGGTACCAAGGCCTAATGAAAATCTAATGGTTTGTATTCAATAAGCACAGTGTCATTTATTTTCTGAGTTCAACTTCCTTCAAATTCTGAAAATCAAAAGCATACATTACAAGTCAGCAAAATCCAAACGAAGACCAATAAAAGCATTCGAGATATTCCACAACAGATAGAAAATTCCCCTTCCCAACGATTAATGTCAACAAACACCAAAGTAGCTGTCAGAAGTTTCAGCGCCAGTTTGAGTGGCGACCGGTGATCCGTACCGACGGCAGTCCACCGGCAGCTTTCGACTGATTCTGGAAAGACGACTGGTGCTGGCGCGGCGGCGGCAACTGCATGTGTGAAGACATCGCACCGACAGCCCCACTGCCGTAGGCCGCAGCACTCGAACCCAAGTTGACGTACTGGTAGGCAGCGGGGTCTGTACTGGTCGGCGAAGTGACCACGCCGTACGTCTGCGCCGAACTGGTCTGGTACGACGAGTGAGCGTATCCGCTGGCCTGGGCATACACACCCGTGTCGTACTGGGTCGTGTAGGAATACGGCTGGCTGAAGGCCACCGCCGACGGCTGACTCTGATACACGTTCGACTGCTGGTAGCCGGTGGAATGCTGTTGGTAGACGGCAGGAGCAGACGCCTGCGGCTGGTAGACGGTCCCCGTGCCATACTGTAAAGAACCAGTTGAACAATGGCTCTACATAATCAAGATTAATTACATTACTACAGGAAATATTTACAATTTCAACCAAGTAAATTCCATAACATCACTTCTTAATAACTTCACATTAACCACAGAACATATGTACTAAAACGTCCATTGCCTACTAGAGTTGCTACTAGAGACTACTATTGTCTGGTTTCATTTTACATCTATCACTTGATTAATTATCAATGAATTGACTATCGGACAAACAGATAATGATCCACTGAAGCTAATGCCAAATCACTTGTATGAATTCCAAAATAGTTTGCAAGTAACTAATTTTTCCAACAAAAAGTCAAGTAATGCATCTGCATGGATTCCAATGTCTACAGATAAACACAATTCAGCACAAAATTGGGCTAATCAGTAATTAAATTTGGGGGGAGGGGGAAAGAACCCCAAAACCAAATGGTACGAAACATTGATGACTTGCCTGTTGGTAGGGAATTCCCGCAGCCTGGCCGTAGTCTGAATTGCCCTCCACTCCGATCAGCGACTGAATGGATTGTGAGCCTTCCTGTGACATAAAGGACGAAGAATACATCTGGCTGGACATGTATGGGTTTGTCTGCGAGTAGTTAGATCCCGGCTTCTGATGAACACCCTGAGGAGTGGTGACCGCTCTGCTGACCCCAGAGGGCGTGACACCGGTCACAGTGGCGCGGCAAAGACCGCCTAAGTTCGGCGATTCTGTCTGCTGCACGACATCGGTGTCCATCGGCTGCGACGCAGACGCTGCAAAAGAGCAATTCTCTAACGGATTATTAATGTCAGATTACCAAAGTTATTTGCCAAATAAACAAAATAGTACGCTGTATGGCTGTATCAGTTCAAAATTGAGAGCATAGGCTTATAATAATAATAATACGTGGAAATAACTTTACCAACAGGTTTCCGTTTTGCAACATGAGGCTGAAAAGAATCAGAACAAGAAACAGTTTAAAAGTGAAGTAAAATGCATTTCAGTTGATTCATAAGATAAAGCAAGAAATCTTTAAAAGCAAATGTACATACCATAAAAGCTCACATTCAGACCACAGTTGTTATTATTATTATTATTATTAACTAGACAATTTATATAGCACAATAATATGTACATATCACAGATATTCAACACAGCAGGACAGTCAAACCCATTTATTTGCTATCATTGTCTTAATATCATGCAATTCTCAACAACACAGCAATGGGCAAACACCACTCACATGGTTAGAACAGACGCTTGAATACAGCATTTAATAATGAGCTCCATTATGTCCAAATGATGTGCCAACGACAGCAGAAGATAAAGAGAATGCCATTCGTAGAAACTTTCTGCACAATGACCGACTTACTGAGACGGGCGTCTTTGGCGTCTGGCGTGACTGGTCTTCGGGGTTCGGCTGAGGAAGGGACTGGGACACGGCAGGACTCTCCGCTCCCTTCTGAGCCGGCTTCGAATAGAGATCGAGAACCTGGTGGCAGATGTCTGGAAATTCATAAGCATCGTGGCAAAAAATCAACTCAAAACCAAGCAGTACAGCAGCAGCATTCAATCTCAACAAATATTCTCTTAAATACAAATAATCTCAAACGATTTGAATAAACTCTCACAAAACAACTGACTCAGTTGCCAGCATCTTTTGCAAAATATAAACAACAAAACAACTCAAGATATTTAAAAAAATAACAGCCACAAAACAAAGCGCTTGATAGAATTCAATGACAGACAAATGCAAATCTCAACAACTAGAATGCCATCGTTTGTAAAATGAACAGCTGCTTCAAACGGTGTGCAGATACAAAAACGCACCCTCGAGCAGTTCCAGAGTCACGTCTTCAACGAGGAATTCGTACCATTTGCCTCTGAATCCAATGGGCTTCCCCTGCCAGTCGGTGATCTCAAACTTATTCAATCGACTTGTCAGGTACATCAGCGCCACTGCAATGATCTCTGGCTCCCATTGAAGACAAAGCGTCGTACACAGACTGAATACAATTGGCATAAAGAGCAACAATGCCAAAGTAATTCAAAGCAACTGCTGGATAAAGGTCAGGATCCTGTATGCAGACTATCTTCAGTGAAACCCAGTTGACCCTTTTAAAATTCAGATGTGAAAATGTACCAAGACCCCATTACACCAGAATTCTGCTTTATTAATAAAATAAAAGGTAAACCTATCATTGATGAATGTCCAAGCCATTTGAACCATTTTCTGAATCTTCTCTTTGTCTCCTTTTAAACAAAAAGGCAACAAAGCCACAAAATTCTAATGTTCCAAAAATCAGGAGCATATTAATCACCATAAATTCAAATAAAAGTATGGAACTAGGAATAAAAAGCATAAGTCTACCAAAAGAAAGCAAACGACACGGTCAATTGTCAGTCATTTATGTCAAACAGAACCTTTGATACGCTCGAAGACAAGACAACAACATTTCGTTAGACAAGTAATCAAATCACTCGGCCTATTCTCAACTGGGATGCATTTTACCTTTAATGAGTTTAGCGTATTTGAGAAGAAAAGCGTACGGATGCTCCATCATCAAATCGAATTTAATCGTCTGAAGAAGAATCCGCTCCAGGGTCATGACCTCTTCCTAAGAAATGCATCACCATCATCATCATCACCACCACTGCCATCATCAGTTTAATATCACTTAAATATCGCTTAATATCAGTCTACAGTACGACACCTCTGAATTTGTACCTTCAGTAGCGTGCAGAGGGGGCAGTGGGGCTGAGGCCCTGGGCATCCACCTGATGGGGGCATCCAAATTGACCCGGTGACCTCTTTTTTGCTTGTCAACACTTTTTTACATGAAAACGTTAAAAACATTATCAACTTGACCCCAGGCATTCACCAGTCTCTGCACACCACTGTTTACCTTCCCATATAAAAAATAAAAGTGTAATTATTCAAAAACAATCTTTCAGTCTTTACGCTTATCAAGATTCTCCAAGCCAACTAAAGCAGACAAACAAGATGGCAGCTGAGAGAACATATGAAGTCATCAAGTCTGTAATTGAAAATATTCAACAGGACATCACAACATCCAACTCAAGTCATAACCAAGTGAAAATCAAGTTTGAGTCACCTTTGGATCTTCACCAAAGACAGCGTATTGGGCGTCGGGGAGCATGCTCCGTGTTATCTTGACAAGATCTTTGCATTTCTTTGGCGTCTCCTCTACTTTTCCCGCCAAAAACAAGCAGCAGGCCGCAGTCACCTGACCAAGGCATGAAATTAGAGCAACAAGGTACTGCTTAGAACAGCATGGCAAAGCATTTCCATTAACCAGTCTCAAACTAAAACTAACAATTAAAACATTGCATGCACGAAATACAAATACCAAAAAACCAAAGCTCACGAGTCAACTTGCAATTAAAATTACCATTTGAAATCATTTATAATGGCTGATAAGCACTAATGTTTGGCGTCAGCTAATAAAGAAGTAATCACACCAATCAGCACTGATAAGAGGTCTACTGCACACTTACATATCTGTGAAATTCTTTGAATGAATGAAACATGTAGAATCGATGAAAATACACGACTCCTGTGGCACAGGTGTCAAAGCGACTACAAGCAAAGCAGGAACAAAGGCTATAAACAGATCTATTCACCTGATATTATGCCACCAGAAAACAAAAGGGCAATAAAATATCTACACCAATATGCATAAATCAGCAATGCTTCTGAAAAATCTATGACAAAGATGCTTTTATATAACTATCAGTATTAGTATTATCATTATCACTGCCATTATCATCATTGTCATCAATATCATTGTAGTCAAGCATATTTTATATAGGTATGCATTTTTCCTTAAGGTCATTATCATTTTCACTAATACATCAATATCATTGTATTGAAGCATGTATTATATAGATATATACTCCTTAATATTGCTCATGAATAAGCTGGTGCACTGCACCAAATTTTTGGGCAGTGCTATAGAAATTTAATTTTACTTACTTCTTAAGACTGTTATCACTGTTACTACTATAATCATCGCTACTAGTAGTAGTCAAGGTCTGCTATAAACAAACTTTTAGAGACAATTTCTTAACTGATTAACTTTAATAAATTGTCCTAAATCCATTCTGAATTTGTGCTTAATGCGTGAAGACTGTGAGTGCCAAGTTCTTCTGTGAAATTTTAACAGAGTAATAATAAAGTCAATATTAGTTTTCAGTATTCAAAGCAGAGGAGCCACTCAGTATCTCATCTCAGAAGAAGCTGCTGCATTGCACCGTGCATGAAATATCTTAAATAGTCTGGTTAAAATGAAAGTAGCAAAGATAACTTACAGGCCCATTTTCATTCCGGCATCCATGATGAACCGAGCGCCATCTCTTCGATATCGAGCTTCAGTCTCTGCAGAAATTCCATCCTTAAGAGACGGAGTCTGCTGCAGCTCCTTCTTTTCATAATACCAGCACGGCATCTCAACTAACAACTGGGCAGGTTAATTCTAAAACACCAACACTCTAACGGTACTCAAATATGTTGGAAAACAACTAATAAATCTCAATAAATATCATGCACAATTCACTATGATGCCTAATTTTATTCATAAAGGCATTCAATTTTATAGTTGTCAATGATTTTAATAAAAAATCAGATCAATAATATGTAGATATAAATTATAAAATCAGCCTCCATAGGTAAAAGCTGTAATTATGAGGTTCTGCAGTTGACCATATTTGATTCTTCTCTCTTTTTGAATTTTCTCTCTTTCTCTTTCACTAATCACATAATTCGGTCTGAATAACTTCTTGCCATCATAGTTAAGACCTATATTGCATCTGAAATCTCCCTTAGAAGTCCGACCTTATTTAGCAAGCCAAGACACTGGCATCTACACTATAATTGAAATTCCTGTTTTTAATCAGAAGAAATTCCAAAGAGCACAAATTTCCTCAGTAAAACTGTTATCCCAAACTCCCAAATTTGAACTAGTAAGCACTGTTTTACATGTTATCTTAACACAGGGTGCGTCCCGCGTCACCCCACTCGGCAGGACTTTCATTTACCGTTCCACAATCTCGTACAGTCACTGGAACTACATCCGTACAGCTACCACATTATCATCGTTTAGATCCTGTCGTTAGGCATACTTTGTTTGGTATGGACTGTCCGCTGTAGATTGTTGACCCCGCTGATCTGGACTGTTTCCTCTGGCTTGACCGACTATAACGCAGTTTGGGTTGAATGCGTAATCGCTTTATGTCGAGGCACTATGATAGCGCCATTGAAGTTGGTCTAATGAAAATTCCTGCAACATCGCTCAATCGCATATAATCTCCAAAATACGTCATAAATTAAGAAATTTACGAAATATAAGATATAAAACCCCATTATAACCTGTTCGACCTTTCTCCGCTATACATCCAAAGTATATATAAAAGTGAAAATTGTAAATATTTCACCTACAAATAATAATCCCCACAATCCCTTTCACCAGCGACGATAGCATCAGGGAGTCTGACACCGTGGAGTCTTCACAGATTTATATGGCGCCTATTTTTGAACTAGGATGTTGAATTGTCTTCCTACTTTGCAGCAAGTAAAACGCATTGAAAATATGTCGGATCTTTAGGTGGTGTTGGTGTCTGGAGTGGCATAAGACTACAAAATTAAGCTGCGAAATATATACATGATCACTTCGATGTATACTAGGCACAATGATAGTTCTCAGTTCTAACACAGCAAAGATCCTACTGAACCACTCCAAACCCTGTTGTTATTATTATAAACCTAGGTGAAATCAATTAAAATAATTACTGGTCGATTATGAAACTTAGTTAATCTGATAGACACATTTAAAGGATAACTACCTTGTAGCAGGGCATAATATATCCAAAAACACTTCCATCTTCATTGCTTTAAATTGATCTTTAAAACTTTATCAAAATAAATGACAGTTGTGTGGACAAAACTTCTGCCAACAGGACTCCATTTGTGCACAATTTTATTTGTTAAAATCCCAAAGAAATCTTTTATTTTAATTATATCCAAAGCAGCTCACAGATCGTGTCCGCCGTGTCCACAATGGAAAGCAACTAACATTCAGCACAAACAAAATCAACATTACCTGTTCAATGCATTAAAGTTACCTGAAAAAGCATTTACCTGCTAAGGACTTCAGATGCCTTAACTACTACAACAGCCATTGCCTAGAATGAAACGCCTTCAAGACAATTTCTTATTTACAAACACGTCAGCTTCACACGCATCGTTACAACTGTAAGCCTCACCGAAGCACAGCTGCTGACGCTTGCAACAATTCCAGAATGTCACTTAAATCAAATCTGTACATCATCGCATAACAGCTGGCAGTCATCATCAGAATCACCAGCTCCGTTAGTCACATCCAGTAGCATGAAATAAAACAATACAGTTGAAAAACGGTAAAATCAGGGCAAAGTGAATACATGCTCAGACAGAGAGAGAGAGAGAAGCCAAACGTTCTCTTGTAATCTAAGCAACGACGAACTGCCCAACCGACGACGGCAGATGCGATGACGTCTTTCAGGCCATTCTATTGACAATAGATTCGTGCAACAGTCCGATCTGCGCGCTCCACTTGTCCATCGCGTTGTACCGCGCAATGCCGACCGTTTCTCGGTTCAACTCCAGAAGCTGGTTCACCTGGTCGATTCTACCATGAACGGTACTGCAATGTCAAAGAATACATTCTGCTTAGAATCGCACAAACATAGCAAAAGTTAAACTGACTCTACCTAGAATAGCGGTGCATCTAAGCTGGCCACCATTCCAAATAGAAGCCGTCTTGATTTTATACGATCAGAAAACAAGCATTCTATAAAGCACAATTTCAAAGGTCACTAAACCAATGAACTACAACATGTCTTGTCTCTATTTAGACATTTATTCATAAATAACATTGAAAACATAAAACGAATAGTTTGCTGCTTACTTGTCCAGAATACATGAAACGAGAAGATTCTCCACTTCAGAGGCATCAATGTTCAACTCCTACACAACAAACACAATAACCATAGACTCAAGCACAAAAATAAGCAAACTTACCATAGGCTTCAGTTGCATATAATGGCATTTATATTACTATAGACTTTGGTTGTAGCCACTGGCATTCTTTATATTTACTAGTTGATCACAACTTATTCATTTCAAATACAATATGTAAATTAGAAAGTTTAGAAGAAAGATACTTGTAAATATTAAGACAGAAATGTTCATCCAATTGATTTATCTCTTTGATGTTGAGTGAGCGAAAACAAACCTGTGAAATGAATGGTATGTGGATGCGGGTGTACGGCTTAATCAGTTTGATCAGGACCTGTGTACGAATGTTTCGCAAAAGATCTGACACAAAAAATTACAAGGCAAACTTCAATCCGCTTACGCACAGGTGGACATCACAACCTTGGTCGATATTTCAACAATCTATTGCACATGAAAATAATTACAACAAAGATCTGTAAGAAAGAGAAGTGACTCAGCTCGAGAGAGAGAGAGAGAGAGAGAGAGAGAGAGAGAGAGAGAGAGAGAGAGAGAGAGAGAGAGATCTTGAGAACAGGCACAAAGACTTCACACACCTTCTATGTGTTCACGAATGAAAGGATCTTCCATGATATTATCTCGATTTGTCTTTAGGATTTTCTCAAATTCATTTATATCATTGTTCTGATATGCACTGAAATGCCAAAAATGCTCATCAAATTAGTCTTTTAAATCGTGGCCATCTAACTGTAGATAAACAAAGCATAAACCCAATAACTATCCAAAGTAATCATTAAACAAACTAGTTACATGTATCATATTTACTGACCATAACATCAAGAAGTTATTATCAACAGAGTATCCAGCTAAACTCAGCAGTTCTGATACTATCATTTCATTAAAAGGAAAAGGTAAGAAGCAATTTATTTCAAAATATTGTTCATAATAAACCAGAATAATCTGACATTGCTATTTTAGGAATTCAAAAAGAACACACATACACAAAAGAAGACAGACTGACTCTTTCCTCACCTAACAAGGTTCGTCATAGCAAGTATCTCTGGATTGTTTTTGTAAGGTTTTGCCTCCTGTGAGTCGAATGGATTAATGCCAGATTTCATTAACATATTTGCCAGAACAAGGTATTTCAGACAGGTCGTTCGTCTGCACCAAAAACACCCTCCATTTAAATCCATGAATTAAATTTCAGCGAAAATAAAAGCCGTTATACAAATCAATATATTTCCCTTTAAAATCAAGTAATCAAGGATTTGCGTCTTAAATCAAACGCAGACCAATATGGCTTCAAAGAAATTCATTCATTATATAACAGTACATTATGGGCACATAGTGAGGAAGGAAGGCCTGGAGCACTTGGCAATAACCGGAAAAGTGGAGGGAAAAAGAGCAAGAGGAAGGCAGAGAAACACCATAAGTAGACTGCCGACGAGAAGGAATTGAGGGAGTAAAGAATAACACCGATGTCAAGGTCGAACCCATAATAGTCACTAACGTAGAACTACACAGAACGAATGCGATGAAGCGCCAGCTGTCACGGCCAGAGACGCAGTGCCGTACCTTGGACTGCCAGATTCATCGTAATTTTTGAAAGCTTCAAAGAAGTCTGTGTGCGCCTTTTCATATTCTCCTTCACGAAGATGCATCTTACCTCCGCATTCTGAAAACAAACAGCAAACAACGGCAGAGTCACTCTGCACAGCAATCCTGAAAACCTTCTAGAAAATGTCAACGTGTGAAACTGCTTCTGACGCTAGACAGGCTTTTGCATTTCGTACGAAAAGCGGCCGGGGATCTCACCTCGAATGACGCCCATGATGAGTGGATGTGGGATGGCTGACTTAATGTGAAGCGACTGCTCGTAAAGAGCCTGCAAATGAAACATCAGCAGAAACAAGAAAATCACAAAAGGCAAGATTTCACATAAAACCAGGAAATGCAGCTCCATAGAACATCATCGACCAGAAAGATTCTCAACCACAGCACAGGAGGTGTACCGATTTTTAAAGGGAAAAAAGTGCGTTCTATACGCGAGATAATACGGTATATAGAATTTAAGCAACTTGATAATTCTGTTCTACTCAGGCTGTTTATGTAGCAAACTTGTCTGCAATGTGTTCATAGGTGATGCAAAGGTAGTCTAAATGGCTGCTCAAACTGCCTTCCTAAACTCTGCAAGTCGAGCCAAAGTACATGGGCAGCCTATTCAGGCTCCTAGACAGCCTACTGAGGCCACCATTGCCATCTGTGTGATGCTAGTTAAGCAGACAGCTTAAGATATTTGGGTAGCCAACTAAGAATGCTTTATATGTCTAGTAATGCTGTACTATTAGTCTGTTATTATCCAACCTAACTGCTTAATTAGCAACAAGCTACTTAAGTGTCCATAGTCAAACTATTCAACCTAAGCTCTTTCAATGCTATTAACAACAACAACAATTACCTTTAGTTTTTTGTTGTTTTTCTGAGCTGTATACATTTGTATCTCGAGCGCGTAGATCTCCAACAGCTGAGTGCCTTTTTTCATGTCATCTTCACCATCATCGGTCTGTTCAGTCAACAAATAGTAATCACCACAGATCCAAGTTTTAACAATATCAAACACACCGCTCTGCAATTTATAACAACTATTTAAAAAGTTGTAAACAAGCAATTTAAAATAACGCAGAATTTCCTGGTCGAAGAAGAAGATGTAAACTTCATTACTGCAGCTTCATTGCCGAAGCATCACAATCCACAATGAAGGAAGTCAAAATGACCGGAGTAAATTAATTCTGCAAACATTCCTCAATGGCTTTACATTTAACACAATTGCAAATGGTAGAAGATGAGATCAAAAGAGAAGAAGACGTCACCTGACAGGAGCTGTGCAGCTGCTTCAAAATCTTCTGCAGTCTCGGCCAATCCTCTCGATCGAAATACAGTTTTCCCAGCTTCGTATTCGTCTTAAACCACAGTCGTTCATTCTTCGCTTCTTTCAAGGCGTCCAGTGTCGTCTGATAGAAGTTCTCCAAAAGTTCGGCCTGCGGCAGGAAGTCAAATGCTTTATCTGTTTAAAAATTTGAAGTGTTAAACACAACACAAAAGTCAAAGTTCATCATAAACTCTGCTTTTCTTCGGTCATAAAAAAAACAACAAATCTCCATTTCAATACTTTCATTCACTTACTAATTTTCAAACTTAAAACGGTGAAATGTCCGTTATAAAATCTGACATCGAGAAAGACCAAGCGCAGAACATCAAGGCAGGTTCAGAATCAAGTGAACAATAAGCCTCATGCCCAAGAATCATGGATTTCTTTCTCACATTCTCTAACTCACAATCTACTCTGTATTAGAGAAGCAGCCGTGCATATATCTGATACCTGCTTTGACGTGGAGATGTAGTCAAGAATGGAATTGATAGACTTCTCAGAGTAGTTCCGCGTGACTGCAGTCTTTATGTAGGTCAGCAGTTGTTTATACCTATTCATCATTTCTTTTTGCTGTCCCTGTTAATACATAATGGTAGAAACTTGTTCAAGTCATTGCCAATGCTAACGTCACAGCCACCATTGTCCTCCCTTGAGGAGCAAACAACTAAAACTGATTTATTCAATCACTCACCAATCGGAAGTTGATTTTGATCATTTGTTTTAAAGCCTTGAAACCCCAATCGCCCTTGTCCTTTCCCTCCAAATCCAGAACCTGAAGATCAACAAAATTATCATCATTTACTTATACATTGATAACAGATGCAATTCTCAGTCTTACAGGGAAATGTCTATGGTAATTGGTGCCTATGGCCGAGGGGAGTCAGAATATTAAATTAGCAGGTTAACAAATTTTTAATCCAGTTTCTCCTAGTGCATCTGGGAGGGGTGCATTTGAAAAAAATGCTACAAAATTATTAACAAATTAAATCAATACAATCTCACTTACTCAGCTTATCGTCCTCTGTTACTTAACAGTTTTATGCCGGCATATTGGAAAAATACATATTTGTTTACTGTTTTCGCAATTCATGAATCAAAATTCAAAATGTCTGAAAAAGAATTCCAAAGCCTGTGGCGTCAAAATTAAAGTATGAATAATTAATATGTTAAATTACTATGATGCATGACTTAAAACAATATTATTAGAAACAGAGTACCGTTATATTATTTTATTAGATGCATTTCACTGGTTTCTATACAGCGTCTTATCCTGTACCCTACGAGGGTGTGCTAGTAACATGGCCGTATAGATTAGATCTTTATCCCTGTTCTTAGGTCCTAGTCAGTTTTCTCAGCCTTTTCTCTTTCTAAACTGAGTAGAGCGAAATCAGAGTTTTTTGGCACACCCTTCAAGTGGCACCCATGGCATCTGCCCTCTCTGCAATACCCTCAGTACGCCACCAACGTCTTATAAAGAACCTAATAATATACAATAGCAGATGCAGAGTAAAATCAAATTCTAAAATAAACTGTTAATATGGTCACAGAATCTAAAACCTCAACAAGATTTTCACAAATATTTGTTTCTGAATACATGAACCATATTTTAAACAACCGTATTCAACACAACTCTTCAACAGAATTCATTGAAATGTCAACCCCATGAGAAATGAAATGAGACAGCAGCCTAAAAGAGTAACGCGACAGAATGCGACAAACTGACCTTTTGAAAATTCTCTAGCGCCGCTCTTGGGTCATCTTCCTTAAGGGCCTTTGAGTTGTAATATTGGTTTTCAAGGTCAACATCTGGCTCTGAGTTGCTGTCTTCTGAGTAATCCTACAGCAATAATCACCTGATCACTTACAACTGATTTAGAAATTACTCCGGTAAAGGCAGATAGCCTACAAATTGACTCAGTGTGCATAAGACTTTATATTGCTGCAAGAAATACAGCAATTAGATCCTCACTGGTGAGAGACCATTCCAAAGCGAGCTTCAAAGATTATTTCTGGCACAGAACAGAGCAGCAGAATGAATTTATTCCACTGCGTGGCTCTGTGCAATTGCTGGTTGTGCTATAAAGCAGTATATCGTTAACCAATCCAAACAAAATTGCTAATAAAATTTCTAATAAAATTCAAAATTACACCCTGCATAAAACAGCTGAAGACCTGCTACGAAATCACGAATCTGCATCCGGCATCATGGTTGCGCTAGATAAATTTACTAAAACCGTAAGTCGTTTGACAGCAAAATGCTCACTTTACGTTGTAAAACAAAGTTTTATTATATTTCTACACTCATTGTGGTCAATTTTGTACAAAATATGACGCAAAATTAAGGAATTGTCTCATATTTGACGAAGACTGTGGCGATTTAACAGCGGTGTGATAGCATGCGCATTCGTCGTATAGATAGTAATTTTCGAGGGCTAAACGTCGTCGAGCTGCGCTGTCCATCTGATCTTCATGATTACCAGATCGTATTCCTCGTCGTTGTCGACCATGTAGTCGTCGGCATCCGACATTTTCAGTCGATTTTCTCAATAAAAATCCGTTTAATAGTCACCGACAACGACCGACGACCACAGCGCCAACACACCGACAACAACAACGCCGCAGGAGCGCCCCGATCGGAAAGTCAGGCGCTATAGCAATTTCACATAATATGCATAGACAAGTTCAAGTATTTTGTCAGGCAAACCCCAGAGTTCTGAGTTTCAGGGACTGGGGCTGCTCAGTGCTCACTTACTTTATCCTTCATTAGAGAAAAATCCCTCAGTGCAGGCTTGCTTCAGAGGCCGTCCCTTTTGTTTTAATGGACATGAAGACAGACACGCACATGTATGCCTGTTAGTCTGACTTAGGGGCTGTCCATTAATTACGTCAACAATTTGGGGGGGTTGAAAAAGTTTGACAGTTGTTGACAGGGGAAGGGGGTCAAGAGAAGTTGACGTCAACAATTTCACTTTTTACAAACAATCAAAAAATAGGAAATTTCATGGAATACTACTTATTACAATGATAAAAAGCATGACAAGAAAGGTCATCACCACCACATTTTGACATTCGATGAGCAAAAAAGGGGGAAATGGTCATCAACACAAAAAATAATAACCTTGTTATTGGGACCTGTCATTGATCTTGGGGGGTGGTGTCAAAAGTTTTTGACGTAATTATGGGGGGGGTTTAAGTGAAAGTTGACAGTTGGCAAGGGGGTCAAAAATTACCCAAAAATTGTCGACATAATTAATGGACAGCCCCTTAGGAGGTTTGAGAAAGCGTCGTGAGCTCAGGATTTAGCCTCATAAATTTTTAGCAATTTGATGGTGAATTCTGGTTCATCTTTTAAAGACCAACTTTGCTTCATTGTGAAGTGATCAGAAGCTGCAATACAGCTGCATATATTGATTTTGCTGACAAATTGACAATCACCCTAGCCGCTCTCGAACAAAAATTTATCCACGGATTTGCCCAAATCCCAGGACCAGGACTGAATATGATGCGCGGCTCCTCTGGACACCTCCTAGCTATGCCACTGATAGACTGAAGAGATAGAAGGCCAGTTTAGACCTCTACAAATGAGTCTATAAATGTGATTAGGCCTAAAACAATGGCATGGTTTTGGAATTGTTCCTCCATATCTAGCCATTGCAAAGATTTCAAAACTGATGACTGTTGAAATTCTACGCAGGCTCTGAGAACTTTGTCTTCTCCCAGTCTCCGCCTCTACATCTTGGTCGACCATTCAGTGTCAAGTCAGCATGTCCTATGTTACTTCTGTTGCCATATCTGCCTGTCCCCGGAGTTTGAAATTATAAGGCCTGTTGACATATTGTACAGTCATAAAGAACCTGGCGTTCATTTGAGGGGATTCTGACTTCCAAATGAGTGTGGTGGTAGTCACATTATGCCGAATCAACGAACAAAGTTTGGCATTATTGAATGCACATGCACACACACAATTGATAACAAATGTATTGAATGCATTAGCATTTGATAGTATCAGTTGAAACATCAAACACATGTTACATTAAACTTGAACAGAGTCAATAAGCAATTGAGCCAAAATGCACAGTCACAGATCTATAATCGTTTTCCAGACTTTATTCTAAATGCATCAAACATTATCTAAGTCAGCGGTTCCCAAACTGTGGTCCGCGGACTGGAGGGGGTCTGTGGAGGATATGGCAGGGTTCTGTGACAGCCTCCCTAAATATTTAGGTTTAAGCCTAACCCTAACACAGATGACCTTTTCTTGCTTGTCACTACATTTAGGAAGGATGATATTGATCATAATCTTCTTGTCACTTTTTAAATAATGTGGTCCGCGAGCTAAGCTGTGAACAAAATAGGGGTCAGCGATCAAAAAAGTTTGAGAACCTCTGATCTAAGTAGCTTATACAAAAAAAACGACAACATTACAGTCATTGAAGCAAAACATCTATCATGTACTCTGGTTGTCATTAAAACCAACAGGAGACATTTCACAATCCAGTATCCATACTGAAGAACGATTCAAATCATTTGTGCAATTTTTCAAACTTATTTTAGTCACAAACTTTCTACGGCCAGTCAAATTTTAATGCGGCGTCTGCGTGAACACAATTTCTTTCAACCACGGGCTGTGAACACAAAATATGCTCATGATCAATATACTTCAGAGATTTCTATACAAGTACGGCAAAATGCAGTTAATTCGTGGTTACACAATCGAATTGTTACATCCACAAGACTTCTGATGTCAGCCAATAAGACTCGCTCATACAATGAAATCTAAAAGTCTGGTTTTGGATCGTTGAGCCTATCGAAGGTCGGCCACGGCAGCTTCTGACCCAAACACCTGGACAAGTTGTTCCTCATACGCGTCGATATTGCGCTTCATAATGTCCATGCACGGCCCAAGAACGCGCTCAAATGCTGCGACATCCAACACTGAAACACACAAAACCAGCCGGAGTGAGATGATAATCCCATTATATCAAATCCATGCTAATGCTAAAGTAAAGCAACACAGACTGCAGAGTGAGCAATCATCTCTTGCGTGATTCCGGCACCTAAAGGGTTAAGGATCAGCGTTCATATTCACTCAGGATAACAGGTTTCAATGTCAACCTCATCATCGAATCCTGAATGCATCTCAACTCTGCAAAAGTAAAAACAGTCTTCAGCTGCTATCAGTTCTAGAACTACTGTAGACAGGAAATAGGAATCTGATTCTAATGAAGCAGCTGTTGTTTCTAATCTAATCTTAAACTTCTATAGCGCCACTTTCATAATGCACAGGAGCATCAACCGATGGCACAACGGAAGAAACAGAGAGACTGAAGACCTGCACATTGAACCGATCCGACAGCATACGCAGAAGCGGCTCTCGGTTTGTGAGTAACCAACGCTAGTTCTACAACAACAAATTAAAAGAATTCGCCATTAAGCAAAACTTAAAAAACAGGCAAGTTAGCAGAGTGGTGACAACACTGCCCAATGGAGCAGAAGGTCGCAGGTTCGAATCCTGCAGGAACCCTAAGGTCGACTCAGCCTTACTCGCTATTGGGCAAGTGGTAAACTGAGAAGCAGTGTTAAGCTGCGAGGTAAAACTTGGGTCTGGGGAAAGTAATGGCAACCCACCCCAGATTAATGGATTATACCACCTTCTTTGCTGATTGCCTAGACCGGAGATAAGCACCGAAACCCAATGCTCGGACTGAAGTATGGGACGTACTTTTACATTTAAAAAATAAATAAACAGGACCTGAAATAGCCTTTAGGTCATTAGCCTAACCAGAGGCACAGACCTCTTGACCTTTGCAGTGTGGTGTGGTTTAAACCATGCCCAAAATTTGTGGCTCTTTGGTCAGCAAGAGATCACTCCTCCCTCCTCACTGCTGTACAGATGCAAATTAAACAAAGGTGCAAAACCCCCAAATATAAAGCAGCGTCGTGTATGAAACGGCGCTATCTTAACCCCTTAACTGTGTATTTAACTGTAACTCAATGTATAATGGATGAATATATCCGGGGTCCCCAATTAAGGGGTTAAACACACTCACCTCCAAAATAAGCACCCTTACGACATCTTGTCAGTTCCTTTTCAGCTTCTTGTGGCTGAAAAATATGAACAAAATAACCTGGCCGCAATATGAAAAACACAAATAACTGCTTTTGAAAATGTCAACATGTCACCCTGTGAGTTAATAAATTCCAAAAAGGGCGTCAGATGATATCTGTCATTGGCCGCCAAATCACGCTCAAGACAAGAACTCACGACAAGAACTCACCGTAGGCCTCAGAGCTATTCGAATTTCACCGTCTTCCACGAAATACATACAGCTAGCACTGTCACCCTATAAATAAAACCTATACAAACTACAGCAGTCTGAAAAATTGTAATATATTTGAAATGAAAAACATACTTGGGTTCTCTCTTGAAATTCAACTATTTGAAATCACTCTCTGCATAATTTCACCAGTATTCATTGCACTTTAAAAAAACACCAAAAGTAATTATCTTAACATATTTTCAGATCCAGACTTAAGAGATGCATCTCTTTCAATTAGCTTTTCCTCCATAGTCGGTCTTTCCCTTTGCCTGATCTCTGGAATGACCTGGTCTTTTGCAGATGGATTTGAAGTACCATCGATTGATGCCCTTAGGTATTAGAACTGGTGCTATAGAAGTGCATTATTATTATTATTATTATTATTATTATTATTATTAATTCACTACACATATGCATTAAGAAATTCCTCTCCAGAACATTGCATTTAGGCTTTTCTTCTTCTTCTTCTTCTAGATTTGTCTTGTTATTATTGTTGCCTTTGGATTTAGGCTGTGTAAAAACAGTTAATATCAGTCAGCCACAAATTGTACCTGTCTAATTATCAACTCCCCATCTGCAAACTGCTTGCTGACCAGAGCATCAGCAATGTTCATCCTTTCATAAGCCTAACACAAATAAAAATGAAATAGAATTTAAAAAATCAAAATATCAGATTCCATCATCACCAGGAGCATCACAGGTCAGCCACTGGAGTCAAATGTACAGTAATTAACATAAGAGTAAAACACCGATAATCAAATTGCAAATTAGGCAAGAAATTAGTTCAATCAAATCACCCAAAGGAATGCAGTGATGACAGAAATGCTTAGCAATTGAAATTCATTTGACACGTGATGAAAATGTCACAACAGAAATTTTAAAAAGGAAAAACTCTAATTAAACCTGTCAAATCACCTCATAATATATCTTCTTTGGGCCATTAGTATTATGATCCAATGTAAGCTGATGTAGTGACACTATTTTATCATTTACGAATAAAATCACTGTTCATCATCATCATCATCACGCCCCAATTGGGGCACAGCCTTCTCGACAAACTGTCTCATGAAATGTCTATTTTGTGTGCACTTCATGGCAAATTACTGTTAAAGAAACTAAATTTAATTGTCAAAATGAAGATGAAACATGAGAAACTGATACCAACATCTAAAGACTTCAACATTGGAACACTCTCAAGCAATGCTTCGTACATTTTTCTCTTGTTGAATGCATTCTTCAAGACAATTCTTCTAAAAGTTGCACGATCCTAGCAACAACAAGTAACCAATATCATCATTTCAATAACTTTCATACTGATATAATACTAATTGGTTGTTTCCTTAAGCAGTGCACTGTATGGCAGCCACACTTGACAAATTGACAACTCCTGAAACAATCACAAAAGGCTTTTTCAACTCTGCTGTCAACCTCTTCAATTCCAAACCGAAATCAAAATAACAAAGCAAGACACTTCCATTCCTTTCATTAAATATTACTTTAGGAAAAGCTTTGCAATACAAAGATCTATATTTAAAATTGAAGTGTCTACCTGAAAAAGAAAACAAAGAGAGCGTGTACCGTAAATGGCCGATGAAATAAAGAAAATGGCATCTGTGAAAAGGACCTTTGAAATGATAAAGATCTTTTACAGTTCCATACAAATATTTCAAAACATTTAAATACAACATCACCAGTCTATCATCATCATCTATCATCATCAGTCTATCATCATCATCATCATCATCATCATCATCATCATCATCATCATCATCATCATCATCATCATCATCATCATCATCATCATCATCATCATCATCATCATCATCATCATCATCTGTCCATTGACTAACCATGGCCCACAGTGTCCCTGTTGTTGTTGCAATGATCGTTGCTGCCCTTGGCATGTTGTACATGAGCGCCAGTTCTCCAAAGCTGCCTCGACTGTCGTAAGCTCCAACTTTTTTGCCACCAACAAGAATGTCATACACTCCACTGCAAATATTAAAACTCGCACTTAAGAGTAAATGCTCTCATAGAAATTGATGATTATAACCAGGAGAAGAGGCACCTGGACACTGAAGTCCAGATGGAAGAGTGTCAAGTTACAGGAGTCAAGGCCACAGAAACAGAGGGGTCAGTCCTGGCACTCACTGCCAAGGTAACCAGTCCAGGCAAGAATGTGCTTTACAAGGTCAAGTCAAGGCCGTATAATGATGGCCACTTGCAATGCCAAAGAGAAGCATTCATCTGAAATTCAAGATGCTTCAACACAGAAAGGCAGTCAACATCAACACAAGTTGCAGCAGCTACATCCTTTGACACTGAACATCCATCTACTACCTCTCCTCCCCATCTGTCCCTGCCTTTATCTGTCTGTCTGTCCATGCCTCTGTCCGTCTGTCTCTGTCTCTCACCCATTGCTGTCTGAATCAACACCTGTTTCCGTCATTCATTTGTCAGATGGAATTCAACCTCAGGGTGATTATGACATACTGGGTCAAAGTTTACCCAAAGGACATGGCTTCAAATAGAAAATAGACTAATGACATTGAATGCATGCCAAATAAACATCATGAACCTGAAAACACAACGGCAAGTGAATAATACACTGAAACATGAGACAGCAAAGAGAAAAAATGTGACAGAGAATTGACATTATTAAGCAAAACCAATAATATTAACTAAATAGTAGTCAGGTATGGAGAATGTATATATTCACACATCGAAAGATAGAAGATATAACAAGCGGATTCAGACCACTATCATTAGTAGGTGAA
Organism: Metaphire vulgaris; assembly: GCA_018105865.1. Taxonomy (NCBI): domain Eukaryota; kingdom Metazoa; phylum Annelida; class Clitellata; order Crassiclitellata; family Megascolecidae; genus Metaphire; species Metaphire vulgaris. The sequence continues at coordinate 12,299,337 of CM030867.1, read as the reverse complement.
ATACTTGAAAACCTGAAGCTGCAGGATACAGAAAATGCCTTCAAAGCACAAAGTATAATTTACCACTTGCACCCCATCCCCGCCCAACTCCAACCAACTCACTGCTATGCCATTTTTATTGCTATAGCAACGAACCAATGGCACACTTCTATGGTTAGATTATTATTATGGGTCAAACAACACTTTCAGTCGTCAAAGCTGAGCAGGGATTTCTTCTCAGCAAAGAATGCATCAGAGAACACTTAACACGATGCCAGCAATTTACACTTTGCATCAATATATAAATGGCACTGAAGACACTTATATCATTAATAAAGGTGATTGTAGGTCATCTATCCACACACTCCAACTGGTCAGTTTTATTACTTGTATGGCCTTCAAAGGTAAGGAACTTGTGGTCACCATGGAAACTCCAGGTGCAAAAACCATTAAAAGTCTTAAGAAATGGTATCAAGTGGAATCAAGACAATCAACTGAAATTAGTGACAAAGTCTAACTGTGACCCTGTGTTACCACACTGTCAATAATAGGAAATCCCTTGCAACTGAACTTGTCTACATGGAATAACAAGTTTGGATTCAAGCAGATTCAGGTAGGCTTCCTGAAATTATCCTACAGCCATGAGGGAAGATAGAAGAGTGGTAACATTGTTGGACTGTGTCGAAATTGCCGGAGCCCTGAGGTTGACTCAGCCTACACTCAATAGCAGTGGTAAAATCAGTAGCAATGGCAACATTGCAAGGCATCCATATATAGGTTAGGTTCAGCAGAATGACTGGCCACTTGTCCACCAATGAATGGCCTAGTCACCTATGATCCCCAATATGGGGATCAGCACCGGACCCAAAGGGGATTGAGGGGCCTATGGGTGAATCTTTACTTTTACTTTACATACAACAATGCTTTCATTTCAGCACAGAAGACGACTGAGTGAGGTCTGAACATCAGAGCAGAGACGAGAGACACGCACAATGATTCACAATCAAAGTAGTTCTCTGCATTCCATTGGCGATACAATTTGATTGCATGATAGTTTTCTTCTTCTGGGAGCCAGAAAAGGCTCTGCAGAGTGGAGAGAGAGAGAGAGAGAGAGAGAGAGAGAGAGAGAGAGAGAGAGAGAGAGAGAGAGAGAGAGAGAGAGAGAGAGAGAGAGAGAGAGAGAGAGAGAGTATTGCAATCAGAGAAGAGTATTGCAATAAGTAAATCGAGCACCAGCAAAAGAAGTTTCATAGATTTAGCTGAAAGGCTTATATGCGTATAATATGCATAGCACAGCCAATGTACAGCGTATACTGCAACTGCAGAGAAACTCTCCTCTGCATTTGCAGTTCTTGTGATGACATGCATCGACAGAGCTCCCATCAACTGCCAACATTAACGTGCACTTCTTATACTTTGTTGCCATGGAAACATAAAGCTGTGCAGTTTATGGTTAGCAACAATATGCAATAAACAGCTCCAGAGAAAATCATACTGACTACAACCACACGTACATACACACACACACACGCGAGCGCATGTATATATGTGAACATAACTGTTATTTTGAAAATGGCTAGGATATTCAGAAATTGCAAATTAACATCTTATTAATTAAAACTGACTTTTAATGTAAGTAGACTTTTAAACACCTTATTTCAAGTATATATATATATATATATATATATATATATATA